>JAJHZJ010000482.1:2427046-2949546 GCA_023548195.1 Bettongia penicillata ogilbyi | reverse complement strand
ATAATCAGTTAGAAGCTCTAAGTGAAAGGACATCTAAGGTAGGAGGTTTCTTTTCATTTGAATTCTAGAACCCTAGAATGTCAGAGCTAGAAAAAGCCTTAGAAATCATCTGATCCAACCTCTTTATTTTACCAAGTGGAAATGAATGCATAAAGAGGTTAGGTGAGGTTCACCTAGTAATTTAGGTGGAGGCAATAAAGAAGGCCAGATCTGATTCCCAGTTCATTCTACTGTTCCATATTGCCTCTCTCAGACCTACTTCTGCTATTGCATTACATTAATTCTAGAGAGTCAGCTATGGTACAAAGGAAAGAGCATTGGCTTTAAAGTCAGAGGACTGGTATCCAAATCCTTGCACTACTGTGTGACCCTTGGGCAAGTCAATTAAACCTTTTTTCTTGTCTGCAAAAAGAGAAGTATGGACCAGATGAACCCCCCCTCCCATTCCTTCAGGTTCCAAATCTGTGATCCTAGATTCCGTTTTTATTGATTACTATTGTTACTGCTATCAATAATAAAAATAGATGGATAAATTAGGGTATGTTATATATTTTAATTGTTTCTTTAAACATAAAACTAGTTTCAAGAATCACTAATTATAGTATGTTCCTAGCTTTCTGTGTTTCCCCTGGAACCTAGAATACTGTTTTTCCTTATTCTCCCTTGCATGATATCCCATTGTGAACTTGGGCCCTTATTAGCACATGCAGATACGTGGTGGTTCTAGTTGAATGTAACTTGTGGAGGATACATACTGTTTCATATTTATTCTCTGTATTCTCAGAATCAGGTCTGACACATGGTGGGCATTTAAAAAAACAGTTGCTTGAGTTGAATTGAATCAATTTTTGTTCTTTTACTAGGTTGGATCCTCTTTCCACATACAGACCCTTTTCTTATCATAAGTAGAAGATGGGTTCTATTGTGTCCCAGACTTTCAGGACTTCTGGTATATGTAATGGCAATAATCGTACATGATGAAACCACTTCCCTGCCAAGAGGATCATTGGTACAAAAAGACACCTGGAAGTTTATCTGACTTGTCTAATGCTTCCAGTGAGATATATACAGACAGACAGACACACACACACACACATACAACTGGTTAAAGAGTCAAACACTCATGGATGGGACAAACAGACTGTTAAACTTTCAGGGTGAGTATTTATACCTTGGTAGGGGCAGCTATTGGATAAAACACTGGGCTTGGAACCAAGAAGACTCATCTTCATGAGTTCAAATTTGGCTTTAGACACTTACTGTGTGATCCCTTAACTCTGCCTCAATTTCTTGTCTGTAAAATGAGCCGGAGAAGGCGATGGCAAACCAGTCCAGTATTTTTGCCAAGAAAAGCCCGAATGGAGTCATGAAGAGTTGCACATGACTAAACAACAGTAACAACATTTACATCTTGGAAACTAGCAAATGCTACAAATCAGAGTGTGATTTATTGTGTTTTTGATTGTCTAGACTTAAGAAAGTGATTGAAAAAATTCAATGATGCAGATTAAACTTAGAAGCACATCATGATTACTTTTCAGAAAGCTGTTTGTTAAACATTTGCAGCACACTAGTGGAGAAGTCTCATACCTTTTTTATAACCATACATTAAATTTGTCTGCCTCATCATCTTCCTTCCCACCCCTTTTACTTTTTTAACCAGATTTAGCTCCAATTTAATCTTTTCTGTCTCCAAAATTTCAAACCTACTTTCAATGAATAAAGACTGAGGAACCCTAAAAGAATGTTATAGTTTCTGAAGGTAATTTTAAAAGAAGAATTCTGGAAATGCTTTTAAGTCAAGGCAATATCTGGAAAATAGACACACACAGACATGTACGTACACATATATATTACATATGAATGTATATGTTATATATGCATGCCAAACTAGTGTCAGAGGGAGTGTGGCACAGAAGATAGAGAGTTAACAATGAAGCCAAGAGGACCTTGGTTCAAGCTGTACCCAGGACACATATGGGCTTTGTGATCCAGGGTAAGTAACAACCCTTCAGTGTTCTAGGCAACTCTCTAAGACTTTAAGTTACAGAATTAAGTGTTGATCTGCATTGGTAGAAGGAGTTTCCTTACCCGGGAATCCTGAGGTTTCCATGAAACCATAGGTCTAGGTCAGATCTCCAAAAGGTTTGGCTTTGAAGGGGCCAACATTCAGTTTGATGTGCAAGTTCTAGTGTTAAATATCAGTCCCATTATGGAAAGAATGTTAGATTTTAAATCAAAGGACTTCTAAGGATCCTTCTAGATCTATGATCCTGTAATAAAACTAAAATAATCATAATGGCCAGCATAGTGCTTTAAGGTTTGTGAAGTGCTTTATCAATATGATCTCATTTTATCCTTACAACAACCCTGGGAAGTTGGTTCTCTTATTATCACCATTTTACAGATGAGTAAACTGGGACAGACAGAGATCAAATGATTTGCCCAGGGTCACCGGGCTGGTAAGTGACTCAGGATGGATTTGTCTTCCTTGCTGCAGATCTAGTACTTTCTCCATTATGCCTTCCATATGAATTTCTATTCATGTTTGGTATGTGGAAATTATGCACTGCCATTAAAGGGGATCTACTTGTAAAGAAAGAAATGCGCCTAAGGCCTGGGTCAAAGGGTGCATAGCAACAGATCATCTAGGATCAGGGTGTGGTTGCTAGCCAGTTGAGTTCCTAACACAAATGGAGAGATGCTGAGTCCAATCCGATTCCTTTCTTGTTGAAGATGCAGGCAGACTTTAGGACTGAGATATCACAGTGAGTTTTCCACAATGGCTAAAGCTGTCACACCAAATAAAATGTGAGCTTTTACTATCAGCTGTGATAGCATCATCTGAGAATTTTCTTAGACTGGCAACTGCCCTCTGAAAACATGCAGGAAACATCATATGCAATATGGAGAATGAATATAAGTGGGCAAATGCACTTCAGAAACCTATAGTCATAGAGTAGTCTGCATAAGACACACCCCAAGTCAGCCTTGACAGTAGTCTTGCCATTAGCCTCAGGAGCATCCCTTTGAAAGTATGAAAATGTTAGTTGATTCCATGTTTGTGCTGCAAATAGCGAAGTCAATCAACTGGTCAATCAACAGGCGTGTATTAAGCCTCTGCCACATTAGGTTAGCTCCTGGGGATGTGAAAAAAACAAAACCCAACAACATAAAACAGTCCCTGCACACAAGGTCCTATGGATATCCTATTTCTACATTGATTCTGTATATTTCTTTTATACGGAACAAATACAAGGTAAGTTTGTGGAGGATAAATAGCAGCTAGGGGGAATAATGAAAGGCCTCCTGTAGGTGGTGGTGTTTGAACTGAACTGGGAGGGAAGGGAGAGAGTCTTAACAAGGGAAGATGAGGTATAGATGTTCTTAAGCAACTGGGCTGGAACTTGCAGGACTATAATGTGCACACCATCAAAACAATTTTATAGTTGAGATCATTCATATAGATGAATAAAACACATGCAAATACATACTAAATCACAAAAACCACATTGCAAAAACAATTTATGATCAATGCCTTATGGGTAAATGTTTTCTAACCAAATGGTAAAATTCATCAACAGTTCTTAGGCCTCCTGAGTCTTTGAACCCATCAGCTTAGCTAGTCATTCAGCACCACAGTAGTGTAAATGTTAGAACTTCTCCAGCCACAGGGACCCAGTGTCCCTTCAGGAATCATGTCTCAGGACAACCCTCAGGTCACACCCCGCAAATGCAAGACTGACTTCTCTGAGGCAAGAATCAGGACATGTTTTCTTACTTGGTTCCACTTCATTGGGAGGTATCCAACCAACCAGGGTTCAACCAACAAAATTAAAATGGTGGTGTGGTCTTTATGTGGCCATTGTTTAATTCATGGTGGCAGCTGGGCACAGCAGAGTGCAAGGCAAAGCCTTAAAACATTTAAGGCTCCATGATAAGAGCTGGTGTCAGAGCACTGGACTTAGAGTCAGGAAGACCTGGGTTTGAAATCTGCTTTAGACACACATTAGCTACGTTACCATGGATAGTTCCCTAGGCCCTATCAGCTTCAATTATCTCATCTGTAAAAAGGCAGTATTAATAGCAGCTACTTCACTGGGTTGTTGTGAAGGTTAATAACACATCTATATGTATACACACCTATATAGACATATTTATATACACATGCATGTGTACATATGTATATACACACACACATAAGTACATTCATGTACGTATACATATATTCATATATACACACGTATATATCTGGAGAGAGAGGAAGCTGTTGCAGTTTTTCTGTCATGTCTAACCTTTGCTGACCCCATATTATATTATATTTTATATTATATTATACAATAATATATTATTGCTGGATCATATTATCTATGGAATTTTCTTGGTAAAGATTCCTCCATTTCTTCAATGGACTACGGCAAATGGGTTAAATGACTTGAGCAGGGCATCTAACTAGTGAGTGTCTGAGGCCAGATTTGAACTCAGGCCTTCCTCGTTCCAGGCCCCGTGCTTTATCCACTTGAGCTACCTAGCTGCCATGTAGATCTATAGGGATAAGTCTATGGAGATATATAGATTTATGACTACACGTATAGATCTATCTATTGAGGGACACATACATATGAGAAGCACTTTTAACATATTAAAGGACTACATACATAATAGGTATGATCAGTAAGGTCTTCTCTTAGGTTCACACGCCAAATTGAATAAAGCTGCTATCTCAGCTTGCTGCCCTTCCTATATCAATTAGTGTGTGGGTTGTTTTCTGTTGGTTGAAAGTGGTAGGGTTACGGTTTGGTCTTATTCTTTTATCTCTAGACAATCCGTAATCACACTCGTTCAGCAGAGAAAATGAGCTGCCCCCGCTTCACTGAATTGAAATCCAAAAATGAACCAAATGATGAGACTATAGTTTTCACTGCAGAGGGCTCAGATGAAATCAGCTCCTCATTGCTGCTTGCTGAAAATGTATAATTACAATATTTGTAACACATTAGCCTTTGTTATTTTAGGAAACTGGAAAATGGACATTTCACCTGATTAGGGAAGTTGCTTCTTCTAGAAGCACAGCATTTTAAAACTGGAAAGGGATCCCTGAAATAACTTACAGATTATTTGTTGAGGGTTGGAGGAGGGAAATTGAGGCCCAGGCAGGATGAATGATTTGCTCAGTAATATAACCAGTAAGTTTTTTCTCCTTAAACGAGGTGCTGTTTGGAAAAGCTATTGACTAAATAAGTATAACAGTAGTCTTTCACCATAGAACTACTGAGAGAGTTTTGTGTAGATATCACATCTTTACCTTATTAATTTTTGTGGCAGGATGAAAGGGCTGCTCTGACAAACTTAAATTTAGCATGATCCTGTATAGTACAGTTTTTGCTCTTGATGAACATGTCTAGTTTTAATCTCTTTTGTTAAATAATTTATGTACATTTTTTCCTGAGTATAATTACCTTGATTAATACCAAGAAATATGATATTTATAATCCCAAATGTTTAACAAAGTGCTACATGATCATCACTTAAAAATTAATTAATCCTCTTGTATATAAAAATCTCATAATTTCACTTAGAAAGATGAAGCATTAACTAATATTTTCCACATTACATTACATTACACCCATATGTACCAGTAGTTAGGAGAAGTGGAAAAAAAATACCCAGCTACTATAACCCTAAAAATCCAATTTAAAGAGAAATGAAAACCACATGTCATTCTCCCCTATGCATCACACATTCTCCAGGTATTTGCCTTTCACATTTCCATAGATGATCTGCATTATCTAATCACCAATTAGATTTTAAAACTGAGTTTACTAAAAATAAAGAGAAGACTCAATATCACAAGGTTATTAATAGAATCAATTATAACGTGACTCTTCAACAATTAGGTAATTGCAATAGTCACCTAGGACATATGCTCCCTGCAAACACACTATCAGCTGGGTCCTAGTCACCCTAAAAAATGATGCCATCCATGCCTGGGATTAGTAAATCAAGAGGGAGACTTTTATTTTTTTCCTCTTTTTCCTTCTTTTCTTTCTTTCTTTTTAATAGAGAAACATGTGTAAATAGTTTTTATAGAGTTCAGACCTTTAGGGATGACGAGGTGAGCTGATGGAGACATCCTTATTCCCCCGGAATTTTAAAGAGATCTATCATTTTCCAAAATGGGCAAAGATAATGGCCTTTAAGTTTGCTTTAAAGCCTGTGATTAAGTAGCTTTGAAATACTGAGACTGATCTGGTTCTCTCCCTTATCATCTTCCTTCTCCCTTCTTTCCCTTGCCCCCTTTTTTGCAGTTTTAAGCATAACTGGTAAGTTTGAGAAAGCTTGAGAAAAGCCACACTTGCCCGTTTCTTCACAGAAGCCGTCTTGTTTTATTGTTTGCAAAGCCTAAGGCAAAAATACAGAAAACAACAAAGAAAATAACCAGACCTTGAACCTTGTCCATGGGGGCCTCGCAGAAGCTGACAAATGTCAGATTTGAAAGGAAGGGCAGGTGATTACAGAGTTTGTTCTGTGGACATGCTGAGAGTTATATTTAAAATTTAAATACGCTGCTGTCCTCAGCGAGGCTACCCTCCTCCTAAGAAAACACTCCACAGGTGCACAGGCCCAGATGTTTGGCTCTTCAGGGGAGAGTAGAAAGGGGGATGTTCAAGAGTTCTTTCCTTTTGCGCTATAAGGCGAGATGCTATAGGAATAACTTGTCAGCCACGCCAGCGTGGGCTAGATGGGTTGAGAGTCCATTGGGGTTTAGGAAGCTATGAGACTTCCCATGCCAAACTAATTCTCACATAAAAATTTGGACGAAAGCTGATTTTCAAGTTGCTGATCACTGACACCCTCAGAGAAGACAGAACAAAACTCCAGGACGTCCCTTACAGCCAACTTCCAATTCTCCCACACTACTTGCTCTTGAATCTCTGATACTTATTACAGAGTTTGGCTGTGGTAGTCACTTCATAAATGTTTTTTTCATTCATCTATTTATTCATTTCTGCTAGCTAGGTTGTGATGGGTGCTTCTCAGCTTAACTTCTTGTTTGTCCTGCATTCCTGAAGAGGACCATGACGTCAGGAAAGTGATGCAGTGACTTGGATGTAAGGGAGGGAGGGCTGTGTAAAATCAGCAGCCTCACTCTCTCCTCTGAAGTCATCTGGATCCAGCAGCAAGATATAGGTCAAAGGCTGAGGAAAAGAATAAAATATGTGTTCTAGGTGGTAGTGTGGCAAAGGAGAGGGACTGAGCTGTGTTCTTCAGAAGTGGAAAGGTGAATAGAAGGGCACGAGGCAAATGATGTTTTTATCTCATACTTCATGTGTCTACCCCTGAACAGAAGGCTCAAGGCTAGACAACCAATAATGAACTCCCTATCATGTGTGCAAGAGTGTACTGAAGTGTCTGAAGACAATTTTAAAAGAAGAGCTCTAGAGATGGTTTTTGCAAAGGAACATTCTGTAATACACACACACACACATACGTATGTGTGTGACATGCCTTCCAAAGGGGAGGCCTGATAAAGGGTTAGGCTCGATTGGGATGTATGAGATCTGGTATGTTTATTAAAGCATCAGTCCCTTTGTGGAAGGCAGCTAAGTGGAACTGTGGATACATCATTGGACCTGGTATCAGGAAGAATCCTGTTCATGAGTTCAAATTTTGCCTCAGACACTTAATATCTACGCGATCCTGGGCAAGTCAGTTAACCATATTTGCCTTAGTTTCCTCATCTGTAAAATGAGCTGGAGAAGGAAATGATAAACCATTCCATTATTTTTACAAAGAAAACCCTAAAAAGGGTCACAGGGAGCCAGACATGACAGAACAACAATAACCCTTTGTGGAATGAAAGCTGTGATAGGTGCTACGGGGGAAATCTGAAAAAGTATGATGAGAAGAAGCCTGTCCCTCACAACCTAATCAGTCATTCAGCAGCATTTTATGAAGTCCCTGCTCTTTGATAAGTTCTGTGCAAGGACTGTGGATACAAAAGCAGAAGGGAAAATGGAACTGATGGTTCAGAGAGGGGAGAACGTGGTGGGCAAAGAACAGTCAGGTCAATTTGGCCGAACCGAATAGAACGGAGGAAGGAAAAGTAATGTATAAATTCTGGTTTAAGGCCAATTTGCTCTTAGAGGAAACAGGGAGACACTGGACTGTATTGAATAGGGGAGAGACAAGGTTAGACTGCACTTTAGGAAAATCACTAATGACAGCTGTGTGAAGGATGAGCAGGTGTGGGGAGACCAGTTAGGAGGTTGTTAAAATAGTCTCCAGAGGAAGATGAGGAGCTTTCGGAGTTTGGAATCACAGAGTACTTGGGGTAGTCATCCCTTGGGAGACCCAACCTGTGAGCACTAGTTGATGAGAGTATCCCAGAGATAGCCAGACAATCTGTTTTAAGAAACTTATAGTCAATTTGGGTCAACTTATTATAATAATAATAGCACTTACATCAAGCTTTAAGATTTGGAAATTGCTTTACAAATATCTCATTTTATCCTGATGACAACCCTGGGAGGCAGATGCTATTATTTATCACCACTTTAAAGATGAGTAAACTGAGGTAGACAGGTTAAGTGACTAGCTTAGAATCATTTGAAATCAGGTGTTTTTTACTCTAGGACCAGTGCTCTATCCATTGTATCACTTTAAGGTAATGAGCATAAAAAACTAGGAATTGTGGGTCAGGGCAACTCAGGGAACTTAGGCATTAGCGGATCAGGGTCCAAAGCAAGGACCAAATGACGATGGGGCTACCCTATTGTTTTAGCAACCACACTAGCACATAGGCTGCTAGCACAGGTTTTTGATCTGATTTTAAAGGAAAAACAGTTTCAAAGGGGTCAACAATCTTACTTTAATTACAGATAAGTAGAAAGAAGTCAGTATAGAAAATACAAGCAGAGAAAATAGCAGAGATTTGACAGGGCTTCAACTGTCTGAACAAAGTAATACAACCACCTATATACACCACCAGATGAAGAGAGCACCAACATCTGAGCAGGTAGGGGCCTTTTAACAAATGGCTACTTAGAGTCCTGTCTAGTGAATCAAAAAGTCCTTTTCATGAGTGAGCCCCCAAAGCAAAATGCCAACCTCCCAGAATACATAACAGTGAACCATCAAGGTTTGAAGGTAAAACATCCTTCAGATGTTCATAATTTAGCCTGAGCCTAGGAAACTGAATTCCAGGAAAAAAAAAAATTAAAAATCTCACTTTGCTTTTACTTACACCTATGTGGAGTTTCCCCCCTACCATGCTTCTAGAATTATCTCTTCCTTCTGGACAGGGATTCTGAAGGGCAGGGAAGTTTTATCACCTTGCCAGACCATCTCCGCCTCTGGGAATTTACCTCTGGCTCTTTTGGATGTGAGATTAAAAATATGTGATGCAAGTTCATATTCTTTAACTTATTCTCTTTATAGTCACACTACATTATTTTCTGCCATTTCTAAGAAATAGTTCTAGGAGGAACATTTCCATTTGTCTCCTCTGGTTCTAATTTTGCTTTGAGTTTAAGTTTGTCATCATCACTATTGTCATCTTCGTCCTCCTACTTCTCCTTGTTGTAGCCATCAGTTACATTTATACAGCACTCACTCTGTGCTAGGCCCAGGGCTAAGTGATTTACAGCTATCATCTCATTTGATTCTCACAACCCTCAGGGGTAGGTACTATCATTATCCTCATTTTACGTAAGAGGAAACTGAGGTAAACAGAAGTTAAATGACTTGCCCTTGGTCACATGGTTGGGGAGTCTGAAGCTGAATTTGAATTCAGGTCTTCCTTACTCTAGACCCAGACACTCTACACACTGTAACACCTTTAAACAAAGCACAGGACCACAGACCTGGAAGAAATCACATGTATTCATCCTTCTTCCTCCATTTACAGCACCACACTAAGATATGGGAGGAAGGATCCTATTTCAAAAGCCCTTTAAAGGAGCAGCTCTCACCATTTCCCTCAATATCATTATGGCCATGGTTAGGGAACCTGCGACCAGGAGGCCACATGTGACCTTCTAGGTCCTCAAGTGCAGCCCTGAGTCCAAGTTTTACAGAACAAATCCTGCGATTTGTTCAGTCAGACGGATATACTTCAGGACCTACAGTCACATGTGGCCTCAAGGCTCCACCCCTGATCTAGGCTACACCTTAATACTCCTCTGTCTCTAGGTGGAAAAAGAAAGACTGTAACATCCCCACTTTTTTTAGGCATGTTAAAAGCACAAAACACATTTTTGCTCAAAATATACCCTTTCAACCCATTGTCTCATTTTGAGCATCGTTTTAATAGCATCAGTCAGGGATTAAATGACTCTAATCTTCTGCGGTGTTGAAGGTGTTTTTCCAGATTTCACAAGCTTAACGGATACATTTAGGTTTTCAGGGAAGGGACAACATCTGGCATGCTGTTGTGGCTGCACTGGACTACAACAGCAGAAAACTGTTTAATAGCCTGTCATGCTTTTTCTTTACTTGGTTTTATATATTTTAAGTTTAGTACCAGTAATTCTACTGTGCCTAATTACCAATTGGATTAATAGGATTAGATTTAGACTTGAACCGACCTTAGAGATCTAGTCCAAACTTCTGTTTTTTTCTAAATGAGGAAAACAAGCCTGGGTGGTGAGATTAGATGACTTGTCTGAAACAGGAAGTAAATGACAGAACTAAGATCTGAACCCAGATTCCCAGGCTTCAAATGCAGCCCCTTTTTGTACTTTTAAAGTTGTATACCCTCTTCCCCTCTCCCAAAAAGACCATCTGCTGGTGAAAAAAGAATTAGTGAAATACAGATAAATTCACTTTCTCTACAACATTTCTAAAATCTACACACTTTCCTCCCCATATCCTTTACTGGCAGACCTTTGTCCTTCTATATTTGGACAATACAGTGTAGAGAATTTAATCATCCATCTGGTATAAAGTGAGCGTCCCAACATCACAATGACGCAGCTTGGATACTGACATGTCTGAAGTCTTTGTCTACTCATTGGTTACTCCTGGTGCAGACTATTTGCTCAATTGCTTTATCTTGCCCAGAGCTCCTCAATTCTTTCTAGGTGCACCTTTTCTTCAGAGCTGCTATGGACTTTTCCCCATAGCATCTCTTACAATATCTCTAGTCAGTTCCTGCTATGTATTCACCACTTTTTGGTTTAAATTTCCTTCTGATTCTGTCTCCTCCAGGAAACTTGTCCTGATTAGGGCAGTCAAGATAAGGATTTTTTTCTCATGGCTAAAATGGCCTGAAAACTTAACTCATAGTCCACATTCCTTAAAAATAACAAACATTCTCAAATAAATGAAATCAAACATAAATATTCATTTCATTAGCACAATAGTCATGTTTATTTTAATGTGCTTCACAGAGGTGCTTAGTAACTGATATAAAACTTTTTTTAAACATTAAACCTTTCCTTTATTTAAAGAGCAAATATGTAGTAATATTCATGTTTCTAAATTGCTTATGAAGAAAGAATTTTCTAAATTTCCAAATGCCAACTAGGTGAACTTTATGTTTAATTGTAGTATTTATCTAGGGCTACAAACTAGACAAATATTTTGATATAAATACAGAACAAGGATTCCTCAACTCCTCTTTGAGTAGCATTTTTCTTAGTATTAGGGTACAGAAAGTATCTGACATTGAACAATTTCAAACAGGTAGTTCCTTTTTCCTATATCTTCCTTATTCCAGAAGCTACGGAACATCATTTAGGTTAAACAATAGCGGTTTTATTTCGTTGACAGCACCCTCCACCCCTTCCTACAGCCCTTACAAGTTATTGGCCAAAGTTCACTCTGGTGAACCATGAGGCTTATACTGAGCGTGAATAAAATGACCCCTCCTTCCATTTTTACATAAAGCAGCTTTTACATTTTAAGGCAACATCTTCCAAGGAATAGAACAACCATTTGCTTACTATCTGGACCTTGATGTTTAAGAAACTGATTTCTCAGTTTGAAATCTCAAACACAGAGAGGTTTTCAGGTCCACGTTTGACTTGGGAGACCCCATCCCCCACAAAGTCACATCTGTCCATTTCTCTTTCTGGCATATATCCCCAAACAGGCACAGATGCCTGTAAGGCTGAGAAACATGCCCAACAGAAGTGCTATGCCATCTCCAGCTTCCACTGCTTCAGCAACGGGCAGCACACAGAGCAGCGACAGGAGGGCCAGGAACACTTTGGAGAGATCTCCAATTGAGGCCATGCTGCCTGAATCTTGAGCGCTGAGGGAAAATAAGCAAGGCTAGTATCTACAAAACAAACAAGGGGAGAAAAAGGGACCATTAAGGCAAAGAGACATGTAGGCATTTCCCCAAAAATTATAAGGCAACTGGGGAAGAAGATACACTGTTCTAAAGTAAGAGAGCTAACAACAGCCCAAGAGAAGTTAAGGGGATTAGGAAGGGAACAGTGATTTCTTAAAGTGCTTCCTAAATGCCAGGCATTGTACTAAGCTCTTTAAACTATTATCCTCATTTGACCCTCCTCACACCCCAGGAGGTAGGTGCTGTTATTACCCGCATTTTACAGTTGAGGAAACTGAGTCAAAGAGAAGTTCAGTAATTTGCCCAGGGTCAGCATGGTGCAGCGGGAAGGATGCTGGGTTTGGAACCAAAGATCAATCAATCAAACATTTACTAAGCCATGTGCCAGGCACTGTGCCTCACAGCTCTAGAGCGGGAAGGGAATGGAACTTAGTGGGCAGTCAAAGCCTGAATGGCTCAGTAAAAGTCTAGTGTCCAAAGACCCGGGCTTGACTAGCGTCTCTGTCATTTACAATTACTAGTACTGCCCCTGGACAACTAAGGGGTGCATCCGGATTCAGGAGGGCCTGAGTTCAAATCCTGACTAGGGCACTCACTGTGTGACCCTGGGCAAGTCACCAGACCCCATCCGCTTCAGCTTCCTCACCTGTAAAACGAGCGGGCCGTCCACCCCAGAGTCCTTGGGCTAGCGAGGGTCAGCCACAAGCGGCCAACAGAAGCACCGCCGGCGGCTGGCGCGGGCATCGCGCGTGCCGGGCACTCAGCAGGCACAGGCTTTACAGGGGTTCTCACCACCCCCGTGGGAGGTGGGCGAGGGCAGGCCCAAGGTCCGCCGTGCATACCACCCGCCCGACGGTTCTCCCGGCCTTCGTGGGCCGGAGCGCACGGAGTTGGATCATCGCCGGCGATGATGCCCGGGCCTCGAAAGCTAAAGATGAGCTGCGCTTTCCCGAGAAAACGGCCAAGGCCCGGGGCCCTCGGCCTCACCCCGGGGCCCTCGGACTCACCCCGGGGCCCTCGGACTCACCCCGGGGCCGGCTTCTCCGCAGGCGGGCGCGGGGGCCTCTCTCCAGGCTGGCGGGGGCAGCGGCTGGCACCTACGGGCAGGAAACACAAGCGGACGGTGAAGGGACCGAGGGCACTCGCCTGCTCTCCTCGGCTCAGGGCCGCAGCTCGGGCGGGGGCTCCGGCGGGGCGCGGTGCACGGCAGGGGGCGGAGACCGGCAGGAAGAGGGAGACGAGGCGAACCTGCCCACCCGCTTCTCCCCTTCCTCCTCCCTAGACCCCGCCTCGCCCAGCCCAGGAACCGGAGGAATCCTGACGCCGGTCAAGCCCCCAAATGAATGTCGGCCGAGCACTTCGGCATTCAAGGCTACCTTCAGGGGTCCGGGGGGCACGGAGCTACCTTTCTCCAGGAGTACCCAGGGCAGCGGCAGCAGCGACAGCCGCTACGGATCCCCGGGGTCCGGCCTCCTAGGTTACCGGACAGGAAGCGGCCATTACAGGAGCGAGGCTGAGGAGGAAGGCCGCCTCGTGAGACTACATTTCCCACAATTCAAGTGGCCTCTCGCTCCCATGATGCTCGAGACCTTTACTCCCCGTCCCGCCCCTTCCTTCCCTTACCCTGAAGAAGCACGTGGATGGGGAGCCATTTACAAAGACTTATTTTATTCTCGGGAACAGGGTGACAGCCATTTTGGGGGTGAGCTGGGTCAGTTTGCTGTTAGGGAGAATTAAAATAATTTGATAATTAGAGGATAGTAGATGGTGATTAGAATAATTGGAGTTGAGTTGAAGTCAAGTCAGCAGGCCTTTCTTAAATGCCTTGTGTGTGCCAGGCACAAGGTTAAACTTGAGAGGTTTAAAAAGAGAGCCTCCGCCCTCCAGGAGCCCACCGCCTAATGGCGGAGAGAGACAGCGTGCAAACAGCTATGTCCCAACAAGACTGATACAGAGATACTGAAATCCTCAGTGGACGGAAGGCGCTGGAGTAAAGGCCAGGGAATGGCTTCCTGTGAGATGTGAGATCTTAGGCGGGACTTGAAGGAGGCCTGAGGCGGAAGTGGAAGGGAGAGTGAGGGACCAGTGCCTGGAGCGGAGATCTGGTGGAGAGGCTGAGAAAGGTTTAAGAAGTCTGGTGACAGGGGGCAGGCTATGAGAGAGTCCAAATGCCCAGCAGAGGATTTAGACATTTCAGCCTGGAGGTGACAGGAAGTCGCCCGAGGTCACCGAATTAAGTTCAATAAGCATTTATTAAAGGCCAGCTGTGTGCCCTACACTCATCACTGGGGATACTAAAGGAAGAAAGAAGAGGCAGTGGGGTGGGGGTAGACAGTGAGTTCATTAATGGAAAGGTGCAATGTAAGAGCTTGGAGATTGAATCCCTGGGATCTGATTGGATCGCCAAGAAACTGACTAATGTCAGTTTCCTCCTCTGTCTATTGAGGGGGGGTAAACTTGATCTCCAAATCCTAAGTCTCTATGATGTTTTCCTGTAGTTCTACCAGTCGCCTAGTACTTGGAGATTATTATTATTATTATTGGAGTGGTTTTAATTTATATTCCTAGGGTTTTTATAGGATCTGATGTCACCCATGATATGTTGAAGAAAAAAACAAGCCAACCAAACCAGGGCATTTCAGATCTGCCTCACTGTTTCAGGAGCCAGACGAGATGAATCTGAAGAGCCCTTTCAACTACAGTGTTCTATAATTTTTAGTATACTGATATGTTTGTGGAAGAATATTGAAAACTTTTTTTTTAAGTTTCTGTAGAAGATATCGGAAAATTATATTTTTCTCAAAAGCTCTTTCCAAACTCTTTGGAAAAGCCCCCGGAAAGAATACAGAAAAAGGTAGTAACCAGTGGTTTTTGCCTCCCCACACACCTGGAGCGATTGGCCTAGGTCATACTTTATCTCCTCTGATAAAAGATTAAGATATCAATGGAATGGAGGCAGTTCTTTTGTTTAGCTTCTGAAATCTGGAGTGTTCCAAGAGGAATGGTATATCATTACTTGGTTGCTTAATTTTGGAATCTTAACTCAGTATTTTAAGATAATGTTTCCGTCTACAGTATTCTTATAAATGTCACCTGAAATCTTCCTGGGTCAGAGAGTCACAGTAGAGGTTATAGGGAACTATACCAGTTTGTACATCATTCTCCAAAGAGTTGAGCTTAAATAGAAGAGTATTATGTTAGTATCAATATTTTTTTTCTTCACCATCCTGAATAAGTGATTGATAGATTACAACAGGAATTACCAGCTTTGTTTGAAAAACTTCAGTCTGTGCCTAGTTAGTTGGGAATGTTATGGATTTATTTTTTTTTAAACCATTAACAAAATTAATTTTAGAGGAAGGATCTATGATTGTCTTATTGGTGTTCTCTTATCAGAGATAAAATTTCTAGGGAGTTTTATTGAATTATGTAGAGGTTAAATGACTTCTCCAGGATCATAAACAAAGTGTTATAAGTAAATTTTGAACCCATTCTTCCTGACCCCAAGCTTAACATTCTATGCACTAAAACACATGCATCTCAAAAATCAATTTTATTTCATTTCAGTTCTCTATTTTTATACTAAGTCCAGATCAAATATCACTTCCTCCATGTGGCCCTTGTCTTACTTTCATTCTCCATTAATGGTTCTCTCCTCTGAATTCCTTTAACACCTTTGACTGTTTCATGTATTGGACACTTAGAATTGTAAGGTTGTCAATTGAGAGGTCTTTGCAGGCCTTCCAAACCATTTTCCCATTTAATTGTTTTTTAAATAGAGGGAGCAGTCCAACTACATTTTGTGAGAAGTTGGATTGCCTGTCCTTTCAAATCATTGGAGAGGGTATTTACCCTGCTGAGATAACATATTTTGGTACATATTTCTTCTGTGTAAGTACTTTCTATGTTCTAGAAACTTTAAAGGCGGGGGGCAGTCAGATGTACAAATATAAAAAAGTTCCTGCCCTCAATGAGCTTACTATCTAATGGGGGCTAGATAATCCACAAAAGGAAGCTGAAAATGGGGTACAGGGATGGAGGACCTATGGCCTTCTAGGTCCTTGGGGGCAGCCTTTTAACTGAACCCAAGTTTTACAGAACAAATCCTTTCATTAAGGAGATTTGTTCTGTGAAGTTTGGATTCAGTGAAAGTACTGCTTTTGAGGACATAGAGGGCCATGTGTAGCCTTAAGGCTTCAGGTTTCCCACCCCTGGGGTAGGAGAAAGGCATGGTTGAAAAGTCCAAAATGTACCAAAGTAGTATAGTAGAGCCAGGTGAGAATTAAATGTTGTGAGCTGAACCGAGCTCTCTCCTTAAATGGAGGTTTTGGAGTTCATGGCTCCAGCCTCCAATTAGAGGAACAGAGGGTGGTGATGAGGTGGAGGGCCAAGGCTGATGGGGTTTTCCTAATAAAGACATCCTATTTTGACAAGGTTACTAGAGAGATCAAGGAAATGCTTTAGATATAGGCTATCTGTGGACGTTTGAAAGAATCTCATGTGATAGACTTGTGGATCAGATAGGAAAATGTAAACTGGGTGATAATATAGCTAGGTGGAACTACATGTAGCTGGTTCAAAAACCTTACCCAGAGAGTATGAAATAATGGATCATCAACAACTTGGAAAAAGATTTCTAGTGGCATGCCACAATGATCAGTCAGTCCTAGGTCTTAATCTATTTAGCTTTCTATCCAAAATATGAATAAATACATAGAAGGCATGCGTCTCCAAATTTCAGATGACACAGCAGTGAAGGACAGTTAATGTGCTGGAGAAAAGAACAGATTTTATAAAAACTTTTGAAAGATTGAACGAACAGGATTAAATTTAATTGGTATACCAATTGAGGAATGGTTGAACAAACTGGTATATGACTGTCATGAAATACTATGTAAGAAGAAGTGATCAGTATGAAGAATTCAGAGCAGTAGGGATTCTGAGGATGGAACTAAGTGTTGTGGATACCCTTTCCACCAGGAAGCTCCACCAAGTATATTCCTAGTTCAGATGATGGACTATACCTGGAGGTAACCTTGTTTTGGGCAGTAGATGGTGCAGGGGATAAAGCATTGGTTCAGAAGGACCTGAGTTCCATGCTGGCCTCAAACACTTAGTAGCTGTGTGACCTTGAGCAAGTCACTTAACCCTGTTTACCTTAGTTAACTCATCTGTAAAATGAGCAGGAGAAGGAAATGGCAAGCCACTTTAATATCTCTTTCAAGAAAACCCCAAATGGAGTCAGGAAGAGTCAGACATGACTAAAGAGTAGAGTGAACCTATGAGAGCCTGTGCTAGGCAGCCTAAGTCATCCACAGAGACAGAAATAGATAAAAAAATATTTATAGTTAACCACCTAAAAACCAAAGAGGTCATGGTACTAGTATTGAAACTATTACCCAGTAGCTACACTGCTTTAGAACTTCTCCATCGTTATGCTATATTTAGTTGTGTACATTCTCCCTACCCAACCTCCTCCCTTTTAGTTTCTTTTTGTCCATTATCTCCCCCATTAGATGGTAAGTTCCTTGGAGGCAGGGGCTGTCTTTGTATCTCCAATTGCTTAGCAAGGTGCCTAGCACATCGTAGACATGTAATAAATGTTTATTGATTAGTAGGCAGTGACCAGAGTTATTTAATGCACCATTAAAATCAGGAGAGATGGTCACATATATAGCCAAATGCAATTAATGTCTGTCTGTCTGTCTATCTGTCCATCATCTATCATCTATCATCTATCTATCTTTCTGTCTATCTATCTATCTATCTATCTATCTATCTATCTATCTATCTATCATCTATCTATCATCTATCATCTGTCTAGCTATGATGTGTGCTTTGTGTGCCCCTGTAACATATTTTGTTATGTGTTTCATCATTCACTGTTGCTATTGAACTTTGGTTTCTTGTTGCTGTTCTGAATACTGTTGGTAAGGATGACCTGCCAGTCTCTCCCTTTCCTCCCAGGTGCTTTCTCTCTGGGCTCATACCCAAACTCATACCCATATTAACAGTTCTTCAGATGGACAGCTGCTAGAACTTTGTCTTTGGACTCTAGGGGTAGTCCCTGTGGGTGTCTGCATTCCTACTACTGTGTTTCCTGAGCCCCAACTGTTATGCTTCCTTTTAACAATTACTCTTACCTGTTTTAAAATAAATATTATAATAGCTAAATATATCAACAAATGAGAGCATAATGAACACAGATATATACATATATAGTAGATATACATGTGCTATTCAGATATGCATATTCTGACTATGATGAATGTCACTGGCAAAATCTCTTCAAATCCTGAAAATTTCCGTAAAATGACTGGAAACTCAGCATTACTCCATTCAGTGTTTCTCAGGCCAGAAAGTAACTTCTCTGGACTCCTTTTCATAAGATAAGGTTGAAAACAACTTCTTTAGAAATGAAATTCTCGTCACCTTCTCTGTCTACTTCAGCTTTTTTTCAGCAGTGACAGTGAATGTCTTTTCATCTCTCAAGGATCTAATAATCATTCAGAATACCTCCTATTTTTGGAAAAGGACTGAAGGACTTTGGGTGCAAAGTATTATAAATACTGTCATTGGTTGATTTTTGCTATTTTTCTTTGTTATAAGGGAGGATTTAATATTGATGGGTTGGAATAGGATGCCATATGGAAATAATGAATAAAAACAAAAGATATAAATATAGTTTATTAAAAAATAGTTGGTATAAAGGATTTCAAAATATCAACTACACATATTCAGCATGGGGGAAGAATTTGCAGAATTTTAGTTGGCTATAAGCTCAGTATGAGTCAACAGGACGATGTGGCTCCAATAAAAACGCTAATTCAATCTTAGGCTGCAATAATAGAAATATATTGTCCAGAACGAAGGATGTAATAGTCCCACTATACACTGAGCCAGACAGAACACATCTGGAGTATTGTGCTTATTTCTGAAGTCTACATTTGAAGAATGTACATATTGACTTAAACTGGAATACACTGAAATGAGGGAATTAGAAACCGTCTCATGAAAATCTGTTGGAAGTAACTGAGGATGTTTAAACTGGAAAATAAACTTGGTGCAGAGCGATATAATAGCTGCCTTAAAATATGTGAAGGGCTGTCATGTGGAAGAGGTATTAGTCTTATTCTGTGTGCTTTCAAAGGAAAGAGCTAGGGACAGTTGGTGGAAGTTTGCAAGGTGGCATATTTTGGTTCAATACAAGGACACCTTTTTGACAGTGGTCCAATAGATGGAATAAACTGCCTTGTAAAATATTAAGTCCACAGTCACTGGAGTATTTAAGCAAAGACTGGATGCTTAGAAATGTTGCAAAGATGGCTTCTGCATGAAGAGAAGGTTTAGAACAGGCCTATCCAGGAGTTATATACTACGGAAAATGCAGAAACAATTATAACCTATATAAAAGTGGTTGCTTAGTAGTCTCAGACACACCAACTGTGTGATCCTGGGCAAGTCACTTAATCCTGTTTGCTTCAGTTTCCTTTTCTATAAAATGAACTGAAGGAGGAAATGCTAAACAACTCCAGTATTGTTTTCGAGTTATTTTAGTCATGTCTGACTCTTCTTGACCCCAGTTGGGGTTTTCTTGGTAAAGATACTAGAGTGGCTTGCCATTTCCTTCTCCAGCTCATTTTACAGATGAAGAAATTGAGGCAAACAGTTAAGTGATTTGTCTCGTTTGTCCCGTGTCACACAGCTAGCTAATAAGTGTCTGAGGTTGGATTTGAATTCAGGTCCTTATGACTTGGTGTCAGTGCTCTATTTACTGTACCATCTAGCTGCCCTCCACTGTCTTTGCCAAGAAAACTCCCAAATGGGGGCAAGAGAATCAGACACAAGTGAAAATGACAGAACAACAAATATAAAAATGGACATCCCTTGGATTGTAGTAGAACTTTAAGTTAGAGTCTGAGACTCTCCAAATATGATTAGTGTCCAAATCTGCATTTGGAGGCAGAGGACCTGAATTCAAATCCCAACTCCATGCTTTATATGCATGTGGTCCTTGGGCAAGTTAGTTTCTCTGATGTTTGCCCTTTTGTAAAGTGATGAGATGAGTTTAAATGACCACTGAGATCCTTCCCAGCTCTGAATCAATGATCCTTTGATCTTTAAGCTTTCTTCAGCTCTCTGTTCTCAGTGTCATTACCATCCTGAACTAGACAACTTCAAAGGTTTTTTCATTTTCTATAGTTGCTATTTTTTTTCTTGTGTTATCACCTGTCTTCCCCACATTAAGCCTGAGCACTAACGTTGAGGAACAAGACTGCCAGAAATTTCTTTTTATATCCATTTCTAAAGAGATAGTGCATGCAAATATTTTGTGATCATGATTTGAAAGTAAATAAACCCACATGTAAATAAGACATTCAGGTAGGGGACTCCTACATGCAAGAAGGGTTTATTTCATCGAGGTACTGGGGGGCGTGGTATTAGTGTGAACTTCAATGTAAATAGGTAAAGCCAAGATTCCTCAATGTCACCCCACATAAGGCACATTTTCTGGTTTCTGGTGTTCCTCAAGGGCTTAAATATGTGTAACAAATGAATGTGAGACATAAAGTTCTGAGCATGATTAATTTATTAGCAAGGCTAAGAGTTGCCAATAAAAAGAGATCCAGGATTCCTCAGCCGTCTAGAATACATTAGAGTAGATAGAAGAGTTTTTTTATATAGTTAGTAAAATTGTAGGGTGGGCTTACATTTGGTATTATTATGCTGCTTTCAAAACAGGGTTTCAAAAGTCCATGGTGGGAGGAAAAGAGATGTCCATGGTAAGGGGAAAATACAGGGTTAGAAAACATTGTTTGGGGAGTCTCATATCTGAAAGTCCCGTGTCTGTGACACTCTACACCAGTGTGCTTATGACCAAGCAGAACATCTCGGGAAAGGGTCAATACATCCTCCTTGACACCTCCACCCCCTTCTGGGGTAAGGCAGATTGATGCCAGGCTATAGCCCAGAGAAATAGGGAAGTTAAACTCTCATAAACTCTTAATATTAAATACTAATGCCTCATACAATAAAAATCTGAATCTATACACCTGATTCTCGTGATGAGCTACAATGCTTAATCATCCATCTTTCAAATATGCTAGATCTAAGGGTATAGACAAATTGTGGTTTATGTTTATAGGTTCTCTTATTTATATCATTAATCTAAGGGATATGATTATGATACATCTCTCTTGCTTATTCCAAATGGAATTCGTGCCTACTCTTTCCCTAATTGAGCAGAAATGAAGGTGGGGTAGGCATGGCTTAAATCTGGATTTCCCATAAGCAAGAGAGATATATCATAATGATGAAATGCTAAGCATATTCCACAGTTCAGCTAGAACTAGGAGGCTTTGAACTAATACCCATAGAGGATGTCAAGAAGCAGCAGTGCTCAGGCTGCCTCAGCAGTTCAAACCTTGACAACATGCTGGTCAACTCTTACTAATCTCTCTCCTACCTGCTCTTATTACTATTATCTAGCAATGGCAGCAGGAAGTGGGACTAGGAAGCAGTCATCCCATAGATTAGATCCACTTGCTTAAAACTCTCTAATACCCTTCCACTGGGTAATAGGAAAGATGAAATCTCTTCCCCTTTTCTTTCCTACAAATCAGTTCTTACCCCCCAAAAGCTACCAAGTTGGCAAATTGTGGACCAGTCTGTTTAGCCATTTCTAGAATCTGACATCCCTATGGCAACCCTCACCAGGTAGTGGCAGGGGAACTGAAAGATTACATGAACAAATAAATGCTATATAGTCTTTATTGAGGGAAAGAAGGGTGTCATGAAATCAGATGATAGTGTTATGCTACAAGCCCTGAAATAATTGTACTAAAGATCTTAGTGTCATCTAGTAAAGACCTGACTCAGACCATGATGTGGAAGGGTTAACCCTGGTAGTTTAGGTTCACTATGGGAAGGAAAGTAGACACATAGCTCATTTGACAGCTAACAAAAAGAGTTTTACTGTATCATAGCAGAGGAAGGCTTCACCAAGGATAAACAAAGAATATATGCAATTACCCTTTCCAAATGGTGATTTTCACCATCACAACTTCAATATATCACAGGTTGACATAAGACATCAAATGGGAATTTTTTGACAGTTTTGTCAAAGTAAGAGACAACACACAAAGGCCTGTAGATAACATGAAGCCTGTGACCAAATACTTAAACCAAATTTTAGAATAAGGTTCAGTAAATCTGCCAAAAAAAGAAAAAAAATTCAGACTTCTTCTCTGGTATGAAGGGAGGACTAAAAGATTTTACTTGGATTTTCCAGATCACAGGGGTGCCACACCTCTCACCCCAATGATGTGGAAGGGATAACTGTAGTGAGTTGAAGCAACTGAACAAAATTCCTTTGCCTGTGTGACTGGTGGTCTTGCAATCTAAGCCTGAGAGAGGCTGGAGTGCCTAGTGGTTGTGTGGTGTTAGGGACTAGGAAGAGTGTTAGTGGCCCAAGCCTGGAATCTCCTAAGCCAGTCAAATCTCAAGGACAGTTTTAGTACCTCTTAAGGAAAAAATAGCCTAACTTACTGGGGGGTTGGAGATTGGGATATTTTTCCCACAGCAGCAGGCCAACCTCTCAGCTTTATATTTACATTTTTGTTTCTTCATTCTACAGATATTTACTAAGCAGCTTAGTAGGCTCAAGTTATTCAGTGTTATATTTCTATACCTGACTTCTTTAGCAGGTCTTTTCCAGTTTCCCCATTGTGTTTTGGAACCATTAAAAAAATCAATTGCTATTTTCGAAATACCTGTCATTTTTCATGGCTTTCTGCTGTCTACTTTAGTGAAAATTTTAAAAAAGATTTTATTTTCCCTCTAGGTTTATTCTATTGGAAATCAGCCAAGGTGACTTTAATTGTGTTTCCATAAGACCTCTTTCAAAGAGTGTTTAAACTACACTTGATGGGCTAGTTATGTGTTTGAAGAATTTTTGGTTGGTATAAATATTGTATTTTGAAAACTACCAAATTAAGAAATCAACCAATATGATGGTGTATATTTTAAAAATAATTCTAGAATTTTATCCTTATACTTAATGCATGGTTACTTTGATCCTAAGCAGTTTCAGTGCAGTAATGGGTTAGACTTTCTCTAAGAAGACTCTTCCATAGTGTCATTTACCTTATAAACTTACTTAGATCCTTGAATTTTCTGAAATGAGAAGCCATGTTTCCTAGCTTCTCCCTGCTCTGCCCCTTAGTAAAAATCTGTGATCTTATTCTAATGTTTGGCAACAGAATGAATTCTTTTCAACAGATACTGAATATCTGCTATATACAAAGTGTTGTGCTAGGCATGGCGGGAGATACAAGGATAAATAAGACTCAGTGGTCCCTAATTTACAATCTAGTAGGGAGGATAAAAAAAATTACTTTCATAGAGAAGTAACTATAAGATAGATTGTGATAAGAGCTCTAAAAAGGTAGATTTTAGAGGAGAGACATACCATCCCACGGAAGGAAGGAAAATCAAAGACTTCATGAAAGAGAGAGAATTTTCTATACTGTAATAGATGGGTAGAATTTTGACATTCAGGTATTAGGGTGAAGGGATTCTAGGCAGAGGGAACTGTACAGTGGAAAAGTGTGGGACCACAAGATACAATGTTGTGGGAAAGACTGTTGAATTTCAAGGGATGACTTTGGTCTGAATTCTAATTCTACCACATAGTATTTGTGTGACCTTGCCAAGTCATTTAACTCCTCTCGGCCTGAGTTTTCTTATTTACAAAATGAGGAGGCTTATATTGGATAACCTCTTAAGGATCCCTTCTGCCTTTGAACTAATATTCTATATTTAGAAAGCAGTGAATAATCCAGTTTAGTTGAACCAAAGATGTCAGAAGAAAAGAAGGATATTAAGGGACTAGACATTGGGGGGGTGGGAACATGAGATTTTAAATCACAGGAATGACATTTTGCTGTTAATAGAATAGATTTGCTGGAGGAGAGATTAGAGATATGACAACAGGAAGGAGGGTACAAAATCACCCATTTGAGTGAATGAGAGTCATGCCAGTAAGAAAAGAGAAAAGGGATGGATGTGAGACAAGTTGGGTAGGTAGAAATGGCAAGGGGACAGAAGAGGAAAATCTAGAGATCACTCCACAGTGACTTCTTTGAATGCTTAATAGGAAGTCAGGAAGAGGAGCAAGTTTGCAGCTGGATATGTTTTCTTTTTCTCATGTTGTCTTTTAAGTGTTAGTGGAAGTACCTTGAGGGGTAGAGGTGTTCTAGAATTTTAACAACAAGTATTTATTAAGCACTTGCTATCACATACCATGTTAAGAGCTGGGGTTACAAATACAAATGAATGACAAAGAAATCCTCATTTGCAAGGAGTTATTTAGATATTTGACTGGAATCTGGATGGAGAGATTTGGTCTGGAGATCATCATCACTGCCATGAGAATATTAGCTAATCTTTATATGGGGTTTTCCTGTTATAATGTGCTTTTTACACACATGGCCTTATTGATCATTCTAACAATCATGTAAGCTAGATAGTTCAAAAATCCCCATTTTGGAGATAAATAAACTGAGGCTCAGAGAGGCTAAATGACTTGCTTAACTACATACCTAATAAGTGGCATTTGGGACCTGAACTAAGGTCTATAGACATTTGTTTGACTTGGTATTATATTGTTCAGAATATAAATGGACCCAGAACACAAGAAGTTTTGGCTTGATGGTTAAGTTGAATCTTTCAACTACAATTTTGAGTCTATTTTTTTTCCTATAACCTTTTCTATCCACAAAACATTACACCTATGAGCAAATTTAAGACTGATAGGTAGTGATTGTCATAGCATCAAGAAGAAAGGAAGAATTGGGTGCTAAAAAATCACAATTCTTAAGACAAGCTATGAAACATAATTTAACTATTGTCACTTTTTTCCATTTGTATTAATTTATTTTAATCAACATTCATTTCCACAAGATTTTGAGTTCCAAAATTTCCCCCCATTTCTTCCCTTCACCCTACCCCAAGATGGTTTGGGTTCTGATTACCCCTTCTCCCAATCTGCCCTCCCCCCTATTACCCTATACCTTCTTCTTTATTCCTCCCCTTCATTTTCTTGTAGGGCAAGATAGATGTCTATACCCCATTGCCTGTACATCTTATTTCCCAGTTGCATGTAAAAACAATTTTTAACATTTGTTTCTAAAACTTTGAGTTTCAGATTCTCTCCCTTCTTCCCTTCCTCCCTACCCTCATTGAGAAGGCCAGCATTTCAGTATAGGTTATTATACATGTATAGTTATGCACATCCATAATAGTCATATTGTGAAAGGCTATATTTCCCTCCATCTTATCCTGCCCTCCCATTATTCTATTTTCTCCTTGACCCTGTCCCTTTTGTGAAGAGTGTGTTTCTGACTACTCTTTCCCCCAATCTGTCCTCCCTTCTATCATTCCCCCTTCCTACCTACTTTCCTATAGGATAAGATACCCAACTGAGTGTGTATGTTATTCCCTCCTTAAATCAAAGTCGATGAGAGTAAGGTTTACTCATTCCTTCTCACCTCTCCCCATTCCCTTCCATTGTGAAACCTTTTTCTTGCCCCTTTTATGTGAGATAATTTACCCCATTCTATCTCTCCCTTTCTCCTCCCAATATATTCCTCTCTCACCCCTTAATTTTATTTTTTAGATATCCTCTCTTCATATTCAGCTCACCCTGTGCCCTCTGTCTGTCTGTCTATCTATCTATCTATCTATCTATCTATCTATCTATCTATCTATCATCATCTATTTATCTATCTCTTCCAACTACCCTAATACTGAGAAAGGTCTCATGAGTTACAAATATCATCTTTCCATGTAGGAATGTAAAACAGTTCAACTTTAATAAGTCCCTTATGATTTCTCATTTCTGTTTATCTTTTCATGCTTCTCTAGATTCTCGTATTTGAAAGTCAAATTTTCTATTGAACTCATCAAGAATGCTTGAAAGTTCTCTATTCCATTGAATATCCTTTTTTTTCCCCCTGAAGAATTATACTCAGTTTTGCTGGGTAGGTGATTCTTGGTTTTACTCCTAGCTCCTCTGACCTCAGGAATATCATATTCCAATCCCTTTGATCCCTTAATGTAGAAGCTGTTAGATCCTTGTTATCCTGATTGTGTTTCCACAGTCCTTGAATTGTTTCCTTCTGGCTTATTGCAATATTTTCTCTTTGACTTGGGAACTCTGGAATTTGGCTACAATATTCCTAGGAGTTTTCCTTTTGGTATCTCTTTCCAGAGGCAATCAGTGAATTCTTTCAATTTCTATTTTAGCCCCTGGTTCTAGAATAGCAGAGCAGTTTTCCTTGATAATTTCTTGAAAGATGATGCCTAGGCTCTTTTTTTGATCATGACTTTCAGGTATTGCGATCATTTTAAAATTATCTCTCCTGGATCTATTTTCCAGATCAGTGGTTTTTCCAATGAGATATTTCATATTGTCTTCTGCTTTTTCATCCTTGTGATTCTGTTTTATGATTTTTTGTTTTCTCATAAAGTCATTAGCTCCATTCTAATTTTGAAGGAATGATTTTCTTCAGTGAGCTTTTGGACCCTGTTTTCCATTTGGCCAATTCTGCTTTCTAAGGCATTCTTCTCCTTGTTGGCTTTTTGTACTCTTTTGCCATTTAGGTTAGTCTATTTTTAAAGGTGTTCTTTTCTTCAGTATTTTTTGGGTCTCCTTTAGCAAGCTGTTGACTTGTTTTTCATGATTTTCTTGCATCACTCTCATTTGTCTTCCTGATTTTTGCTCTACTTCTTCATTGATTTTCAAAATCCTTTTTGAGCTCTTCCATGGCCTATGACCAATTCATATTTCTGTTGGAGGCTTTAGATATAGGAGCTTTGGCTTTGTTGTCTTCTGGTTGTATGTTTTGACCTTCTCTGCACCAATGTAAAATTATATAGTCTGATTTTTTTCCTGTTGTTTGCTCATTTTCCTAATCAAATATTTGATTTTTTTCACTCTTTGTTAAGGTAGGACTCTGCTTCCAGGAGGGGAGGAGCGATGTACTCTCCCAAATTTCAGCTGTTTTCAGAAATATGTTTGGGGCCTGTAAATTTTCAGTTCTTCCAAGGTGATATGGTCAAAGGAGAAGTGGTTACTCCTTTTCTGGCTTGTTCTCTGTTCTGTGAGTGACCACAAGCATTCTTTTCTGTTTTGGAACTGTGAGGAGGATTCCCTCTTCACTGCTGCCACAAACAGCACTATGCTAGTGCCATGCCAGTGCTACTCCTTGCCTTGCCCCAGGATCACCACCCAGGACTGCAATCCACATCCAAGTACGGGGAAAGCAAGAGAATCCTACCTTAGTACCAGCAAAGATATTCCCTGCAGATATCCTCTGATCAGCCACTCAACCCCCACACCATCTGTAGGCTGGGAACTCTGGAAGTAGCTGTATCTTCTTTTGCTGCTGTTGCCACTGCTATAGCTGCCACCACTTCAGCTTTCCCTCTCTCACCCAGGTCTGACAGATTTTTCCCCACTGACCTTCTATGCTATCTTTGGCATTTGTTGCCCAAAAAGTCTGGAAATTGCCACAGCTGCCAGTGATTCAGTCCCCTGAGGGCTGCCCTGGCCCTGTCCATGCCAGTAGAGCCCATGCTGGACTGTGCTGTGCTCCCAGCTTGGTTACATAGACCTTTCCTGTCAACTCTCCACTCTGTCTTGGGCTGGAGACTTGTTTCACTCGATCACTTTGTGGGTTCTGCAGCTATGGAATTTGTTTAGAGTCATTTTTTACAGGTATTTGGAGGAGTTTGCGGGAGAGCTCAAGCAAGTTGATTTTACATCACCATTTTAACTATTGTCATTCTCAGCCTGATGTCTTGGTCCAGTGGATGAAGTCAACACATTGCCTGAACAACTGGATTATTTTTCTACTGACATTACAGTCTGAGTATAAACAGAACATGCATAGAAATTCCAGCTGAATAGAAGAATTAATGATTCATAGAATCTAATAACTTGAATGGATCGCAAAGGCCAACTGGTCCCACCTTTCCCAACTCCCAGTGAGTGATTCTGGCATCTAGAACATGGCCAGGTACAAGATGGGGTTCTGAATAAATGTTTATTGTTATTGAGTTGAATTGTTTATCTTGTGCTGCTAGGGCTATAGTGATGCACCTTGCTAGGCTTGTAATTAGAAAGACTGGAGTTCAAATCCTGTGTTAGAATAATTTACCTTGTGACTGGGCTAGGCACTCAATCACTCTCAGCCTCATTTTTTTCCTCTATAAAATGGAAGTAGTAGCAGCATTTATTATCAAAGGTATTATCAAAGAGTAACATGTATAGAGCCCTATAAACCTTAAACCACTGTATAAAATGCTAGCTATTATTTTTGTTGTTATTGTTACTGGCTGGAAGGCCCTGAATACCAGGAGATTGCCTCTAACCTCTAGTTTCTAAAGCCAGTCATTCCAGTTTAGGATATCTCTATTTGTGTGAGAATTTTCCTTTACATCAAGACTGAACCTGCCTCTCTATAACACCCACTCATCACTCTTGCTTCTGACCTCTGGACCCAAGAAGTACAAATCTAATCTTTGTCCCACATGATATGTAAGATCCTTGAAAACAGCCATTATGTGTCATCTAAGCCGCTTCTTCAGGTTAAACATAGTCAGCACCTTCAGATGCCATACTCAGCAGGCCTCTTCCATTCAGGTTGATTTTGAGACATTTTTCAGCTTAACTGCATTTTTCCTAAAATGTGATTCCTACAGCTAGACATGGTACTGAATAGGAAAGGGTAGCTAGTTAATGGCTAGAATTTTACAAATATCTCATTTGATCATCATAACAACCCTGCAGGATAGATGTTTCTACGATCCCTATTTTACAAATGATAAAAACAGTTACAAACACAGCTTAAGAGACTTGCCTAGAATTATATACCTACTAAGTATCTGAGACTGGATTTGGACTTAGCACTTTTTGATTCCAGGTCTAGAGTTCTAGCTGAAGTGCCTTTTATGATGGGTAAAGTAAAATGCCTATTACAGTTTACTTCTAGTGAGTTTAGGATGCATTAAAACACCCAGTTATTTTCACAAAATAATCTAGTCATATGTACCCCATCTTGAATTGTAAAGTTGATTTTTGGAACCCACATATGGAAATGTACATTTATCCCTGTTAATCCCTATTTATTCCATTTTATTTCAGTCAGTCCTTTATTTTAGTTTATGAAAATATTTTTCAATCTGCACCAACACATTAGTTTCTCTCCAAACTTCATCTAATCAGCAAATATGATAGGTATGCCATCCATTCCTTTGTCCAAGTCACTAATAAAAACATTGAACAGATTCCTGAGCCTTCACCAGAGAGCACTCTCTAAGTTGACATGGGTCCATTAGTGGTTACTCTTTGGACCTGGCTATTCAATCAATCGTACATCCGCCTAACTATGTTATCACCTTGCCATCACCTTCCCATATTTTCCACAGGAGTAATATGCATGAAAAATTGTGTGAAATGCTTCACTGACATCCAAGTATACTGACTTATCAATCTCCTGTTGGATTTTGCCTATTCAAAAAAGATAGGAAATTTATCTGGCATAAGTTGTTCTTACTGAAGCCATACTGATTTTCAGTGATCAAGGTAAGGCACAGCAAAAATCTTTTATTAAGCACTTACTATGTGCCAAGCACTGTGCTAAATGTTGAAAATGCAAGCAAAAAGAAAAATGTCTCTCTGCAAGGAGCTTACGTTCTAATGGGAGGAAGAAAACACACGAAAGGAAGCTAAAAAGAGGGGAAGAGTAGGGGTAGGAAAGGGGATAAAGTTTCCTATATGGGTCATGATTTTAAAGTCTAGTAACGCAAGAGTAGAGGCTGGAGGGAAAAAAAACTTGGTTGGCCCAGGCCCCTCCACAAAGTGGAGCTTCCCCGGGGTAAGGGGGAGGAACAAGCCATTTGGCAGAGGGATATTCCAATGTGAGAGAGTTACACGGATGTTTGGATGTTCTAGGATGAGGACTACCCGTATGTGGAGGAAAGTTTTCAGCTGAGGTACTGGAGTTTTGAACTCCAGAAAGTCAGGAGCAAAATCCAGAAGGGAATGAAGATTGGCCAGCCTTGGCTCTCTCACTGCTTTTCCTTCCAAAGTATTCATAAACTGCCTCTATAGACTTAGGAGTCAAATTTACTGGTCTTTAGTTTTTAGACTCTACCTTTTTTTTCTTTTTAAAAAACTGGTATTTTCACCTCCTTTCCCATTCTCCAGATGATTTCAAAGAACCCTGTTAGAGGTTCAACAATCCAAGTAAACTGCCCCAATGGTGTTGAATCTGTGACTTTGGTACTTGTAACTCAGCTAATTAATCTTCACCCATGGTGAAAACTTCACCCAGGTTTCATGTTCATCCTTGAAGAGGTGAAAAAAAATTGCTAAAGGCGTTATCATTATGTACTCAAAAGTACCTAAAAACAGCATTTCATGGAACATTTAATCCTCTTGCCTTTTAATGACAGCTTATATACCAGTAAAAACTGTGGTTCAGAACTGCAACAAAACTGTCATGTAGAAGGGAAGCTTTGGTCCTACATGAAGTACTTTCTCTTTTTCCAATCTCCTTTTCTCTCATTTTCTGACTCTCCTCTGTCTCTTAAAGAACAAGATCAAGTATAGCTCAAGTATATGAACTGAGTAAAAATCAATTAATTATTTGTAATAGTTGTCAATGAGGTAACCGAGGAAAAGGCAAGAAATTCACACATATCAAGGAGTAAATCTCTTAAATGGAATTTCAAAGCTTATTAAGGAGCAGTCACTAATGTCCAAACAAATTCTTTTTTTATCAGAGGAAGACTGTCCAACTTTTTATGGAAAATATTAATTCCAGAACAATGTTCTCATTGCTGCAGGAAATAACCTAGGTCATTGCCTACAGATATCACTTCTTTCTCAAAGGCGAAAAAATAAAATTTAGTCACCAAATACTGACTATCCATCCTTGGATTTAGGAAGGTTCCATAAGGCAGACAAGGTGCAACCGTCACACTGTCCTCCTACCTAAATATCTTTCTCAGTACCTTGAATTTTCTACAGATATGCAATCATTTTGTAAAGTCTTCTAGTGGCATTCTTGTCACATCCAGAGTCCTTCTTAAGTCAAAAGTTCTTGATGGAACAGACTTCTTTTCACTAGATAGCCTTGGTGCTAGCAAAGGAGCTAGCTAAACTCAACTATTAAGAGTGCCAAAAACTTAGTTCCAAACAACAACAATCTGTTATGTATAGTAAAGTAGGAAAAAAAATTGTGATGAAATAAATCATATACATGATTAAGTAACTTCATTGTGAAAGTGAGCACAAGGAAGTATGGTGAAAATATTGGTAAACATAGTTTGGGGTGATGAAATAAGACAAAAACTTGAGAAACTTCGTCATGAATATTTTTATCAAGAAGAGATACGGAGTTTCTGGACATAAGCTCAGAAGGCTATTATTTTAAAAAAAGGGAAATTGACTTTATCTTATCAAATAGGTAATAATTAGTCATAGAGTTGGCCTTTATTTTAGTATAAAGGGAAGGTTATCAGAGGAAGCCTTTAACTACCTGACATCTACTAGATGTGATTAGATTGCAGGAGGTACTTTGTTAAAAGGATACTTGGAACAGGAAGTGCTGGTGACTGAGACTCAGGAACCACCATTCTCCCATTAAAAGGAAGCACTTTAGTTATTAGGTATGTATGAGATCTCTTGCTCTCCAGGATTTCCTCTTTGCCTTTTTCTAGAGTATAGCAAGATGAAGGGAAGAATATTTATTTCTTTACCCTTCCTCCTTTTTTTCTAGGAGGACAAATGGAGAGACTCATTATGAACGTGACAGGGATACTCCTGGACATTCAGTTTCTGATCATCTCTATTTTTCTCTTTCTTTCAGAGAAAAAGCTATTAAAGTTCCTGAGAATGGACAGTGTGTTTTTTGGACAACGAAAAGGATTGTCTTGTAACTGAAGTAAAAATGTCATGTCATTGTGATGAAAGAGAGCTGGACATTGCCAACTGCTGCTGTGAGTTGCTCAGCCAATGTGAATTCAAGGTAAATTGGGGATGTTTGTTCCATAGCCCACAAAATGTCTATCTTTTAACCGATGGGCTGAGGGTTTTATATTTCTACATTTATTCGTGGCTCTCATGAGTCCTTGTGCCTCATTAATGTTCTTATCCAGTGTCCCTAATTGTACACTGCCTGTGTGGAAATTGGAAACTTTGTTACTTACATTTGGAAAACCTAGCAGGGGGACAGGGAGTGGGGAGGACCTTCAGCCTTAAGACCGATGGTTTCCCACTCCTGATACTAGACGCAAACTATACTGTGAAAGTACTTAATGATGTTCTCGGTAAACTCTAGGTGGTGAGAAATGTGCTAAAGAAAGAAACTGACATCTTGGGATCAAATCCCTATAATCAGAACTGTTTGTCATGACTTCAGAGTCTTAGGAGTGATGACATTTGGGACATAAGTGATGTTATGTGAGCTTTCTATGTGAGGTCAGATCATTGGCTTATTTAGAACAAACATCTAGGTAAATATAAAAATTAAATAGAGTAAAGAGAAGATATTGTGTGTTTGCAGTAGTTCCAGCCTAATTTGTTATTAACTTCCCAACTGGAAAAAAAACAGAAGTATAGACATTCACCTTATCATCATTTCTTTTCTGACATGAACTAGTTAACCCTACAAGGAGGCTGAGAGACCTCCAAACTGTCTTTACTAGCAATTTTTTTTTGGCCAGAGGTAGAACATGGCAATCAAGGGAAACACTGTACAAGACTGTTTGCAAAAAGAGAGGAAGTTTGCAGAAAGTTATCCATGTTATCTCCTTATGAAACAGTAAAAAGCAATTGAGAAGAAAAGTCTATAGAGACTTTAGTCTATAGAGACTAAGCCAGAGCTCCCCCAAGGCATTTGTAGATAGATAATAGGGAGACAACGAGCATATGAAATGGAACACATACGTTTGTGTTTTTATAGTGATAGTTCTCAATGGCAGCAATAATAGAACCGCCATAGTTACATCCTACTACCATTATACTCCAAGATGAAATCAGAGTACGTTAAAAAAAAAATCAAAGCTGGCTATGACAAAACATAAAAGGCAGCCAGGGACTGATTTTTAAAATACACTATAGAGGGAAAAGTTCCAAGAGAACGGAAAGGAACATGAACAATGCTCTTATCTAGAAAAGGAAACTCAGAAGACATTTGCAGTTGCTAGCTTCATGCCTGCTTTCTCTTCCATATAAAATCTTTATAGGAATAGCCATTGCATGTTTCAAGGATATCTTAATAAAAAAATGAGAAAGGAGTAAGCAGGCAGACTTTTGAAGTTGATTCTATAGCATATCACCTATTCAGTCACACAACTGAGAGGTGTAAAGAATATAAAATTCTGCTTTTTCTATTTTTTTATTGATTTTTTTTACAAAAGTATTTTATTTTACAGAACTAAATCCAGCCTTGAAATTTATCTGCAAACATATCGTCTTTAAAAACTTTCAACTTATGCAAAACTCTGAAAAATGTGCTTCTGAAGATCACTTTTTTCAATGATCTGTTTGGTTTCAATAGACACAGGAGTAAAACAGGGACAAATATATTTTTCTTAGATATTTAATAGTATCTTGAAAGGTGTCCTATATAGAGTTCAAACAAAAGACAAATAAATTATTGACATTATGCTAATTTCATTGAACCCCAGAACACTTCAAAGTCTCTTCAGTGAAATCCATAGCAATGTGAAGTTGATCTTATTGTTTCCACTGGAAAAGTAAAGTAGATGAAAATTACTGATTGTGACATGCAGTTGGATAGACATTTTCTCAAGTTTATTCCTCATTATTCATATCTTGTATAAGACATGCAGATGGACTATGAACTAAGTCCAACGTTAAGAAGTAGGAGATAAGCAGAAATCTCACTTTTCCATAATCCCTAAATTTACATTGCTTCCAAAATTTACCTCTTTAATATTATGATATTAATATTCTCCCATGATGCTCTGTGTCTGAAAAATATAGTGCCATGATCATTGAAGAATCAAAATAAGCAGTGACCCAAAAGGCAACAGAAAGATGCATAGTGACAGCTCATGTTCTCAGTCATGATAGGAACAATATTTCTCATGATGATGCTGTGTAGACTCAACTAACTTTTCCTGAGCCCCTTCCCCTATGTGGGTTGGACTAATTCGTTTTTTTAAGAAATGTTAAACTATGTCACCCACCTGCCAGAGAGGTGGTGAATTAAAATATAGACAGAAACATATATTTTTAGGCATAGAGAATTTAAGAATTTGTTTTGTTTGACTATACATGTTTATGATAAAGTTTTATATACTTAGTTATTTTTGATTCAGTTGGTGACAATGAGAGGAATGGATTATTAGTGCATGTAAAATCAAATAAATGTTTTTAAAAGAAGTATTGAAATTTTCTGCAAAACTTGCTTGACTAAGAGGACCAGCTTAGATTGTTAAGGTGGCTTCCTGGTCTCTTGAGTACCAAAGGCCATGAATGTAGCGCGTAGCTGTTCCCTTTCCAGCATGACCAACTTCCCTCCGGGAAAGCTATATTCTAAGCTGAATCACCAGTGTCCTCGTTGAATATCCTTTTTGAATATCTTTCTCTTGCCATGGCTAAGTTCATCTCCTTTTATTAAAGTTGAATCAGCTATGAATGTCTCATTTCCTTCCAATATTGAACCTAAATTATTAGGGAATTGATTTGACTCAGGCCCAACCCACAACACTAGCATTAACCCATCAGCCTTTACGTGAAATTCAAGTAGAGGAAGAAGCAAATACTCAGACTGAAGCACAGGTAAGAAAGATGAAGCAGGGGTTTGATGTAGATTGAGTGTACTGCTCCAGAGGCCATGGGAACATGTGGAATTCCGAATCCCCGCTTACACCTAGTATTGCTTTTCAAGATGTCATTTGATCCAGTTCTACGCTATATGTCCCACTTGATCCGGGACTTTTATATCTACCATCTGATGAATGAGTGAAGAAGCATTTATTGAGTACAATGCAAGCCAGCAAGATCATCTCTGGCCTCAGGGAACTTACATTCTAATGAAGGAAAACAGTATATAAAGGGGAACAAGAGAAGGAGCAGAGAGGATATTAGCACCTTGTAGCACCATGGTTTGTAAATGGCCAGAAAAGCTGTGTGGTCTTATACTGAAAGCTCACTTATCAGGGCCCTGAATTCCAGGGGCAGAGTCCAAGTTATTTTGGGGTTCTTACTCCCTTTACCATTTGAGTTCTTTTTGATTCAAGACACTCCATATTATAATGCCAGTAATCAATCCATTTAGAGTTGTATGCCATGCATCCTTTTGATTTTTCTGGACTTGTTCCAGTCACGTGATATGGTGGAAAGAGAACTCAACTTTTCCATTGAACTCAAAGTAATGGCACCTGATCGTGAGTTCTTGCTTTTCCACTTACTACCCATGTGAACTTGAACAAGTCATTCGGCCTCTTTGATCCTCAGTTTCCTCATTTGTAAAATTAAAAAGTTAGAGAAGATGACTTCCGAGGTTCCTTCTAGAATCTAGATCGAAATATGTGACCCTATGATCTTATGATTCTGTGAATGATAATAAATGAATGTTCCTTTTTTGGGCAAAAAAACAAGATGTATGATAGACATAAGTAGACAGAAATCTGTTGTCAATTATGACTTGATTGCAGAGGTGTTATAAAAAGGTATCATTGAAAATATGTATAACTGGAGAGGGTTATGTGTCAGTCATACAGTCAAGATATTAAGAGAACTACAAGAATGTCTACAGTGTTTTGGTTCGATCCTCTCTGAAGCATTTATGGGAGGGTAGGGACAGGAATCACATGGGATGGAAGACATGGAGGGAGCACACAGAGTAATGAAATACATGATTCCATCAAAGTATAAGCAGATTATTTGCAACAGTTCACTGTATTCTCCATGAGCCACACAGAAGAAAAAGATACTATTAGAAGCTTTGCTAAAAGGGAAATTATAATAATTGAGTCTCATGGGCTTGGAAGCATGCATTTGTTGTTGATAGACTGTCATGGGATAATTAATTGCATAGCCTGCACAGCTGAAGGAAATGCTTTTGTACTACCCCAGAGAGAAGGCATTCCACAAATAGTCAAGCATGATGCCAAGATTATCAAGCCATCTCCTTACCTCTAAAGTCAGCTGTATAGAAAAGTCAAAGGGGATTCCTGTAACAACCCTTATTCAGCTAAAATTCCTGTGTACCCGTGGGTTAAAAAAAGGGAGAGCTCAAGCTTTCCTAATCTTCTGCTAGAAAAGAGGCCAAGGTATCATTGTTTTTAAGACAAAGAATATTTTTGTTATTATTCAGCTGTTTCTGACTGTGTGACCTTATTTTAGGGTTTTCTTGGCAAAGATACTGGAGTGGTTTGCCATTTACTTCTCCAGCTCATTTTACTCCTCCTCCTCATGAGGAGGGGCAGCTAGGTGGTGCACTGGATAGAGCACCAGTGTAGGAGTCAGGATGACCTGAGTTCAAATCTCACCTCAGACACTTGACACTCACTAGCTGTGTGACCAAGGGCAAGTCACTTAACCCCAATTGCCTCATCCTGGGTCATCTCCAGTCATCCTGATGAATATCTGGTCACTGGATTCAGATGGCTCTGGACGAGAAGTGAGGCTGGTGACCTGCACAACCCTTCCTCACTCAAAACAAAGTCAAGTGCAAGTCATGTCATGATTTCTCTGATGCCATGGTCTTCTTCAGCAAGGATGAACACACACACACAGATGAGGAACTGAGGCAAACAGGGTTAAACAGGGTCATAAAGGTAATAAGTGTCTGAGGCTGAATTTGCACTCATGAAGATGTGTATTCCTGATTCCCAGACCAGTGCTCTATCCAATGGGCAACTTAGTGGCCTCAAAACACACACAAACACGTCTATATATTTACATCTATCTATGTTTACATAAAAACACAGGCAGAGAAGATAAAGATACACAGAGGGAGAGATAGAGACAGAGAGGGAAAGAAAGATGATAATCAGTTTATGACACTGAATTCTATGTTAGAAGTGGTCTCACTCGCTCTGTGGACACCTGTATTGAGTGATGGGATTAATTACTGGAATACTCTGTGTTTAACCATCTTTTCCAACCTGAGATGACCTATTTTTGATATTTGATTGATGGTAGGTCTTGCAGTTCAGTCCAGTGGAATATTATTTCTTAGTTGTGGCTAACTCAGGCGCTATTGCTAAATCACAGGCCACTATTTCATAAAATGGACCACATGAAGGGACCTGCCTTTGCCCTCATTTCATAGGACAAGATCTCTTATCTACAGCTGTTTGTCTTCTTGTCTCAATAAAAACGTGGACAAAAAAATATAGAGACCAACTTACTCTACCTCTCTTGCACTGGGGAGCTTTTTTCCTGAATAAACAAGTTATCTCTAAAATGATGCTGGGTAGTGAGGTCCCTGTTAGAACTCAGCCCCAGTCAGGGCCAAACATTCTGTAGTCAAGGCCTGGCTTGGGGCTTTTTTAAATCAAGGGTTGCTTTTTAGTTGATTTCAATGCTCTGTCTTTGCATCAAGTCCTAAACAATTGTATCTTTGGCATTCAACAAAGATGAAACTTATTGAACTTGAAAGTTTGGTCTTCCTTGAAAGAGATTTGAATGTAGACCGGCCTTCTATGACAATGAGAAATCATGGGTACGGACGTGTACCAGGAGGTGAAATACCCTCATTGTCTTGGTATTTTCAAGTAATTGGGATGCAAGGCCACGGAGGGCTGATACCCTGTGCGGGGTGCCAGGGTGGGCGTTGGGCTCCTGGACAGGAAACCCAGGAAGGCGGGGGTGTGGAGGCGAAGATGACAATTCAGTTTGAGACACGCTGGGTTTAAAGTGTCCAAGGCGCCTTCCAGCCCTACGTCTGGGACTCTGCGGTCTGTTGTCGGGAGAATAACAAATGTTCGGGGAGGGCCGGCTTCCCAGAGACCGGAGACTCACGTACGCGTTCCACAGCGTGCTTTTTGACGTCACTTCCGGTGCGATGACTTTCTTTTCCTCCCCCACCCCGGCAGTTGGAGAAGATGGAAACCTTAAGCCGAGTCCGAGCGCTGAGCCGGGCACTGGCCGCAGTCCGGAGCCTCGGGGTCCTGGGCCTTGGGGCCCGGAACCTCGGGGCCCGGAGGGGCCTGATCACCACACCGGCCACCTGCCCCACCCCGCTGCCCCAGATGGACGTTAGGAAGGTGGACGGCGCCTATCCGGTCACCATGGTGCCCGGCGACGGCGTGGGGCCGGAGCTCATGCTGGCGGTCAAGGAAGTCTTCAAGGCGGCGCGGGTCCCCGTGACGTTTCAGGAGTACCACCTGAGCGAGGTGCAGAACCTGGCCTCGGAGGAGAAGCTGCAGCAGGTGCTGACCTCCATAAGGAAGAACAAGGTGGCCATCAGCGGGAAGATCCACCCGCCGCTGAGCGCCGAGTACTGGGGCGGCCTGACCTCGTACAGCATGCGGCTCAAGCTGAAGCTGGACCTGTTCGCCAACGTGGTGCACGTGCAGAGCCTCCCGGGCTTCAGGACCCGCCACAACAACCTGGACCTGGTGATCATCCGCGAGCAGACGGAGGGCGAGTACAGCTCTCTGGAGCACGAGAGCGTCCCGGGCGTGATCGAGTGCCTGCGGATCATCACCCGCGCCAAGTCCAAGCGCATCGCCAAGTTTGCGTTCGACTATGCCACGCTGAAGGGGCGAAGCAAGGTCACGGCCGTGCACAAGGCCAACATCATGAAGCTGGGCGATGGGCTCTTCCTGCGCTGCTGCGAGGAGGTGGCCGAGCTGTACCCCAACATCACGTTTCAGACCATGATCATAGACAACTGTTGTATGCAGCTGGTGCAGAACCCATACCAGTTCGATGTGCTCGTGATGCCCAATCTCTATGGAAACATCATCGACAACCTGGCCGCGGGTCTGGTGGGGGGCGCGGGTGTGGTTCCCGGCGAGAGCTACAGTGATGAATGCTCCGTCTTTGAAACGGGGACGAGGCACCCGTTTGCCCAGGCTGTGGGCAGGAACATTGCCAATCCCACCGCCATGTTGCTGTCTTCCAGCAATATGTTGAAGCACCTCAGCCTGGAACACCACTCCAAAATGATTTCTGACGCTGTGAAGAAGGTGATAAAAGTCGGCAAAGTTCGGACCCAGGACATGGGCGGCTACAGCACCACGACTGACTTCATCCAATCTGTCATCAGCCACCTGCAGTCGGGTTGTGAGGACTAGAATTCCTTCTCATTTTATTGTACTTGAATAGAGCCCCTGGACAACTCCTCCACTCCCTGCTTCCATAAAATGGACCACATGAAGGGACCTGCTTTTGCCCTCACTTCATAGGACAAGATCTCTTATCTACAGCTGTTTGTCCTCTTGTCTCAATAAAAACGTGGACAAAAAAAAATAGAGACCAACTTTACCAGTTTCATTACCAGTGTAAGGCAGTAAAGGAAATTGGATTAGGTGAAGCAGATTAAGGTCATAGTGAGAAATCTCATGCTCTATAACAGAAAAATCAATTGTTTGATATGCCTGTGATACTTAATTATGATGTTATGATATCATAACATTTTAATATATTTCAACTCTTGCAGTTGAGTTCTTGATAGCCCTTAGCAGACTGTTTTGTTCATCTTAAAGATAAGTTCCTTGGGGCCAAGGATTATTTTAATACCTAACATAGTGTCCTGCACAGAGTACCGGTCAATAAATGGATGTTTGAAATGGAGAGTACACATACCCTTTTTCTATGTACACACACATATATATATATATATATATACATATACACATACACACATATACACATATGTATATATGTATGTATATGTGTACATGTACACATGCATATGTAGATACATACATGTATCTACATACATGCATGTATTTATATACAAATGAGATGAATGAATTAAATTCAGTAAACATTTATCAAACACCTGTAGTACACAAGCTCTTATACTAGACACTGTGATATAAAGAAGAAAAAAGTCAAATTTTTTCTCTCATTGAGTTCACAGTCTAATTGGAGGAGATGGGATAGAACATGTATAAAATAATTCTCATGTAGAATAGAATGTGATAGAATGAAGACCTTTGAGGAGGATGAAGTAACTTTTAGTTGAAGGGATCAGGAAAGGTTTTATGGAGTAGGTGGCCCTTGAGAGGAACTTTTTAGGAAAAGAATTCCAATAGTAAGAGATATGGAGGAGAGATATGTCATGAGGGACATTCTGCACAAATGTGGAGAGGAAGCAGCATGCAGATTGACTGAATGTATGCTTGTGAAAGGGAATAGTATAAAATAAGACCGGGAACAATGGGTACAGTTAGATTGTTGAAGGCCTTATATATCAACCTAAGGAGTTTTATTTCATTCTAAAGGAAACAGGGAGCCATTGAAGGTTTTTGATTAGAGGAGTATCATGGGTATAATGAAAATGATAATAACTAACATATAGCACTTATGTGCCAGGCATTGTGCTAAGTACTTTATTATCACATTTGATACTTACAGTCTTCTTGGGAGTTGGTTGTTCTGTTGTTGTGCCTGACTCCACATGACCGACCTGATAGATGTTGTCCATGGTGTTTTCTTGGCAAAGCTACTTGAGTGGTTTGCTACTTCCCTCTCTAGTGTGTCTCCATTTTATGGATGAGGATCAGTGGCAAATAAGGGTTAAGTGACTTATGCAAGCTCACAATCTAGTAAATATCTAAGGCCGAATTTGAATTCAGATCTTCCTGATTCCATGCTCATCTATTCACCACCTAGCTGTCCCATGAGAGTATTAAGATATTATCGTCATGATAATATTAGCCTGATTTTTCAGTTGATTTTGACATTCATTCTTACTCATGCTGGATATGACAAAAGATTTTCTATCTTAAAAGAATTTTTTACCTAGGCTCAGGAATAGACTTAGTAAGGACACTTTGAGATTTTTATTTCATGACAAAGATTATAAGTTGTAAGGTTTTTTTCCTGTTGTTTCAACTCTCATGACATCATCCAAGGCCACAGAATAGCAGGGGACCGAAACTCAGTAACTGCTGTCTAAACAGCACATATATATTTGATATTCTACCACCAGGAAAGTCTCTTTCATAAAGATTAAGGAAGAATTAAAGAGGTTTTTTCCTGAAATTTCTGCTTAAGGACCTAGAATTTAAACTAACCACTTGAAAACCCTAGGGACACTATTATCAATTTAGCATCTGAAGTTCTTGGGGGGAATATTAATTCTCCTTTAAAAGACATACAGAACAGGTGTTCATTATGATTAAAACCTAGTAACTGCAGAGATGAAAAGTGTGAAATTTATATTAAAAACATCCTAGGTAGAAAATGCAAATATCACAGCAGAGTGAATTATATATCTGGCCAGAGTTGAGCTTTCCTTAAATCTCATAGCTTAGAAAGATTCATTCTTTTTCATTTTTCATTCAAATGTTATGGTAAGCTTTGCTTACCATAAAACTCATTTTAAAGACAAAATTAATTTCATATAGATCTTTTAAGTTTTTTAGATACAGATCAATAGGATTCATAGAGAGGCATGTGTTTAAAAGTCAGTGTTGGGAGATGAATATCTTAGAATTTGAACATTTGGAATAAAATTTTGATATGCTGTAATGGATTAGATATTTTTCAAGAATATGTTGGGCTCAGCTCACAGTGGCTACGAAGAACCCATTGTTAGATTTTTTCAGTATGAGCATATATACCTCAGAAATTTGCAAAAATTACAAATCAAGCTTTGATTTGTTTGTTTTGTTGATTGTCTAGACCTAAGAAAATGATGGAGAAAATCTTAATAAGGCAGATTAAATTTACAAGTGTGTTCTGCTTTTTCTTTTCCTCATAGAACTGGTTGTTAAAATTTGTCAGCATATCTTTTTCTATTTGATCCCCTCAACTTCTGTGGTTATTTCTAATTTTCTTATTGTTTGCTGATTTTAATTAGTTTGTTTAATTTACTTTGTTTGATTCTGAGAGGAAAGTGGTGCGGTCGATAGGAATCAGGAAATCCCGGGTTCCCAGTCTGCTTCCGACACATACTGGCAGCACGATGATAGACAAATTATTTAACTTTTCAGTGCTCAAGGCTAATGGTCTCCAAACTTTTTTAAGCACACATTTCCATCCGTAATTTCTTTTTCTTGCTAGTATGTTACTAGTGAAATATGATTTTCCCAATATCATCTACATAATTGTAGGTTTAAGCCTGGCCCATAAGGAAGATAGTTGGGAGTTTGTAGAGTTGCTGTTGTATGAGGTCTTAATTGGTGAAGGGTAGTTGTGGTTGTGTTGGAGACAAGTCCTATGATTGGTTATCATAGGGATGGTGGAATATGACTTATTTTCTCACCTTCTGATGAGTTGATTGCACATTTCTTGGGGTGAAACAATAACTTTCCAGGAACACTTACTCCCCCATACAGGTGAATCTGCATTGATGGAGTTGAGAAATTTCCCACATCAATGAAATCAGATCTGGACCTTTGCCTCATGCTATTCCTCCTCCAAAATTTTCTTTTTAAATAGAATAAAATTCAATTTTAAAGGCTTAACTTAAACAAGATAAAACAGTAATGCTTGGTTTTATGATATATTTGACCACCGACTTAACTTTATTTAACAACTTGCTCATTGTTGGCACAGGCATAAAATAGTGAGAAATATGCTCACCTAAGGTACCTACTGGTCATGGAAGATATCCTGCACAGAATCCAAACCAAAACATTCCTATTGTTGGCAAAATTTTCCAAATATTCCCATTTGCACATGACATTGTGATGATTATATCAATCCCTACAATGCCACAGATTTTCCTCATTGAAATAGTTATTGAAAAGAAATTATTTTAATCTTCCACACCAGAAAAATAAAGTACATGAAAAATATATTGCTCAGATTTCAGTATTCAAGTGGACTGATTGCCTTTTGAGTTAATCTGTCAATATATTTGTCTTTGACAGGCTCTGCAATGACCTGGCCCAGATTTGAGTAGGAAAAAGGAATTTGGACTGAATTCAAATAAATTCAATAAACATTTATTAAGAGCCTATTTTATCCAAAGCAGTGTTTTAAGCCCTGCAGAGTAAGAGACAAAAACTAAACTATATCTGCCTTTAAGCATCATTGCATTCTACTAGATTGTAATTAAGAACCAATACAATACTTTCAATAATATCTGACCTGCTCTATGCTACAAAAGCTCTTTTCTTTAGCACCGTATTCTCCCACTAGTGCTATGTGGATTCAGATCTTAGAACATTACTATCTTAAATAAATAAATTCAGGTGACTCAGTGGATGATGGAAAGAGATGTAGTATTCAGAAGCAAACTATAGGACATTAGCTATAACTTGCACATGAATAGGCACAAGTAAAATGAATCATTGATGGTAAATATGTACTGCTTGGAAGGAGACAGGCTAGTCATATATCAAGGAAAGGAGACAATAGATGAACAGTTTCACTACTACTTTGCTATCCTGAAGGTGAAACAGAGGAACATCCCCAGTGTATAGGTTGAATCTTCTATGGAGCAGTGGAGAAAACATTTTAGAATTAGGTCACTTGGATTTGAGTTATGGCTTTGCTGCTTATCATCTGTGTAACAATGGGCAAGCCACTTAATTCCTTGGGGCTTCAGTTTTCTAATTTGTAAAATGAAGAGACTGTCCTGGATGCTCCCATAAGTTCCTTCCAGTTCTAACACTATGATCCTGTGGTTGTGATTTTGATGGGTAGAGAAAGAATTTACAGTAATGCATTCCCAGATTCATCTTGGTAAGAATTTGCTTCCTTATTTTTTGACATCTGTTTCAGGTTGTGTATTTTATAGCCTACCGTATTGCCTTGGCATTGAGCACTTTGCTTATCCATGAAATGAAGGCTATTTCTTTGAACAAGAAAACTGAACTTTATTTGCACCCTGAAATTAAAAAAAAATATTTCTGAAACCATTCACTAGGTTGTAGTGCCAAGAACGGGCTGAATGCCACTTGTCTACAGGTTCTTTTAGCATGATATGATTCACATTCAAAGTATTCATAAATGATTAAAAATCAAAATAAAAAAGGCCTTGCTTCTTTTGAGAACAACTCATCTGAGGAGGTTAAATTCTAGACATTTCATTAATCCTTTATTTCAAGGGTTGAATTAGAATGGTATTCAGAAAACAATTCCAAATGGTAAAGTTTAAGGCATAGAAAAAGTTCAGTACATGACTATCCACATCTTCATTTGATTATGAAGTGGGTCATTTCTCATTCACTTGACACCTTTATTTCTTAGTATAGCCAAATTAACTATAGTTAACCACAATCTGGAAGTGAAGCAGCAAGCTGGTTACTCGGATATTAAAACTGTGACATGAGTGCTGGGAAGAAATTCTTTTGCTATACTTTGCATTAGTCAGAACTTTATTAAAGTACTGTGACTATCTTGGATCACCACACTTGCAAACAACCTAGAAAAATATGAGAAATCCTAAAAAAGAGTGACAGAATGCAAAACATAGAAGATTAAATTATGGAGGTGGTTGAACCGACCTTGGAAAAAGAAATCAATTGGTGGTAGTTTATCCTAATTTAGACAAACCATCAAGGAGGAAATTAAAAATGTCTGGGTGCTGAACTTGCAAATTTCACCTTATAAAATGATGGCAAAAATCTCATGGATAGCAACACTTCCCAAATGGAATTCATCGTTTCATAGAATATTGTAGTGGAAGAGACTTTGGAGATTATCTAGTCTCTATAGGTATAGATTTAGAGCCAAAAGGGCCCTTAAAGGTCACTTAGTCAACACCCCCTCATTTCTGTAGATGAAACTGAGAGCATGATTTACTTGGTCAAGTTGTCACTTGCTTATGGTCACATAAGCAGTGAAGAGGGAGTGTTGAGATCTAAATACAGGCAGAGTCCAAACCAAGTGTTTTTCCCAGTCTCTTAATTTTACAAATGATGAAAGTGAGGCATATGGGGTAAAACAATTTGCATGAGGTCCCACAGGCAGCAAGTAACAGAACTGGTGTTTAAGCAAAAGTTTAAATCTTAAATTCTAAATCCAGTACTCTTTCCACTGTACTTCAGCACTTCTTTCTTCTTTCTCAGTCATGTTCCCCCCATCTTAATACCCTCCCTGTCTGACTCCTCCTTTTCTCTTGGTGGCATCATTGTTTACACTTTGAAACTTGAAATCATCTTTTATTTCTCCTCTATCATCACTAACATTCTATTAACATCAAGTCCCGTTTTTCAAAATTATTGTCAGTTTCTTTCAGCGTCCACTATCCCTGTTTGCATAATAGAGTTCAAATTCCTTAACCTGACATTCATGTTCCCTTTCCTCTCCCCTAAATATCCTTCTACCACAAACCTCTCATTCTGCCATTATTTCTCACTACTGTCCAACAGAGATTCTCTGTTCTAGAGAGAAAGTTCACCTTAAGGAAAGATGCCACGTTCATTCTTAATCTGTAGTTAAGTTTTAGTCTTCTCTGTCTTTTGTATGAAGTTTCCGTCCTTTCATTGTCTCTGGCACTTAGGATGTAGGTAAATCTTATTCATTCTTTAAGGACTAGCTCATTGCAACTTCTCCAGGAGTATAGTTTATAGTGTTCTCTTCCTTCTTTGAATTTCCATGATGTTCATCATCTGTAATGCTTGCTTTAATGAATTGTCACATACGTTTCTTATTCTTATTTAGATGTTTTACACGTCAGGATCTCCAACTAGACAATAAATCCCTTGAAAGGAGGGACTACATGTTCTACTTCTTTTGTGTTCTCTGTGCTACAAAGAACTGTGCTGTGCACATGCTAGCCATTTATAAATACCAGCATTTATTTCAGCTCTAATTTAACTTGTTTCCAATGCTGGGCCGGTGTGAAGCTATTAATAATAGTGGCTGACTTAAAAAACATTTGAAATCCTGAAGTTTGCTATTTTAAAATACTTCATCCTTCCTCACAAATTTGGTCTTCAATTTTAAGAAATGTTATTTTACAATATTATTTTTAAATGGGGAGGCAAAATATGAATTTTTCCTTATTTTCAACTATGCAGCTTTTGTTTATGGAATCTAAATGGTTAGTATTTTACTATAAATATAGGTAGCTAAATATTTGTTCAGGGGTTATTAAATAAGACAGAATGAACTGATAAAAATTTGGTTTTCAAAATTGTATTTAGGGCACTGGAGGTTTATAACATGGGGACATATTGACAAATCAAATGCTGATCCAGCTTTGGATCTTATGGGAAGATAATCTCAATCTGGATTTCAGGCTGTCACATGAACTGAAAATGGGTTTCTAATGGATCATAAACAAAATGTTTTCTTCCAAGATGTTGAATAACTTTATTTATTTATTTAATAAATTTATGTATTAAAATTTTTACATTCATTTTCACAACATTTTGGGTTCCAAATTTTCTCCCCATTTGTCCCCTCCCCCCACCCCAATACACCGAGCATTCTAATTTCCCCTATCACCAATCTGCCCTCTCTTCTGTCATCCCTCCCTTCTCTTGTCCCCATCTTCTCTTTTCTCCTGTAGGGCCAGATGACTTTCTATTCCCCGTTACCTGTATTTCTTATTTCCTAGTAGCAAGAATAGTACTCAACAGTTGTTCCTAAAACTTTGAGTTCCAAATTCTCCCCATCCCTCCCTCCCCACCCATTCCCTTTGGAAAGGCAGGCAACTCAACATAGGCTCTATCTGTGTAGTTTTGCAAATGACTTCAATAATAGTCGTGTTGTGTAAGACTAACTATATTTCCCTCCATCTTATCCTGCCCCCCATTGCTTCTATTCTGTCTTTTGATCCTGTCCCTCCCCAAGTGTTGACTTCAAATTGCTCCCTCCTCTCATTTCCCTCCCTTCCATCATCCCCCCCACCCTGCTTATCTCCTTCTCCCCCACTTTCCTGTATTGTAAGATAGCTTTTCATACCAAAATGAGTGTGCATTTTATTCCTTCCTTTAGTCGAATGTGATGAGAGTAAACTTCATGTTTTTCTCTCAGCTCTCCTCTTTTTCCCTCCACTAAAAAGTCTCCTGCTTGCCTCTTCTATGAGAGATAATTTGCCCCATTCCATTTCACTTTCTCTCCTCCCAATATATTTCTCTCTCACTGTTTACATTAATTTCTTTTAAGATATGGTCCCATCCTATTCAATTCACTCTGTGCTCTCTGTCTCTGTGTGTGCGTGCATGTGTGTATGTGTGTGTGCACGCGTATGCGTGTGTGTGTGTTTATGTGTGTGTCTGTATGTGTGTAATCCATACCAACTACCCAGATACTGAAAAGTTTCAAGAGTTACAAATATTGTCTTTCCATGTAGGAATGTAAACAGTTCAACTTTGGTAAGTCCCTAATGACTTCTCTTTGCTGTTTGCTTTTTCATACTTCTTCTCATTCTTGTGTTTGAAAGTCAAATTTTCTTTTCAGCTCTGGTCTTTTCATCAAGAATGCTTGAAAGTCCTCTATTTTGTTGAAAGACCAGTTTTTCCCCTGAAGTATTATATTCAATTTTGTTGGGTAGGTGATTCTTGGTTTTAGTCCTAGTTCCTTTGACTTCTGGAATATCCTATTCCATGCCCTTTGATCCCTTAATGTAGAAGTTGCTAGATTTTGTGTTATCCTGATTGTATTTCCACAATATTTGAATTGTTTCCTTCTAGCTGCTTGCAATATTTTCTCCTTGACCTGGGAATTCTGGAATTTGGCCACAATGTTCCTAGGAGTTTCTCTTTTTGGATCTCTTTCAGGTTGTGATCAATGGATTCCTTCAATACTTATTTTGCCCTCTGGTTCTAGAATCTCAGGGCAGTTTTCCTTGATAATTTCATGAAAGATGATGTCTAGGCTCTTTTTTTGATCATGGCTTTCAGGTAGTCCCATAATTTTTAAATTGTCTCTCCTGGACCTATTTTCCAGGTCAGTTGTTTTTTCCAATGAGATATTTCACATTCTCTTCCATTTTTTCATTCTTTTGGTTTTGTTTTATGATTTCTTGGTTTCTCAGAAAGTCATTAGCCTCCATCTGTTCCATTCTACTTTTGAGAGAACTATTTTCTTCAGTGAGCTTTTGAACCTCTTTTTCCATTTGGCTAATTCTGCTTTTGAAAGCATTCTTCTCCTCATTGGCTTTTTGAACCTCTTTTGCCAATTGAGTGAGTCTATTTTTCAAGGTGTTATTTTCTTCAGAATTTTTTTGGGTCTCCTTTACCAAGGTATTGACCTGTTTTTCATGCTTTTCTTGCATCTCTCTCATTTCTCTTCCCAGTTTTTCCTCCACCTGTGTAACTTATTTTTCAAAGTCATTTTTGAGCTCTTCCATGGCCTGAGCCCATTGGATATCTATTTCAGATGTTTGGGATACAGAGGCCTTGACTTCTATGTCTTTCCCTGATGGTAAGCATTGTTCTTCCTCATCAAAAAGGAAAGGAGGAAGTATCTGTTCTCCAAGAAAGTAACCTTCTATGGTCTTCTTTTTTTTTCCCTTTTCTGGGAATTTTCCCAGCCGGTTACTTGACTTCTGAGATTCCTCTCCACCCCTGCCTAGATCTGCCCAGCTAGTGCTTGGGGTCTGAGATTCAAATGCTGCTCCCCAGCCTCAGGGCTTTCAGCAGGGGGCGGGGCTGCTATTCAGTGTGAGAGATTAACTTCAGGTTCTCAGGTGGGGGCAGGGCCGCCTCCCAGGCTCAGTGCCCTCAGGAGGTTTGTGCAGAGATCTTCAGTAATAGATCCGAGCTCCTGCCTGCTTTGGGAGCCCCTGGCCACTGGTTCCCCTGTGGCTTCCTCCCAAGGGGGCCTGAGTTATGGAGACACCCCTCTCCCCTCTCGGCCAGCCCAGAAGTCTCTCACACTGACCTGTAGCACCTGTGGATGGAAGGACCTTCATGGCTGCCAGAGATTCCATCCCTGAAGCCTGCTCGGATCTGCTCCTCTCAGGGCTGTGGTCAAGGCAGGGCTGGGCTTTGCTCCGCTCCGGGTCCAGTGTGCAACGGACCTTTGCTGATGGTTTTTCAGGGCTCTTTGGAACAGAGATCTCCTCCACTCCATTGCTGCATGCCTTCCACTGCTCCAGAACCCGTTGGGAGTTCCTCTTTACAGGTAATTATGGGCTGTGGGTTGGGAGCTAGCATATGTGAATCTTTACTCCACCATTTGACTCCTCCCCTGATTTTGAATAACTTTAACAGATTACTGGAGACAAAATTCTTTCAGTAATAACTATGCTTCTGGGTGGGTAAGAGTATTTTAGAGCAACAGTTCCCAACCTCTTATTGGGTAAGGACTCCTTTTTAATATTAAAAAATGACATGGATTTCCATATGATAGTAACTGTACTCTTAGTATTTGTCAGTTGAGAGAAAAATAGGTGCTATAAATTCAGGAATGCTTTTAAATGAATTATAGTTTATTCACAAAGGCCTCTCTCATATTCATTGAAAAATAGTAATATAAGTAATAATACTTATTAACTGTTCACTTTTTAATTTTGTAAATATCTATTTGTAAATAGATTCTGGGGACCCCTTAAAATAATTTCTTGGCATTCTAGGGACCCAAGACTTCAGAATCACTGCCTAAGGTGGTTTTCAACTTCTCCCTTTGACTTTTAAAGCCATTTAAAACTTGACTTCAATCTACTTTTGCAACCTTATTGTGTATTCTTCTTTCTTACTTGCCCTGTGTTCCAATCAAAATGACCTTCTTGCTGTTTTTCACACATGCTGTCTTAGTTTCCATTCTGTATCTCCACACAGTGTATTCTCCAGGTCTAGCATTCATTGCCCCATTTCTGTCTCTTAGAATTTCTAGCTTCCCTCAAGGTTCAACTTGGGTCACCTCTTCCATGAGGCCTTTCCTGATTGTTCCAGCTCTTAGTGACTTATTTCCCACTCCCATCAACAATATATCTTTTACTTATTTTTGTGTATATCTTGAATGTACACATGTGTGCCCTTATATGTACACAGTGTACCCACATAAGAATGCATGCACATATATACATATATCTACTCACATGAACATATACATACATACACTCACCTCTTCTTGGTAGCAAGAACTGTTTTCATTTTTGTCTTTGCACCATCAATGCCTAGCACAGAGTTGACACATCATAAATACTTGTGGATTGATTTGAGCAAAGAAAGTTTTCATTTTTTTGAATCTCAAGATGTGTTCATTTTTAAGCATTTCTTTTTATTTATTTATTTATTTATTTACTTATCTATCTATCTATCTATTTATTTATTTATTTAGCTTTTTACATTCATTTTCACAAATTTTTGGGTTCCAAATTTTCTCCCCTTTTCTCCCCTCCCCCCACCCCAATACCCCAAGCAATCTAATTTTCCCTATCTCCAATCTGTCCTCTCTTCTGTCATCCCTCCCTTCCCTTGTCTCTATCTTCTCTTTTCTCCTGTAGGGCCAGATGACTTTCTATTCCTCATTAACTGTATGTCTTCTTTCCTAGTTGCAACAACAATACTAAACAATTGTTCCTACAACTTTGAGTTCCAAATTCTCCCCATCCCTCCCTCCCCACCCATTCCCTTTGGTACGGCAGGCAATTCATTATAGGCCATATCTGTGTAGCTTTGCAAATGACCTTCCTGATAGTCGTGTTGTGTAAGACTAACTGAATTGCCATCCCTCCTAACCTGCCTCTCATTGTTTCTCTTCTGTCCTTTGATCCTGTTCCTCCCCAAGTGTTGACTTTCAATTACTCCTTCCTCCCTTTGCCCTCCCTTCCATCATCTCCCCCCCAATATCTCCTTCTCCCCCGCTTTCTTATACTGTAAGATAGGTTTTCATACCAAAATGAGTGTGCATTTTGTTCCTTCCTTTAGTCAAATGTGATAAGGGTAAACTTCTTGTTTTTTTGTTTTGTTTTGTATTTTTTTTTCTCAGCTCTCCTCTTTTTCCTTCCACTAAAAAGTTTCCTACTTGCCTCTTAAATGACATATGTTACCCCCTTCCATTTCACCCTCTTTCCTCCCACTACATTTCTCTCTCACCATTTACCTTAATTTCTTTTAAGATATGGTCTCATCCTATTCAGTTCAATCTGTGCTCTCTGTCTCTGCATGTGAATGCATGTGTGTATGTGTGTGCATGCGTGTACATGTGTATGTGTGGTCCCACCAACCACCCAGATACTGAAAAGTTTTAAGAGTTAGAAATATTGTCCTTCCCTGTATGAATGCAAACAGTTCATTTCTGGTAAGTCCCTTAATACTTCTCCTTGCTGTTTACTTTTGCATGCTTCCTCTCATTCTTGTGTTTGAAAGTCAAATTTTCTTTTCATCTCTGGTCTTTTCATTAAGAATGATTGAAAGTCCTCTGTTTCATTGAAAGACCATATTTTCCCTTGAAGTATTATACTCAGTTTAGCTGGGTAGGTGATTCTTGGTTTCAGTCCTAGTTCCTTTGCCTTCTGGAATATCCTATTCCATGCCCTTCGATCCCTTAATGTAGAAGCTGCTAGATCTTGGGTTATCCTGATTGTATTTCCACAGTACTGGAATTGTTTCTTTCTAGCTGCTTGCAAGATTTTTTCCTTGAGCTGGGAGTTCTGGAATTTGGCCACAATGTTCCTAGGAGTTTCTCTTTTTGGATCTCTTTCAGGTGGTGATCGATGGATTCTTTCAATACTTATTTTGCCCTCTGGTCCTAGAATGTCAGGGCAGTTTTCCTTGATAATTTCATGCAAGACGATGTCTAGGCTCTTTTTTTGATCATGGCTTTCAGGTAGTCCCATAATTTTTAAGTTGTCTCTCCTTGATCTATTTTCCAGGTCAGTTGTTTTTCCCATGAGATATTTCACATTCTCTTCCATTTTATCGTTCTTTTGGTTTTGTTTGGTGATTTCTTGGTTTCTCATAAAGTCATTAGACTCCATCTGTTCCATTCTACTTTTGAGAGAACTATTTTCTTCAGTGAGCTTTTGAACCTCTTTTTCCATTTGGCTCATTCTGCTTTTGAATGCATTCTTCTCCTCATTGGCTTTTTGAACCTCTTTTGCCAATTGAGTGAGCCTATTTTTCAAGGTGTTAATTTCCTCAGCATTTTTTTTGGGTCTCCTTTACCAAGATATTGACCTTTTTTTCATACTCTTCTTGCATCTTTGTCATTTCTCTTCCCAGTCTTTCCTCCACCTGTCTAACTTGCTTTTCAAAATCCTTTTTAAGCTCTTCCAAGGCCTGAGCCCACCCGACACCCCCCTGGGGTGTCTGGGGTACTGAGGCCCCGCCCTCCACATCTTTCCCTGATGGGAAAAATACGTTCTCGTCCTCCCCATCAGATCCGAAGGTCGGGATCATTTGCATTTGTTGGAAAAAACTCTCTAAAGTCTTATTTTTCTTCCCCTTTCTAGGCATTTTCCCAGCCAGTTACTTGACTTCTGAGATTCCTTTCCACCCCCGCCTGGATCCGCCCAGCTAGTGCTTGGCCTCTGAGATTCAAATGCGCTTTCCCGCGGCAAGCTTTAGTTCTGGCGCAGGGGTGGGGGCAGGGCCGCCTCCTAAGCTTGGGCCCTCAGGGGCTTTCTGCAGAGACTTTCAGGAACGGAGCGGGTGGGGGCGGGGTGGGGGGCCCCGCCTGCTGTGCTCAGCTCCCTTGGGGGTTTTATTCAGAGGCGTTCAGCAGTAGAGCAGGGTGGGGGCAGGGCCGTCTCCCCTGCTCGGCTCCCTCAGGTTGGAAAGACCTTCAGTATTGAAGATCCTACCTGCTGCTGGGGGATTCCTGAGTCCCGGGCCTCTGCCGCCTCAGCCGCCCGCCCACGCCTCTGCCTCCGCCGCCGCTGCTTCCTCCCGAGGGGGCCCGAGTCACGGAGAAGCTCCGCTCCCCTCCCCTATCGCAGCCTTCTTTCTTACTGACCTGTAGCTTCTGTGGGCGGAGAGACTTTCCCGGCTGCCGGAGCTTCCCCCGGAGCTTTCCTCTCTGAAGTCTGCTCGGGTCAGCTTCTCTGGGGCCGCAGCCAGGGGAGGGGGTGGGGTCCGCTTTCCGGGGTGCGATGGACCCCGGGGACGGCTCTCCAGGGTTCAGTGGAACGGAAATCTCTTCCCCTATGTTTATGCACCCCCTGCAGAGATTCAGAATTTATGGGGATCTCCTTTTACCTCAATTCCATGGGTTGTGGGCTTGGAGCTCGTAAATGTGCGTCCTTCTACTCCGCCATCTTGGCTCCGCCCCCTTAAGCATTTCTTAATAGAGTGTAATGTCACTGGAGAAAGTAACATACCAAAGGTGAGCATACCATAGCATGAGTGTTTAGAAATATTTTTGACATTTTAAAAATTCCATTCCCAAAGAGGAGAGAGATATACTACAAAACACAGATATGTGTAAACATGTTTTATAGATCCCTGTAGGCAGATACTTGCTCATCCCTCCTGGCTCATCACCTGACTGGTTTTAAAACAGGTCACTCTGAGACCACAGCTTCCCTCAGGGAGGACTTGCTGGTAGGCATCACCCCAGGCCAGACTCTCAGTGCTAAGAAGAACTGATAACAGGACACTCGGACCTTTGTGAGCACAAAGAAATGACTCATAGAGGTGGCTGTTAGTTGTGGACAAAAAATGAGAGAATAAATAAAGAAAAGGTAGAGCTGTTAGTCAAAAAAAAAAGATATGGACTTAAGAGTCAGCAATTGGTGTGAGTAATTCTGATATCTGAGAGATTTTGGTTGAGCAAGGGGTTGAGGGAAGGGTGTCTTAAGCTATGAATAGGTATATATCTGGCAGAAGTAGATTAGAGTCAGAGGTCATGGGAGGAACTGGGACACCAGGGATTTTTGAAGGGTAGAAGTTTGGAGTGGAGGATACTGAAAGCCAGGGTTATGGGGGAGGAGAGTGACCTGAAGGTCCATAGTTAAGAACAACAAGGCTCTTACAGAATGACTTGAACTTTAAAGGAGGAGGAGTAATTACTGGATGATGTTGGTAGTTGGTTGTTGTACTTCGTTCTTGAAGAGGACTAGAATGACATCACTATGTTAGAATCAAGTTAGAGTGTGTCTGACTGTGGCTGATCAGACCAATATGCACTCAAAATGTTCTACCATAGATCAGGCACATGTGAACTTTTGGGAAGGATTCTCAAAATTGGCACATCTCCTGTTTCCATGAGCCACTTCAATTCTGCTTTGCTCATACTGCACAGTACCTTCACTGATGAGGGCATACCATTCTGGGTGGTCTTGTGCCAATGTCTCCCATGTCACACAATCAATCCCAAAGTTCCTAAGACAGACCTTGAGAGTATCCTTGTGTCACTTCTTCTGACCACCATATGAGCACTGGCCCTGAGTTCTCTTGCATGTCTGTTCTCCATAAAATAGTCTTTTTGGCAAGCATACATTTGGCATTTGAACAATGTGGCCAGCCCCTTGGAGTTGCTAAAGGAGGAGAAGTGGTAGAGGGAGGGTATGAAAGTAGAATTAAGAAGAAAGGCTTTGTGTGTCAGGAGGTGTGAGAGAAAGTAGAAAAACTTTGGAGAGTTGTTCTTCTCAGAAAAAAGTTAGGTTTCGGTGAATTCCAGAAGATAGTAGCTTTGTGAGAGTATGAGATGTGCTATAGAATCCTAAGATGTTAAATGTAGAACCAGGAGGAAACTTGGAGGTAGTCTGATTCAACAAATGAAGAAACTGATTCCTGGAGAGGAGAAAGAACTTATTTAGGCCTTATAATTGGCAAAGTCAGAATTCAGGATATTGTGACTTCAAATCCAGTCCTCTTTCCATTGTGCCACAATGAAGAGGAGATTCCATAGGGTACCACAGACATGGAGGGCAGAGCAAGATAGGGAGTGGAGAAGTCCAGCCCTAATTCTACTAGGTGGAGATTACCATGAGATGTTTTACAGTGACCAGTGTGGTCAACCTGTGCCCCATTTTCTGTTGATTCCCCCAAATATTTTTTTGGGCCATCATAGGTGCTCTGAGCTTTTCTGACTGGGCAGGACATCAGAGATAGCCTTGCCCATCCTGGTGGGAAAGTCTAAGTGTAAGCAAAGTGGGATTTTTTTGTTGCTTTCTTTCTGGAATTCAGTTTTCCAGGCTCAGATGTGAACATCTGAAGGATCAATCTCCTTTGAACTCTGGTAGTTCACAGCTTTGATGAGTTACCTGGATTGTGATGCCTTCTAGCTCTAAGCCTATTAGTTGAAAAGTATATATACTGGGAGGTTGGTATTTGCTTTGGGGGTTCACTTAGGAGAAGGACCTTTTGATTCTCTGGATGGGATTCTAAGTAGCCATTTGTTAAGAACTTGTCCCAGCATCCCCCACTCAGAAGTTATTTGTGCTCCCCCATCTAGTAGTGTATATAGGTGGTTGTATTTGTTCAGACAGTAGGAGCCCTATCTATTGATCTTCATGCTAATTTCGTTCAGGGTGTTGACCTTTCTCCTGAACTAGTGAATGTAATTAAAGTAAGATTGTTGACACCTTTAAAAGTTGTCTTTTCTTTAGCAAAACAGATCAAAGACCCTGTAGTAGCAGGCCATCCTGGGTGTGCCAGGATGCTTACTACTACAGAAGGTACCTGGAAGAGGAACATGGAGCACTCAAAGCCTGGGAGGGAGCAGTGAAGGTAAAAGGGAATGGGCAGTTCAGTTCTTGCTGGAACAGGTAGGCACCCATTATGTAGGAGTTACATACCCCCTGGTTGTAGATCTACTGCCTATGCTAACCCAAGACCTAATCAGAGGATTTTCATTGAAATTTCACCTCAGTTAATTATGTGTGTAGTGGCAGATATGTCACTTACTCGCGCAGAGTCTCAATTCAGGTTCATCTCCTGTTTTTATATGGCCTGTGAGCTAAGAATAGTTTTTGTATACTTAAATATAATAAAACTTTATTTAAAAATAGAAAAATCTTTCTTAACTCAAAGATTATATAAAAACAGGTAGCAGAAGGATTTGACCCGTGGGCAGCAAGTTTGTAGAACCCCTCCAAAATCACATGACTCTATAAGAGGAACTTACAGAAAAAAAGGCATCTCTATTTCTGATTAGCTTGAGGAACTTGGTCCCTACTGGCATGTAGGGTTGGATTGATATTCTTGTAGTCATGTGTATGTGTGTGCGTGTGTATGTGTGTGTGTGTGTGTGTGTGTGTGTGTGTGTGTGTGTGAATAAAGTGCTGTGTTTGACTTCACCATATTTCCATCTTTGGGCTCCATCTTTCTGTGGACACCAATCTGAGAGGTAGTCAATAAATATAAAATACAGCTTCATTTTTCACTTAGATTACAGGGACTTACCTCTCTCTCTCTTCCTCACATGTTGTGTAGCCTTCTAACCTACCTCAAAAGCCTCATCCCTATATCTCTCACATTCACTTTGTTTCTTCATTCATCCTCTATCCCTTCCTTCATATTCTCCCACATTCTCTTTACTATCCTCTTTTTTTCAGTCTTTCTTCTTTTCGTTGCTGATATTCTTAGGTTTTTTTCCACATCCTTCACCCTACTCCTCATTTCTTCCATATCCTCCCATTTCACTTAATTTTCCTCATATCTCCCACATTTCTCTTCCTTTTTTGCCTATGTTTCCTTTCCCCTTATGTCCTCATTATCCTTTATCCATTTCCAGGGAGTAGTACAGTGTTGTGCATGTAGTTGTCAAATGATTCCTCCACAGCCCTCTCCCTGATTCCTCCCATTTCCTTCTCAAAAAGTTTTATGCTGATTTCTCACTCCTCCAATATTCATCACTGTATTCTTTTTTTTTAAAAAATTCATTTATTTTTAATTTTCAGCATTCACTTCCATAAGATTTTGAGTTCTAAATTTTCTCCTCCTTTCTCTCTCCTACCCACTCTCCAAGACAGCATGCAATCTGATACAGACTTTTCATATACATGCATATTAAACATAATTTCACATTAATCATGTTGTAAAGAAGAATTAGAAACAATGGGAAGGACCATGAGAAAGAAGAAACAAAACAAACAAAAAAAGAGAGCAAATAGTATGCTTTGATCTACATTCATATTCCATAGTTCTTTTTTTGGACATGGACAGCATTTTCCATCATTTTGGAGTTCTCATAGATCCTTGCATTGCTGGAAAGAGCTAAGTCTGTCAAAGTTAGTCATTGAACAATGTGGCTGTTACTGTATACAATGATCTTCTTGTTTTACTCTTGTCACCATTAGTTCCAGATTTTCCTGAAATCTGCCTGCTCATCATTTCTTATAGCACAGTAGTGTTCCTTTAGATTCATATATCATAGCTCATTCAGCCATCCCCCAGCTGATAGGCATCCCCTCAATTTCCAGTTCTTAACTGCCATGAAAATAGCTGTTCTAAATATTTTTATACATGTGGGTCCTTTTCCCATTTTTATGATCTCTTTGGGATACAGACCTAGAAGCGGAATGGCTGGATCAAAGGGTAATACTGCACATTTTTATAACTCTTTGGGCATACTTCCAAATTGCTCTCCAGAATGGTCGGACCAATTCACAAATCCACCAGTAATGCATTAGCGTTCCAGTTTCCCCACGTCTTCTCCAGCATTTATCATTTTCCTGTTTGTCATGTTAGCCAGTCTGATAGGTGTGGTACATTGCTCTCCTCTTAACTCCCCCATGTCATCCTTCCTCCTCTCATTTCCCTGTCTTCTTCCTCACATTCTCTCTACTTCTCTATTTCCCTTCCCAAATTCTTCCTTCCTCTCTACCCCCACCATACTCCAATCACCCTTCTCCATTTTGGCATCCACTCCAGTCAAATTCCTCAGTGTGGGATCAGTGAACCCAAACCTATAGTATCTTTTGAAGACTTTTTGTTGTTTTCCAACAATATTCCAATATTCCCCTCCCTTTTACCCCATATTTCTCAATATTTCCCCATTAGCTGGGAAAGTTCAGTGAAGAGAAGTGGCCAGGAGAGAGTAATGCACTCCCAGGCTCATAACTCTACAATACAGATCTTAAGAAATCCCTAAAATGATTTAATGCCCCATTTAAAAAGCATAGAGCCATCCTTGATTCAAAAAAAAAAAAGAGAGATGCGAAACATTTATTTTGACTGTATCTACAACATTTAAAAGTTTCCCAGGAATTTGTTATCTGGGCTTAGATTCTTTCATAATGGAAGGGATGACAAGGGAAATGGTGGGGAGAGAGAGAATTTAATTTTCTTCTTTCAGATATCCGGAATTTATTTTTCATCAGTCTCTGGGACCTGATTCCCTCACCTACCCGCCCCATCAACATGGTTTTCCAAAACATACTGTTCTGTGGAAACTTACTAAACTTAATTTCATTGTGTAGTTCTTGGTTCTATCCTTAAGAAAATGAATTAACTTTAGGATAGGTTCAATCATGAGCTGGTACAAATAACTGAAGTAGTAAACTGGCTCCCATTCTTGGTTTACTACCATTATTTCTTGGCTGGAGAGGCTTTCCTTATTTGTAGCTCCCTTAAAGAAGATCCTACACCCTGGGAACAACTCTTTTAATTATGATTGTAACCTGAGTAGAAGTTGCGTCTGTCTTTAATTCCATCTCAGCTTTTGCCACTCATAGTTTCCACAGAGAGCTCCAGGCTTAAAATGAGGAGACAGTTTCCCCAGGAGTGGAGAAAGCAGGAGACTCAGGTTTTGGAGAAGAGAAGAGAAACTGTGTGTAGGGCGTGGATTTGGAAGGAGATAGTCCTTTGTGGTGAGAGCACTCTGGGTAAATGAAGACTGAGAAACTTGGGTGCTGAGGCCAGGAGGAGATGGCATTGGGGCAATGGAACGATGAGACACACAGGAAGAGATGCCTAGGCGCCTGGGATCCATGGTGATACGATTTCTGAAGGGGTGAGAGCTTTTATTGATAATTACTGGCTATGAGATGTCAGAGGGCTCTAACCTGTGTTACTGAAATTGCATGGAAAGAAACTAAGTAGAGAGCAGTGACTCAAATTTCACCACTAGTACCCTGAGTCTCAGGTGTCCTCTCAGCATGGTGTGGTGGAAGCAGAGGAATTAAAGGGAAATTTGTTTATTTCTCCTGCAGATGTGGGAGATGGCAGTCATTTTGTACAAGGTATAGAAAACAACTGATTCATTCCTCTTTGTTTTTTTTTATCTTCCTATTCCATTTTAATTAAATGTCTTTTTTAGCACTGAAAATTCATATCATATATAGGGTCTATATGTGGTATGGTAGTTAACCCAGTCTCAGCATCAGAGAGACTTGGGCTCAGGTCCTGCTTCTGTCACATACTGGCTGTGTGAGGTCTGTATGGGTAAGTCATTTAACCTTTCTGTGCTCCAGGCCATTCTAAGATGATATTGCAGAGCAAGCTGCAGTCTACTTTAGTGGAAGGGATTTCTTCACTCAGAGTTCTCCATATAAACGAAATCACTGGTCTAACAACAACCAAAAATGTATGGTCTAGGACAGAAATGTATTGGTGGGGCCTTGGCCTGTGGTTACCTAAGTCACCTAAACAGCATCCTGAACTTGGGAAGTAGGAAGCAGTTCCAGAATTGATTGGGGCCTTATGAGGGAGACAGAATAAAGGATTATGTAAGTAAGAAACTAAAGATATATTTATTGCTCTGATTAGCACATAAGATTTGAGTTGTATGACTTTTATAAAGAAATGTGCTGCTAAAAAAAGTGTGAAAATTAATTTTTTAAGAAATCTTGTATTAAACTTTCAGAGAAAATTTCTGTTAATTTTGATTGTGCTTCAAAGTGGTAGCTATTTCCTAATTCTTTTGCTTCAGAGTTCCTGGCCATTAGTTTTCTTTGCCTAGTAATTAGTGATTTAAATGTGGTAAGGTTCATTATTGAAAGGAACTCTCAGTCTATTTGTAGTGGGAATAATTAGTCCCCACCCCCAATTAATCTATTTTGTTATGTTATGTACTTGATTTAGTTTGATGTGGTGATGGGAATAGTGGAGATTTTATGTGTTCATTCAAGTCAATCAATCAATAATCATTTTATTAAATTCCTTCTGTGTACCAGGTATTGTTCTAGGTGTTGCAGTTACCACAAAAAAAAAGAAAGAAAAAGAAAAAAGAAATAGTCCTTGCTTTGTGCTCTATTAACAATAATAGTTAGCATTCTTTTAAAAATTACATTGATATTTTTTTTCACATTACCTTCTTTTCCCAGTAAATCATTCTCTCTTTCTACCCTTCCAGGATCATCCCTTGTAATAAAGTATAAAAAAAAGGAAAAAAGCAAAAAAAGTTAAAGAAAACCCACCAAAATGTTAGAAACCAACCCATCACTTCATGTGCAGAATTCTACACTCATAGTCTCTGATCTTTTCAAAGAAGAAAAGTTGAGGTGTTTTTTCATATGTCACCTTTTTGGCTCAGCTTTGTTGTTATAATGGGGAAGTATTAAGTTTTGATTGTTTTGTTGCTCTTTACATTTACTCTTTTTGTGGGCGTTGTGGGTCTTGTTTTCCTGGTTCTGCTTATTTCACTTAACAAACATTTATTCAGCATCTGTAACACGCAGATGAACCACCGAGGAGTCCGGGAGAATGAAAAGGTTTTGTCGTTGTTGTTAATTTGTCATTACATTAAAAATTAGCAAACCTTATTCTTTCCCTCCCATCTCCTCCTGTGTTGTAAAAAAAGACATAAAAATAAAACTTTTCTAATAAATGTACATAGTTTCATCACCTCTCTGTTCGAAGGTAGATCGCTTTCCCTTCCTTCCTTCCTTCCTTCCTTCCTTCCTTCCTTCCTTCCTTCCTTCCTTCCTTCCTTCCTTCCTTCCTTCCTTCCTTCCTTCCTTCCTTCCTTCCTTCCTTCCTTCCTTCCTTCCTTCCTTCCTTCCTTCCTTCAGAATCATAGTTGGCTATTCTTGTGATCAGAGTTCTCAAGTCTTTCACAGCTGTTCACTTTTACATAGTTGCTGTTAAGAGTATGTATTGTTTTCCTGACTTTGCTGACTTCACACTGAATCATTTCAGATGAGATTTGCTGGGTTTCTCTGAAACTGTCCCCTTCATTATTTCTTACAGCAAGCGTGGCTAAAGCTTCTTAAACTATGGAACAGTAGAAGATGGGAAAAGATCTTTACATGGTGAAAAGATGGGGGCAAAAATAAAAAACCCCAAAGGATGCTGTTTTAAAATGTTCATTTGTGAAGAAAAAGGCTGCGTTTTGGGAGAATGGGAGGACACTGTACAGAGAAATTTGAACAGGTTTGTAGATAGTGGGAAAAAAGCCAAGAGACAGAGTGAATGGTCCTAGAAATCTTAGGAGAAATGGTAGTCAGTGGGTCACAGGCACAAGAAGAGGTTAGTTTTAGCAAAGGAATGAACCCCCTTCATTCTTTGAAACTGGAGAAAAGGAACATGGAGGAGTAGAGAGGTTGAAAGATTGTTAAAGTAGATTTTGTGAGCTTATTTCTACAAATGGCTACATAAATGGCTCATTGGATTGAAACATGGCTGAATGGGTCTCCTGTGGTTGTCAGTCTCCTGGATCTGTTCAGATGTATCCCAGCCAAATCAGTCATGCAACAAAACAGTTTTGACTAGGTGAAGGCCTGTGTGTTTGGCTGCATATTTACCAGTAATTCTCAAAATTTTTTAGTTTGTGGACGACTTTGGCAGTGTTAAAGACCCATATGGGCCATCTGCTCTGTCAGTACCCCTTTGTTTCTACAAAAGCAGCGATAGTCAACCTCAACAGAACTACTAAGAGGGAATAACTGTTTTTGAGGAGACATAAATGTAGTGTATGCATGTGCACTTAAATAAGTGCTCAGACCATCTGAGAAATAAAAGCATCCACATTGCCATACTGCAAACACTGATACATTTGTACTACTTTATATTTGTATAAAATTTGGGAGGCAGCATGATCTAGTGGGTGGAATGAGAGAGCCTGGATTCAGATCTCTTCTCGGATGTTTACTACTTATATAACTTTCAGAAAATTACTTAACTTCTTTGGGCCTTAGCTTCCATGTCTGTGAAATGAGGAGATTGGACTAGACAGATAGACTCTGAGGTCCTTTTCAGTTCTAGATCTTTGTTGCTAAAAGATTTTCACATACATTACTTCAACTTACCTTCATAATGGTAATAGTAAAATGATTCCAAATTTGTAACTTGATTTTGAATTGTAATTGGAAAGATTGTGGCATCTCAAACTCTACAAGTCTAAAACATAAAACATATTATATTTTCACCAAACCCTGAACTTATTCCAAACTTCCCTGTTTCAGTTTTATAAAGGACAATAGTTGGACAAGGAAGTTTGGAACAACCTTGGATTTTGGTGAAAATACAGTGTGTTATGTTTTACACATATTTGGTTTAAGATGGGAATTATCTAGCAAGGAGTTGATAGTTGGGTTAGCATTCAGGAGAGAGGTGAGGGTTGGACATTTAGATTTGGGAGTCATCATTTACAGATGATAGTTAACCCTTGAGGACTTATGTGATTACCAAGTATAAGAGTGTAGAGTGAGAAAAAAAGAGTCTTGAAGAATACCCACATTTAGTGGGTTGGAAGGAAGATGATGATCTAGCAATAGAGCCTGAGGAGTAATAGGATAGGTAGGAAGAGGACCAAGATAGAGCAGTGTCATGGAAGCCAAGGGAGAAAAGTGTTTTAAAATTTACAAAATTATTTAAAATTACAAAGCATTTTCTGTATAACAACTCTGAAAGAGCTGATGCAAGTATAATATCAGTTTTATAGATGAGAAAACTAACTCAGAGAAGTTTTCATAGAAATTATTATTGGATTTAAATCTGAAAATGACTATAGAGATTTAATCTAATTAGAATGAGGATAAAGAGATATAGAAGTTAAGTGACTCAGCCAAGTTCACAGTTAGTGGAAGAGCTGGGAATAGAAGCCTTATCTTCCGACATATAGCCTTGTGCTCTGCTTTATACCAAAATAAACCAAAACAAAATAATGACCGATATGAAGATCTGTCTTTGATAACTATTCACATTGTCCTTCAATTGCCAACTATAGTCATAACATCATAGTATTGTGAGATCATAGATTTAAAGCTGGAAGGAACCTTAGAGATTATCAAGGCCCTAGTAAAGGCCAAGTAAAATAAGGCCTCATTTTATTGAGTCATAGGAAATAAAGTGACTTGCCCATGGTCAAACAGCTATGTGTTTGAGGCAAAATTTGAATTAGCACTTTGCAGGCAGGCAACTAGCCTTTATTAAGGTCTTACTATGTTCCAGACACTGTGCTAAGTGCTGGGGATACGGTACAAGGGGAAAAAAAGATAGTCCCTGCTTTCAAGAAGCTTCTATTCTAAGGTGATGCATAAAAGGGAGCCAGAGAGTTGGAGTGCGGTGATGAGGGGAGGTGCCCAATAGGAGGAGAGTGGCAAAGTTCTGAGACTTAGAAGCACAGGTGGAAGGATAAGGAAACATGACCAGGTCATGCCCACATCCAAAATGGAGGTTCCAGAAGGAACTCACCAATGTGATAAGGAGGTTAAAAAGGATTCTACGGTAAGAAGGATGAGAAAACAAGGTGTTTAACTATGGAGAGTTAGAGTGCCATTTAGGTCCCTCTTTGTTTTCACTCATCAAAATAATAGTGGCCATCCATTTATGACTTGGTCCATAAATCCTAGTGAGATTCCTGGGATATATTGAGGTTAAGGGATTTTGCTCAGTATTACAGAGCTAGGCAGTGTTGAGACAGTGTTTGGACCCAGGGTTTCCTCATTCTGAGTCCATCACTCTGTCCATCTCATCATGCTTTAAGTATGGAAAAAGGGTACCTCCTCCTTTTGTGTCATATCTGTGATCCTTACAGTTCTTAGCTTTCTACTATATGTTACCATAACTTCTGCTTAAGGAGATCTGTAGAGCAATTAAAACCTCATTTTTAAAAGCAATAAAAATAACAGCCACTAAAATACTATCCAGTAGAATTCACTGCTGGAAATTGTTTTCTCCTATGCTGTGGAAAAAGTGGATATTTTTGCATTTGAGACACATTTATGGCATCCATTAATATCCTCACAGAATTTTCTTTTTGCTAATTTGTATTTTTGAACAAAGAAGATGGCGTTCAGTATTACGCTTTTTTCTTTGGGCTTTGAATTACTTGAAATATGTTTCCCATATGCTAACATGATGGTCTAAGGTTTTATGATGCGTACTTTGTCATTCCAATATAGTACTGCTGTCAGGGGAGATGCAGTCCATTTTGTTGACTGCATCTGCCTCGGTTTGCACTGGCCATTGCCCAGAGCAAAGGATTCATTTAGCAATTCATAATAGTGGCATGAACACCCCTGAAGTGTTTTCAGAGGTTTCTGTTCTACTGGCGCATTCCAGTTAAAGCTCCACGTACTTTTGATTTCTTTTCTGGTAAGTGAGAATGAGTATATATGTTAGTGAAGTATAAAGATGCAATTGATTTGTAGCTGCAATACTTCCTCCTTATGCCATTGCATTGACTTATTTTATTATAAAGATTAGAAGAAACAGCACAGCTATTGAATATCTTCATAAAATCCATCAACATCTGTCTCAGATTTGACAGGTAATCAGGGAATTTGATGTTTCTCTTTGTGTAATTTGGAATGGGAAATGCTGAAAAGCAACAAGGGAGACCAGATCCTCAATTCTCAATTCCAAGGAAGTTTCCTTTACATTTAGACCACCTATGATTTAATCATCAGGGATGAAATCTTTTGTAGGCTGCACCTAAGTACCAAGGTGGTTCACTGGATAGACTGCTAGATCTGGAGTCAAGAAACCTGAGTTCAAATCTTTCCTCACATACTTTTTAGTTGTGTGGTCTGGTACAAGTCACTTAACCTCTGCCTGCCTCAGTTTCCTCATCTGTAAAGTGGGGATAATAACATCCTTCCATGGATGCTGTGTGGATAAAATGAATTAATGTTTGTAAGGCATTTTGCAAACATTAAAGTGCTTATACACATGCTAGCTAGTATTATTATCACTAAATATGCTGGAATTATAACCAAGTGATACTACCAAAACTCTAAATTATAATAGTCATGTAATCTCACTAAAGGTTTCATTGTGATCAGTGCAAATATATTTCCTTTTAAATTCCATGATTTGACCAATATGGAAATATATTTTGCCTAACTTCACATATGTAATCAATATGCTATAAGGGGAACAATTTGGTTTGGTACTCAAAATTTTTAAAAAAGGAAAGTTAAAATTTTAAAAATATAACTGGGAAATATTTAATGTAATCAAACTACATTAAAATTAAAAAAGGAACTGTGAAAAAAATAAATTCCACAATTTAACATAGTAGAGCTAATTAGCACCCCTCATTCTGTAGTATCTCTTTTGTGTATATTTTTTATTTATCTGTATTACATGGTGCTTCCCTCCAATGGGGTATAAGTTCCTTGTGGGTAAGGCCTGTTCCATTTTCAGTTTTGTGTCCTTAGTGTGTCTTGCTTACACAGTGCCTTGCACATAGTAATTTTTTTATTGCATATTTGTTGAATTGAATTAGTGTGACTTAATAAAACATTTGATTCCTTAATGTACCATATTGTTGCCATAAAGAAATGTTTTAAAGTCCCAGAAAGAATATTGGGATTATTTGAAAATCAATGTAAAAAGCAATTTTATCATCCTACTCTACTTTGTAGAAAAGGGCAAGTTTAATGACCCAGTTCTCTAGCAAGACGGCAATCAATTTCAATAGACTCATTTGCTTGTACCCTACTTGAGTTAGTGAGAGCCAGTGGAATTCGACTTTTTAACAAAATAAATAGCTGCTGCCAAGAAGATCCCTAATGTCTGGGAAATGTTTATATAGATCTGATAGGTTAAACAAAGGTGTGCTTGTGCTTTTCTGAAATACAAGAATTTATATTAGTAAACATCATTGTCTTTTGCCATTTGGCAATGCATTTATAAAAACATTTATCAAAAAAAGCCCTTTTGCTTACAAAGATCAATATTTGTGAGGGAAGCAGTAAAACGGTTAAAAACAAGTTGTTATAATACAATTTTCAATCCCTTAGAAAAACAGCATGAACTACCTTATGCCACGATTCCACATTGGTTATCAGGGAAGACATATCTGAATGGAGAGTATTACATAATTATAAACAGCAGCGAGGTAGCACAGAAGGTGCCAGCAGTTGTGGATTAGAGTGTTGGTTCTGGCAGCTGTGTAACAACCTCTCTGAGCCTCAGTTTCCTTATTGGTCAAATGGAGATAATTTTTATTTATCTATGTCAGTGAGATAATTGTGCTATGTAAGTATGAGTTATGAGTAAAACCATCATACAAGGCCATTCATTTGCCATGAATGAATTGGAACGCATTTATTAAGCGCTTTGTTATGTACCAACCATTGTGCTAAGTGCTAGGGATACAAAAAGAAAAAGGCAGGCAGATAGAAAGAACGAAACAATTGCTAGACTTTCAACAAGTATTTAAGTGGGCCCATGGAAGCATTGTCTTTACGTTGTAGAAGGTGGTCCAGAATTAAATGCTTAGAAGCTGCAATGGAATTACTGTTCTTAATAGATGTCTGTTACAAATCAGTCATCAAGCATTTATTAAATACCTACTATATGTCCAGACTGGAACTGTGCTAGGCGCTAGACATTCAAAGATAAAAGCAGGGATGAAACTTCCTTCAAACAGCTTCCATTCAATTGGATTGGGGGAGAGGGAGAGGAAAGAATAGAACAGTAGATATATAGACACACTGTGTATGTATGTTTGTGTGTGTGTATATATATATATATATGTTTATTTATATCATATATATATATCACATCTATACAGACACACACGTTAGCTAGAGTTTGTATAGTGCCTATTATGTGCCAGGCGCTGTGCTAAGTGTTTTATAAATATCTTATTTGATACTCTCAACAGCCCTTGGAGGTAGGTGCTATCATTATTCCTATTTTACCGTTGAGGAATCTGAGGCAAAGAGAGTGACTTGCCCAAGGTCGCACAGCTAGTAAGTGTCTGTCTGAGGTTGCATTTGAACTCAGGTTTTTCTGACTTTAGACAACTCTATCCACCGTGATACATACCCATACATGTCTGTATATGTATGCACATATGCCTTTATACATATATATCTTTGTATACATAAGTACCACACACACACAATAATTCTGTAGGGGCACTATTAACTGGGAGAATTAGGAAAGACCTCTTAAAGGAGGTGCTTGGACAGAGCTTTGAAGGGAACTGAGAGTTGCAAGAAGTGTAGAGGAAGAGGGAGAATATTCCAGGCATTGAGAGTAGCCTGTGCAAAGGCATGACTGTAAGCTTGTCTGGAGTAGAGTATATAATAAGCTTGGAAAGATAAGTTAGAAGCAATTTGTGAAGGAATTTAAATACGAGGCAGAAGGAATTTGTATTTTATCCTGGAGGTAATAGGGAGCCACTGAAGCTTCTGGAGAGGGGCAGTTACATTATCAAAACTGTATTTTGGGAATATAAATTCAGCAGTTATAAGGATTGATCAGAGAGAGAAGAGCCTGAATGCAGGTTGAACAATTCAGAGGCTAATGCAGTAGACTATATGAAAAGTCTGAAGACAAACTAGTGTAAATGGAAATAAGCGAAGAGGAGGATGGAATGGAGAGATACGCTGGAGGTAGAGTTTATAAGACTTGACAAATGATTGGAAAGGGAAATGTAGGGAAGATAAGTAAAGGAGAATAACAAGTTATAGATGACTCTTATGTTGTAAAAATGGAAATTAGGAAGAGGGGTGTTTGTCAAAGCAAAGCTAATTATTTTAATTTTGAGATGAGCAAGTGAGGTCTAAAGAAGTGATTTTCCCACATAGAGTAAAAGCCAGATATAGCTTTCCTTTCCAGATCTTTTGGTTCTAAATCCATTGCTTTCTCTCGAGGTCTGAGAGTTGATCCTGGTCCTATATGCAAACATTAAAAGGATGTAGGCTTTGTTTTTTCTTTCATAGTTACTTCTCCGGTTTGGGTGGGTCAACTCTATTCCTGCTACATGGGACATCAAATAGAAGGATTTTAGCTGATGTAGATGCTTTTTTGTCAAGGTTACTAAATATCCCAGCCTTTAAGCATTTTCTTCCCCAAGTCTTAGGTCTATGTGTGAGAGACTAGATAGCTGGCATTAGAGGTACCCTCTTCTCTGGCTCCTGAATGATTTTTTTCCCATGGGATTTTGGTTGTCATGGAAATTTCAGTTACCTTAGCCTCACCTTAAGCTCACTGGCTATGGATTTACCAAAGGCCTTTTTTGCCTTCTCTGCCTTCTGAAACCTATGCCCTTTGTATTCTCTCATGTATTCTATCATTCAAAGATTTTCTACTTGTATGTTAAACCTATGTAAGATAGGTTACATATGTCTGCATGGTTTGCCCAGATGTATAGATCTGCAGCTTTTGGTTGACTTGGATAAAGATGATCTGAGACCTGGCTTGTGTCTTTAGAGATGTGGAGGAAGCAGTGCCTATATTGCCTTGGGAAGGGGATGGACACTCATTCTCCAGCTCTGAGAGTGGTATTTGGCTAGATTTTTGTCTATCTATTCTTCTCAAATCTTTCTAATCTAGAGGTACTGGTCTGAATTCAGAACAAAAGCTATTGAAAGAGCCGATCAGTCTTAAGGGGGAGGGTAATTCTTATTCTGTACTCGTCAAAGTAGCTCTTTGCCGCCAAACTATGGTTACACATAAGATCATTATGAATAGTGAATAGTGAGTAAAGCCATTTATCCAAGCAAAATAGAAAATAAAAATTGGAGAATTTGTACTGTTTAGAACATACCTGAAAATATTAAAGAGTGAATGAACTCTTTAGGGTCTTATTGAGGAATCATTTTCCCCTACGTGTCTGCTGTTTCTTTTCCCCTGTGTCTCTTCCAAAGAATTTCCGGAATTATGCCTTTCTTTGAAGAAAAAACTCTGGAACCATTCTTCACATATGCAGAAACACCCAAAATGCCCCATTCTTGGTTGGAAGTTAGGCAATACCTGTAGGGAACTAGTGATTACGTCTGATACTCTTGCTTTGACCAGTCTTCTTGGTCTTGGTTAGTTTTCCTGGAGTAAATTCACTTACCAGATTCATTTGGTGATGGGGCCTTTTAGGTGAAGTTTTGGCTCCTAACCTCTTGTCTAGGCTGGCATCTTTTCTTTCTGGAAGATATATGTTTGTAAGATATATGGCCTAGATTACCTAGATTACCATGATCCCCTTCCTTTTTAAAAATCATTTTATTTGTTTTCAGTTTTCTACAATCACTTCCATATATCTTAAGATTTTTCCCCTCCTCCCTTCCTTCCCAGTCCCTCCCTGAGACAATGTGCGGTCTTATATAGGTTCTACAATACATTCTTATTAAATACATTTTCACCTTAGTCATATTGTATAGAAGAATTAAAATAAATGGGAGGAACCGTAAAACAAAACAAAATGTAACATAAAGAGAAAATGGTCTGCTTCATTCTGTGATCCAATTCCATAGTTCTTTCTCTGGATGTGGAAGGCATTTTGCATCAGGAGTCCATTGGGGACTTTTAGGTCCTTGTAGTGCTGTGAAGGACTGTCTACCAGAAAAATTCCTTGAACACTGTGGTTGTTGCTGTGTAAAAGTTCTCCTGGTTCCCCTTCCTTTTTTTTTTTTAATAGTTTACAAATATTTCCTCCCCCTTTTAATTTATTTTAATTTTTTTCTTTTCTAAGTAACAAGTTTTTTTAAATAATCTTTTCTTCCCTCTCACATTAAACAAATTAAAAAACAAGCCTTCCAGACAAATCCTTCAATGTATCAAAATAGCACAGCAAAACAAATTTCTACATTAGGCAAATCTGAAAATGTTATATCTGTTTGTGTTTTAAGTTCATCATCTTTCTGTCAGGAAGTGGGTATCATAATTCATCTTCATTCTTTTGGATTCATGATTTATCATTGCATTGATTACAATTCTAAAGTCTTTCAAAGTTTTTTTTTTCTGCAATGTTGTAAATTATTTTCCTACTCTCTGTGTCAGTTCATAAAAGTCTTTCTGGTTTCCTTTGAAATCATCTATTTCAAATAATATGATAACTCCTTTGTATTTAAATGCTACAGTTTCTTTACTTATTTCTAATAGTATATTCCTTAGTTTCCAATTTTTGGATACCACACAAAGAGCAGCTATAAATCCCCTTTATTAGATTTCATTGGGGCATAGGTGTAGTGATGGGAATCAAAAGATGTGGACAATTGGGACTTAGTTCCTAAATGCGTTCCAGAATGATTAGGCCAATTCCCAGCTCCACCAGTAGCTCACAGTGTACCTGTTTTCTCACAGTCCCTCCAGCAGTTATAATTTTCATTTATAATTGTCATCTTTGCCAGTCAAAGTGGTATAAAGTAGAAACTCAGAGTTGATTTAATTTCTATTTCTATAATTATTAGTGAGTTAGAACATTTTTTTCATGATTATTGGTAGTTTGCATTTCTTCCTTTGAAAACTGTTCATACCCTTTGAATATTTATCTATTGGAGAGTGGCTCTTAGTCATATAAATTCAAATCAGTTCTTTATATATCTTGAAAATGAGACCTCTATATCATCTGCCTCCTTGAGTATAGCGTCCTTGTGCGGCTTTTGAGTGTAGGTTCCCTCCAGAGTAACCTTGCTTTTTCCTTTTAAAACTTGTGCCTCTGGTATACTAGTAATTAATTCCTTTTTGGAGAGTGCCCTTCATTCCTCCTGCATTAGCCAAACTGAGTTGGACAGAGCATGGTGCAGTAAAAGGTACTCGAGAACTTAAACTTGAACCCTGTCACTTATTATTGGTATGACCTGGTCAGATTGCTTCATTACTTTGGCCTCAGTTTCCTCATCTGATGGAGTTGAATTAGATAATCTTGAAAGTCCAAAGTCCAAAATTAATAATATTATGACCTGAAGACCTTGGAACCACTGAACCACTGGGCCAGATGTTCCATGTAGCTCCATATGATCCTGTGGTTTACTCACAGCTCACACTTCCTTTCCAGGAGTGGTATATAACAACAAAAAAATCTAATTCCTGATCATATAGTTAATAACTGCCCCTTTCCTTGCTAGCTCCAAGATGTGATTTATTAAAATCTTCCTTTAATGCAGGGTCATGAGAAAGAAAAAAAAAATGCCATGCACACAGTAAATAATTTAGATTATAGCTATCACTCTTACCTTCACCCTAGCAATAATGGTTAGGGTACCTACCACAAATGGCTAAGATTTAGAAAAGGGAAAGGGGAAAAGGAAGATTTTTCTAGACAGAAAAGTAGCCTGAGTTAAAGTAGGGAGATAGGGATTCATTCATCCATTTCTTCAGGAGACATTTATTGAGTGGCTGTTGTTTTGACCTCGGATGAGATCAAAGATGAGTAAGGCATGGTTCTTACCTTTAAGGTCATTTTGGGATCCTATATTTCTTGGTGATATATGTAGCACAGAGAGATAAATATTTTGGGTGAGAATAATATGTTGAATATATGGTAGTGGAAGTTGCCCTGGATTTAGAATCACGAGACCTGGATTCTAATCCTGGCTCTCAGTATTAATTGTCTGTGTGATGGTGGACAAGATGCTTAAACTTTCTAGGCCTTAGTTTCCTCATCTGAAAGATGTGGTTAAACTAAACGATCCCTGTCACCCTTCCAGCACCAAACTTATCCTATGAATATGGCATTTTAAAGCTTGAAAGCACTTTATATTCATTATCATATTTGATTCTTACCACATGACCCAGAGTTAGGCAGTAATATCCCCATTTTACAACAGAGCCCTAGAATGGGTATGTGACTTGCCCTTGGTCATGCAGAGAGTACTAGATAGATTCAAAACCAGGTCTTCATGTCTCTCACACCTTCACCCTTCCTCTGCTTTTCATTACAATAGTTTCCAAAATGATCGAAATGTTGCCTGAAGCCATTTCTTAACTGATATCAAAACAAGAGAAAAGGAAATTCTGGCAGTTGACAGACTACATCCTATAGATGATGTTAAACAACTGATTTGATCTTTTTAAAAACTTGACTGAATTGATTGATGTAGTGTATGAATGGGTGAATTCAGATTTGAACCACATGACATTTCTGTTGTATGCAGTTATGGCCCTAGCAGAATATTTATTGGTCAGTTCCACATCTCAGGGTTACATTCCTCAAAAGCTGAATTATTGATAGTAAGTCAGGGAAGACATTTTGGTAATTGCTCAAACTCTGAATGCATTGAGGTCGCCTAACTGTCCTGCTGCTCTGCTGTGGCACCAGCTGACAGTGATGAAATCTATAGAAGTAGGACACATTTCCATAACATGAATATTCAGGATTGGTGACGCGAGAATTATTATTAAACTACTGGGAAGGATCACATCCACCTTTTATTATCTGAATACTAAATACTAGTCATACCTATTAATTGAATACAAATACTCAGATGATGAGCATGTGCAAGGGGGTATGCTTGGAGAAAAATCTATTCTATTCTCTCACTCCACTCCCCAATATATTAGAGGGAAATTAAATTAAGTTTAAAATGTATAGTATGTCTAGAGGAGCTATTTGAGAGTCATTACCTACATTTCATTTAAATCTGTCTTAAGTTATGGAAGTTTAATATAATGGAATTCCAGCATATAATTTTCATTTAAAATGCCTTGTATAAAAAAGCCCCACCATCATCTAGAATGTATAATGAATCATAATCAAATATAAATATGAAGCAGTGAAAATAAATAAAATGCTTATTCCAAGTAACAATTATCCTCATCAAAATAATATTTCACAAGGCTTAGATGTATGTTTTACTATATTAAGCACTGCTCGGATATGCTCAAAATGACATAGTTGGTTTCTAATAGCACCAGTTTTCTTAAAGAGCCCTGTGGATCTTTGAAGACAGAGATCTCATATAGGGAAGACCCCTTGTTTGTTTGTTTTTTTCAAATGACAAAGGATATGCATCTGGGAAGTATACAACAATAAGCCTTTGAAGACAGAGATCTCACATAGGAAAGACATCTTGTTTTTTCATTTTTTTAAAGTGGTATATATAGAGAGATATAGATATAGATAGAATCTATATATATATAGATATAGATAGAATACATATATATACATACACACACAGACATATATATACATCAAAGGATGTATATCTGGCAAGTATGGAATAGTAAGGAATTTCATTATTTTCTCTTCTCCTCTTTCTATCCTTCATCACTTTCCTTGCTCTTTTTCTACCTCTTAGGTAGAATAAGCTCCATGCAAAATTTAGGAGGCACATTTTGTCTTCAGCAACTTCTTACCTGCTTTTAGCGCCCATCATCTTCTACCTCAAGGAGCTTCTTACCTGTCCCAGGTACCTGGTCCTCTCATAGACACGTATCATGGCCACTGTTCACTATGTTAGCTTTCCCACACCTGCCATGGCTAGGCAGTAGAGTATTAGACTTACCTCTCAATTTTCTTTTCCTCCTTTCTTCCTTTTTCTCAACAAAGGTAAACTTTCTTGTGATCTTTAGCCAAAGAACCTTTCTGTCAGTTAGTTGCATGAGTGAACAAGTAGTCAGATAGGCTAACTTTCCACTAAGGTATTAATAATTATTCATTCAAAATACCTCTCAATGGCGATTACATTTAACAGGGAATTCTTAAAGTTGACAAACGTTCACCAACAGAAATAGTGGCATTTTAGGAGCCTGTGACTGGTTGGAGGTAGACGTATTGTGAGGGCAGTGAGGCCTTCCTGGTGCCCTTAGTGGTCATCTAACCCACCCAGCTCAATCTGGATTGTAGAAATACTAAAACATCTTTGGACAGATCAAAGTCATTCAGCAATGTTGCAAGTCTGAGGTCCTTAAATCTATTTCTATTTGCTTTGTAACCGATGTGGCAACTGATAGGGAAGTGGAATCAGGAAGACGATTTCAAATCCAGTCTCAAACACATCCTAGCTGTGTGACTATGGGCAAGTCAATCAATCTCTGTTTACCTCATTTTCTTCATCTGTAAAATGGGGATAATAATAGCACCTACCTTGCAGGGTTGTTGTGGGGATCAAATGAGATATTGTATATAAAGGTGATTAGCACAATGTCTAGCACATAGTGGGTGGTATATAAATCTTTTCTTCTCTTCCCTTTCCCTGTTGTTCTGATCTTTCTTTTGCCCATGAAATGCTCATCAATATCTAGCTGCCAATGTGGGTAAGGTGAACTGCTGAAAAATACTGGAATATGCCCTTTGCAAATTCAAGGGTATATCACTATCACTTTTTCCTTGAGGACAGAGAGCTTTTCTCTTTTCTGTATAACCTCAGGAGTTAGCCTAGTGTCTTGCACACGGAAGGTGCTTAATAAATGTTTGTTGAAAGGCAATGAAGACAGAGCGCTCTCACTAGCTCACTCTGGGATTCCACATCCCTTCAACTCCTTAGCACCCTCTTATAGAGAGGCAGCATATGACAGTGTAAAAAGCATTCATTAAGGAAGTTAGAAGACCTCTATTCAAATACTGCTGTCATAGTCAGGTGAGCAGAATGAGAATTAGTGAATTGAAGGACTCTTAGAAAGGAAAACTTAAACAAAATTCATAAATAGTAACTTAATTAGACAACAAAAGAATGGGGGGAAAATGGAGAGAAATAAAAGAAAGTTAAATTAATAAAGTTATATGGTTTATCAGCAAGTACCCCAACATACACGGGGAGCTGCTATCACAGGTTCTTAGATCTGCATTCATAAAAGGAAAGACAACTTCTGAGGGGTTAACAATCATTCTAATCAAGCATATGTATCATTCCTTTAACCAAGCACATATATCATTCACCTAATTCAGGGGAGTCAGCACCCTGAACTTCAAAGAAAATACAGAGAAATAAAAGATTAACAGACATGGCTTCCTCTGCCTGAATTCAACAGACAGTTGGACCTCAACATCTGACTATAGTTACCAGAGAGGGAAGCACTGACATCTGGGTTTTCAAAGCCAGGGGGCTCCTTAAAGTGGCTTCCCAGAGTCCTTATCTGGCATTCAAATCTTCTTACAAAAACTAAGCTCCAAATGAAAACCTCACCCTCAGAGTATTTATACACTACTTGGGACCCTCCTACAAAACAACTCCCATAATGGAGCTTTCCACAATGGGCAAATGGGTGGGAAAGACCTTCTTTAATCACATTATTCAATCAGAGGCACTTTTAGTAAAACAAAAACAGCTGCAAGATCCTAATTTGGTTGCCATCACATATGGTAGAAAGAACACTGGCTCTGGAGAGGTCCTGTGTTCAAATCTTGCCTCTGATGTTTTCCTCCCCCACCTTCCTCTGATGATCTCCTGATTCTAGTTCCCTTTCTCCACCACTTCCATCCTATTTCTACCACAGTCCCTCCTCTTGCAGAGACACTATAGGAGTCTGCTTGCCTTCACCTTTTAACACTTATACAGCTTTTAATTCTCTTATTCTCTCTCACAAAAAGCATTGATTTACCTGAAGCAATCAGGAAATTTAGTTCAAAGTATATTAGTTGAACTAATACATCTTTTCTTCTCCTGAATTTTTAAGTGCCTCTAAGATGTTTAGCTCTTTCTGTCTTTTTATCCCTTGGGATGTGCTAAACCCAGCTCCAACTGTATCCAAGAACTTATTGTTAGCTTTTTAGTATGAGAGTTTACCACTTGGAAATCAGCAAAAGCTACAAATGAAGACTTGATTTATTGCTTTCTTGGTTGTCCAGTCTTAAGAAGGTGATGGAGACTTTATAAACAATGCAGATTAGTTAAAAGTAGTTTCCCTGGGTGCCCCAGACCTTGATTTTCCTTCTTTCTTTTATTCTATTGATCAGTGGAATCCAATATAAATAGAAACAGATCCTTACTGGCTGCACATGGACTTAGAATACCACAAATTAATGTTATCTATGTTTTCAGGAGTTTTGGACTCCAGGAGCCAGCTGTGAGTTGGACTAAGATTGACTCTTCTGCTATTGATAAAACTATTTTAAAACAATAACCTATAAACATGAAGTAATTGATGTATTACTTAATCATTTCTTGATAATAGTATTTATTTACTTTTCTTGTGCTTCTGTTGTTTATGATCAATAATTGTTTCACCTCTGTATTTACCTTTGAACAGAAATTCCTGAAAAAGAGATGATGGACTCAGATTGTGGATTGCGACATTTTTTTTTGGATGTGACCAATGCAGGGAATAGTTTTGCTTGATTATAAATATTTATTAAAAGAGTTTCATTTCTCTTTTTTATCAATGGTGAGGTAAGGGGAAAGTAGGAACAAAGAGAGAAGGTGCATCTTCATTAATTGAAAAAACCCAAAATCTAACAAAAATACCTAAAGTAATTATGTAATAACTCTGGAAGGAAATAGAGGTTAGATAAAACCTTTTAAAATTATTATTTATTTATTTTTAAGCATTATTTTCTTTTTAAATTTGAGTTCCTGATTGTCTTCCTCCCATCCCTCCACCCCCACCCCTGAGAAGGCAAGCAATATGATATCAGTTATACATGTGAAATCATGTAAAACTTATTTTTATGTTAGACATTGTAAAAATACAAAAAAATGAAAAAACTGTATTTCAAATTGCACTCAGGGTTCATCCATTCTTTCTCTGGAGGTGGACAGCATTTTTTCATCCCAAGTCCTTTGGAATTATCTTAGATCAGAGTAACCATATCTTTCACAGTTGATCATCATTACAACATTGCTGTTACTGTGCACATTGAACTCCCCTTCTCACTTCACTTTGTACCAGTTCAAATAGGTCTTGTATTGTTTTTTTCTGAAACCACTCCCCCTGTCAATTTTTATAGCACAATAGCACTCTATTCACAATCATAAGTTAAAACTTGTTTGGCAATTCCCCAATTGATGGACATACTCTCAGTGTCCAATTTCTTGCTATCACAAAAAGAGCTGCTGTAAATAGTTTTGGATTTTTTTCCTTGATCTCTTTGAAGTATAGACATAGTAGTGGTATTTCTCAGTCAAAGGGTATGCACAGTTTTATAGCCCTTTGGGCATATTTCCAGGTTGTTCTCTAGAATGGTTGGGCAAATTCACTATTTCCCCAACAATTAATTAATATACTTATTTTGCCTCATCCACTCCAGTATTTATCATTTTTGGTAGATGTAAGGTGGTACCTCAGAGTTATTTTAATTTGCATTTCTCTAATCAGTAGTGATTTAGGACATTTTTATATGACTGATAGCTTTAATTTCTTCTTCTGAAACCTATCAGTTCATATCTTTTGCCCATTAATAATTACAGAATAGCTCTTATTTTTATAAATTTGTCTCAGTTCTCTACATATTTGAGAAATGAGATCTTTATCAGAGAAACTTGCTGTAAAATTTTTTTTGATATTACTCCATTGTCTATGGTACCTTTTAGCAAAATATAGTTTCCCTGATTATCTCTTTCAATTAGTTCTGTTTTTGCTTTTGCTTTGTTTGAGATCATAATTTCCACTCCTACCCTCTTCACTTCAGCAGAAGTGTAATAGACTCTGCTCTTGCCCTTCATTTAAACTCTGTGTGTTTTTCTGTCCCAAGTGTGTCTCTAATACTCAATGTATTGTGGAATTCTGGTTTCAAATCCATTCTGCTATCTGCTTCCATTTTATTTATTTGTTCACATCTCATTCACATTCCCAGTTATGATGACTATGTACTTCTGTCCATCCTATTTTCTTCTGTTTATTCTCTCTCTTTTTATCTTGCCTCTCCTCAAAAGTCTGTCTTGTTTTTGACCACTGCCTCCTCCAATTTTCCTGCCTGCTTAAAATTCCCTTTATATTTCTTATCCCCTTTTCTCTATTGTATAAGATAGATCTCTATTCCCAACTCAGTCTGTATATATATTTTCTTGCCTCTTTGAACTAGTTCTGATGAGAGTGGGGTGCCCACCACCCTTCCATTATTCTCACCACTATAAAAGATTTTCCTTGTATGCCTTCTTTATGTGAGATAATTTTTCACTTTCTAGCTCTCCCAAGTTTACCCAGCATATCCATCTTCCTCACTTTTTGCCTTCTTTTCTCTTCTTTACTTTACTCTTCATCCTAATATAATTAACTCATACCTATGCCCTCTGTCTATGCAGACTACTTTTAGTTGCCCTAATAATGATAGAGTTCTTAGGAATTGCATGTATCATCTTCCTGTAGAAGAATAGAAGTCGCTTAACTATACTGAGTCCCTATGATTACTCTTTCATGTTTACCTTCTTATGCTTCTCTTGAGTCTTCTATTTGAATGTCATATTTTCTTTTCAGCTCTGGTCTTTTCATCAGGAATGCTTAGAAGACTTTTGTTTCATAAAATATCCATTCCCTCCCCCAAGAATTATGCTCAGTTTTGCTGGGTAGGTTGTTTTTTGTTGTTATCTGCACTCAGGAATATCATATTCCAAATCTTCTACTTCTTTACTGTGGAAGCTATTAAATCTTATGTGATCCTGACTGTGACTTCATGGTATCTAGATGTTTTTTTTTTTCTGGGTGCTTGAAGTATTTTCTCCTTGATATGGGAGCACAGGAGTTTGGCTATCCTATTTCTTGGAGTTTTTGACTTTGGGATCTCTTTCAGGAGGTGATTGGTGGATTCTTTCAATTTCTATTTTACCCTTGGGATGTAAGATATCAGGGCAGTTTTTCTTGATAATTTCTTGAAAGATGATTTTTTTGATCATGACTTCCAGGTAGTCCATTAATTTTTAAATGATCTCTCCTTGAACTATTTTCCAGGTCAGTTGTTTTTTCCAATGAGATATTTCACATTTTCTTCACTTTCCTCCCCATTCTTTTGACTTTTAAAGATTATTACTTGATGTTTCATGAAGTCATTCACTTCCATTTGCCCAATTCTTATTTTTAGGGAATTATTTTCTTCATTGAGCTTTTGTACATCTGTTTATATTTAGCCAATTCTACTTTTTAAAGGAATTCTTTTCTTCAGTGAATTTTTGTCCTTTACATTTAGACTATTTTGCTTTTAAAGGAGTCCTTTCCTCAGTGAATTTTTGTGCCTTTTTTATCATTAGGCCAATTTTGTTTTTTAAGGTATAATTTCTTCAGTATTTTTTTGTGTACTTCTTTTACCTATCTGCTAGTTCTTTTTTCAAATTTTTCTTTTTCATTTTTTCCTCTGTTACTCTTATATGATTCTTTAACTCTTCCAGGAATTCTTCCTGACCTTTGGTACAATTAGCATTTTCTTTCAGGCTTTACTTATAGCTGCTTTCAAAATGTTTTCTTCTTCTAAATTTATGTCTTGTTCTTCCCTGCCACCAAAGTAGCTTTATATGGTCAAAATCTTTTTTTTTTTTGTTATTGTTGTTTTCTCATTTCCCCCCACCTATTTCTTGACTTTGAATTTTATATTCAAAGTCTTTGCTTACCTGGAATTAGGGGGGCACTGTCTCACAATTCAGAGTTTTTCATGCTTCTCTTTTCAGAACCAGCTTTTTTTGGTAAGTTTTTGGTGCCTCCAAGGTGGTGTGATTTGAGGAGATCTCCTGCTTTCCCAGACTATTCTCTGATATTACTCAGAAAGGGCCCTTGTTCCCCTGAAGCCACAAGTATTAGGGCTCCTTTTGACCCTGGAACTGTGACCAGGGCTGCTAGTCTTCTATAGCTGTACGTACTAGTGCTCTTCTCTGCTCTGGAACTATGATGCAGAACTGCTTATGGGCAATAGAGTTGCCAATTAGAGTCAGCAGCACCTAGTGCTAGTAAAGAATTCCCCATAATCTCTTTCTGACCAGACGTCTGACACTCTTAGAGTTTTCTAGGCTGAGAGCTTTTGAAATGGTTGCTGGTGCTATTGTCTTCACCCACCTGCTCACCCTCACTGGTGCTCTGACTTCTCATGTAGATCTCCTAAGTTGTATTAGGGTAGAAAAATGTCTCCCTCTCCAGAACTTCTGGGAACCAAGATGGCAGAGTAAGCAGTAAACCACTCTCACTTTCCCTTATTGACCTCTAAAAACCCAGAAAATATTGCCACAGGAAAAATCCAGGAACAGCAGAGCCAGAAGAAAGATGGAGTGAATTAGTCTTTTTGCCCAGGAGGCTTTCAGGATTAATAGGAAAGGTTCTTCTTGCTCTGGAGGATGGGAGAAGTACAGGAGGGGAAGCATTGCAGCAAGCTTGTGGGAAGTCTCACCTCAGCAAAACAGCAGGAGATTGTGAGCCCCAGGGTGGTGGAGCAGGCAAGTGCCAGCACCAAGAACCCCTATGTGCATTGGCACAGGCAGGGAGACCAGTAGACCCCCAGCTTGGAGAAGCACCATGTGTGCTGGCAGTCAGGTATCCTCTAGTAGCCAAGCCCTCACTTGCTTCAGTGGTGTTCTAAGTGGGCAGGTATCTTCCAGCAGCTAAACCCCACCCCCACTCTCAGAGCTTCAGTGTACCCCTGGGAAGCACAGAAGAATCCCACCTGGTCTCAGCCCATGCCAGCCACTACCACCAGGACCCCAGTTTAGCACCAGGTAAACTGCCAGACCACTACAACCTCCAGCTGCCAGTACCTGAGAAACCAGCATACAAAGCCAGTGACCAGGCCCCTGGGGGGCTGTATCCCAAAAGATCATAAAAATGGGAAAAGGACCCACATGTACAAAAATATTTATAGTAGCTCTTTTTCTGGTAGCCAAGAATTGGAAATTGATGGGATGCCCATCAACTGAGGAATGACTGAGCAAGTTGTGGTATATGAATGTAATGGAATACTATTGGGCTCTAAGAAATAATGAGCAAGTGGACTTCAGAAAAACTTAGAAAGATTTACATGAACTGATGCTGAGTGAAGTGAGCAGAATTGTATACAGTTACAGCCACATTGTGCAATGACCAATGTTGATAGCTCTTCTATCTTCTCATGCAGTGAATGAAGACAATCCCAAAAGACTCAGGATGTAGAATGTTATCCATATTCAGAAAAGAAAACCTGTGGAGTCTGAATGCGGATGGAAGATTAATATTTGTTCTCTCTTTGTTGTTGTTATGTTTTTTCTTTCTTGTGGTTCCTCCCATTGGTTCTAATTCTTCTTTACAATATGACTAATGTGAAAACATGTTTAATATGAATGTATATGTAGAGCCTATGTCAGATTGCAGCCCGTCTTGGTGAAGAGGGAGGGAAAGGAGGGGGAGAAAATTTAGAACTCAAAATCTTATGGAAGTGAATGTCGAAAACTAAAAATAAATACATACATATATTTTTTAAAGAAAAGTCTCTCTGTGACCTTTACTTGGCTCTGCCACTCTAAAATTTGATTTGAGGCATTATCTTTGGAGGTGAATGTTGGTATAGTTCCCCTGGGTCCTAGCCTGTACTCCATCTTGGCTCCCTAGGGAAGTCTTAATTATGTTGCTGCTGTGCATATTCATGCATGGACACCATAAATATAGTAAAGAAAAGAAACAAGGATCACAAAGTATCCAATAGTTATTTCTTATTTAAATAAGTAATATGGTACAACAGATAAATAAAAGGTAGAAAAGTGTGTGAAATATTTTTCTTCATAGCCACTTCCCCTGTGAAAATCTAGGTTTTTAGTAGGCCATGTGTCCAACTGTTGGATTTATCTTGCCATTTAATGGAACTGTATAGCTTGACCTGCAGAAGAATGAGACTAAATGAAAAGCTCAAACAATGTCTAGCATTGTTAGTTAATCTTAGTCACTATAGGGAGGGAATGGCTAGTGGTTTTTTCCTTTATTTCCTTTGGTCATTGGGCAGGCTACTCTAGGTGGGACATTAGTTGGCTAGAAGCTAATCAATCTGCCTGGTGCCTCTAACAACTTCCCTTACCACCAGGAATACCCTTAATTCCTTAAATCACCAGCCTGCCATCCCAAACCCCTTTTTCTTTATCTGTTTCCCTAGTTAGGGAAGAAAGGGAGAAGAGCCATGACAGTTAGAGGGCAGCAGCTTCTGCCTCTATCTCCAAGGAGGGTTGGATGAAATGCAATAAATGTAGAGGAAGTCTGTATCAGAGGAAAAATAGCTTTGATGATGTTACAGAATTATTCTTGAGATAGCTGAGAAGATACTGATCAACTGAAATAAACCATGGAAGGTATTACTACTGAAGAAGGCATGAAACAAACAGATGCCATTGTCATGTAGGATCACCAGAGCAAAGTATAGGTAGAAGGAGGCTTCTTTAAAGGTGAAAGTTTCCTTCAGATGCTTCCATTATGCTGATTGCATCAAGCCCTAGATTACTTTAGAGACTCTTAAATGAGATCTACATCCATTCAAAAGAATAAACCCTACCAATTTATGAAGGAAAAACCAAGTGGATAAGGAATGCCTATTGTTTAGACCAATGATGTCAAACTCAAAAAGAAATAATTGCGGTGAGCTGCATATTGACTTAGGAAACCACAAATTAATATCATCTAGTTTATATTTTATTTTTATTTATTTTGTTAAACATTTCCCAATTATAATTCAATCTGGTTCTGGTGCAGTAGGAAATTTGACACCTCTGGTTTAAACTGTGATATACAATTGGATGATATTGGATAGATAGCCTAATGAATTGGCCCAAAAGTACATAGGGAGAGACACTACAGATGGATACAGAGGGAGACCTAGTGTTGAATAGGAGAGAGAAAATTGACTAGATAGCATTGGAGAAATTGACCAAGTTGAAAGAAAACTCTACCTTTTTGAAAACAGTATTTTTTAGTGATGCTATATGACTGCAAATTATAAAACAGTATTTTTTTGAAAATTAATATTATGGTGACCCAAAAGCCAATGAAGAGGTATATGGTCAATATACATAAGCATGTGGCATAAAATATATAATTGGGGATATTTATAATACTAGTGCCCATAAAATTTACAAATGAATTCTTTTGTTTTTTGTTATATTCATACCTAAATATATCTCTTTCCACCCCTTATCATGAAAGTCATATCATATAATAAAGATTTAAAAAGAAAAAGAAAGTGGTTCAGTAAAACCAATCAACTTATCAATTGTATTCAATAGAATATTCAACATTCTACACCACAGTCCCTCATCTCTGCCAAGACTGGAGATAGGTATTTTCTCAACTCTTTTTCAAGACCAAACAAATTTTGATGGAATTTTATTCGATTCAAAGATTTTGCCCCCCAATTAATGCTTTCTTTCTTAGCCTATCTGCATTATTTTTGTTAGTGCAAAAGTTTTTTAAAGTCATGTACTCAAAGTTATCTGTTTGATCTTTTGATCTCCTCTGTCCTTTGTTTAAGAATTTTTTTTTTCCAGTAGGAATATAAACTGTTAAAAGACCTAAACCTCTAGGGTATAAGATGGACCTTCTCCTTCCTTGGAGGATTTGTGGGAGAACAGGAATAAAAAATCACACATGATGAGCAGCTTTAAAGGGTTTGTGATCTGCATTGTTGGATGGAGTAAACGTGCCATTGAGATGATTGATACACGGAAGTACTTGTGTATATGATCTAGGGGAAAAAGTGAAATGCATTGACTTGTTTATTGCACAATATTGACCAATCTCTAGCACAGAAGCCATGATGCTTGGCAAGAGTAACTCTCTAAATGGTTTCTTTGAAATTTATACAAGGGGTGGTGAGGAGGGTGGATTAAACTTTTGGACCCCTGAAAATATTAAGAAGAAATCTGAAATTTGTTGTTTACCAGGTTTTCTACCAAAAGACCAAACTATACAGAAGTGGCTCAGGGGACATTGAATGATGAAAGTGAAAAACCAGGTGATATTTTACAGAAATTGAGACTTTTTGCTGAGAGCTCCCACTTCTCTACCTAATCTCACCCCAGAGGTGTTGGGGGTGTTGAAGGAGGACTAGAGGGCTGCTCATCCATCTTTAGTATCTACCTGATTCACCAAGTTCTTACCAGTGGCTACAAGAAGCTGTAGCATATGCAGTGACCACAAGTGGATAGAGCACCAGTGCAGGAGTCAGGAGGACCTGAGTTCAAATCTCACTTCAGACACTTGACATTCACTAGCTGTGTGACCTTGGGCAAGTCACTTAACCCCAGTTGCCTCATCCTGGGTCATCTCCAGTCATCTTGATGAATATCTGGTCACTGGATTCAGATGGTTCTGGAGAAGTAAGGCTGGTGACCTGCACAGCCCTCACTCACTCAAAACAAAGTCAAGTGCAAGTCATGTCATTATTTCTCTGATGGCATGGTCTTTTTCAGCAATGAAGGATGGACACACACAATAAATGAGGTTGAGGGTAACTGACAGGCCTCAATTTCAAGCATGTGAAGACATTTCCTTGCAGAATGGACAAATAAGAATAATTTGTTCCAATGACCACAAAAACGGCTGAAACAGGTGATGTGGAGCACTTAGACCTTGGTTCGTCATCAAAGATGCCAAGGTTATCCACTACAGCCTGGATCATCGCCAGTCATCTTGACTTACTTGACTTTGATGACTCAGAAAGAGTGAGACTGATGACTGTGCAACTCTGCCTCACTTAAATCCAATTCATGCACAAATCATTGAAAGTGAAGGGCAAACAACAATCTCACAGTCACTCAGACATCTTCCCCACTACCTCTTTTCTGCTCTTGGATCAGATGAACAGTTATCCTTTCTCCTTGCTAAGGCAAACCCTTCTCTACAGACTCCTTTTCCCAACCTTGTAATATTTTCTCCAGCAGATTGCTCTCACTATGATCCCTACTCTCTCACCAACCTTAAATATCTCCCTACTGGCTCTTTGTTGCCTACAAACTTGTCCATGTTTTCTACACCCTTAAGAAAACACCCCTTAATTGATTTAGCCACACGTTAGTTACTGCCCTATATTTTTCCTCCCATTCTTGGCCAACCTCCTTGAGAAAACTATCTAATTTAGGTGCCCCTATTTCCTCTTTTTTTCACTCTCTCCTTAAGCCTCTGTAGTCTGTCTTTTTGATCTCATCCTTCAACTGAAATTGCCCTGGTTTCTTAATTGCCATGCCTAATGACTTTTTCTCAATCCTCCTCCTTCTTGAACTCTCTGCAGCATTTAACACTGTTGACCGCCTTCTCTTGCTGAATATTCTCCTCTCTAGGTTTTCCCAGCACTTTCTTCTGGTTTTCCTCCTCTTTGTTTCATCACTCCTCAATCTCCTTTCTTAGACCTTTATCCATACCACACATACTAACAGCATGCCACTCTGGGCCCCCTTCTAAACTATATCACTGGGTGATCTCAGTTATTCAATTATTATCTCTATGTTCAATTATTATCTCTATGCAGATGATTCTTCCATTACCATAACCAGCCCTAGTCTCTCTTCTGATTTCTAGTGCTGTATCACCAACTATTTTTTGGAAATCTAGAACTGAGTGTCTCTTGGGCATCTTAAATTCAACATATCCAAGACATAATTCATCCCCCAAAACCCTCTTCTCTTTTGAACTTTCTTGTAGTGTTGGGGGGGGGGTCACCATCTTCCTATTACCCAGGCTCACAACCTCAGTTTCATCCATGACTCTTTGCTCTCACTCATCCTAACATATCTAGTTTGTTGCTTATTCTTGTTTCCCCCTCTCTCATACCTTGGCACCTACCTCCCATGTTTGGTGTGAGGATAAAATGAGATAATATTTTTAAAACAATTTGCCATCCTAGAAATGTCATATAAATGCTAGCTTTTATTATTATGGTAGTTATAATTACAACATCTCTTGTACATATCTCCTTCTTTCTATTCATATAACTACCACCCTAATTTAGGCCCACATCACCTTTCATCTAGACTGTTTTCTTTTTTCTCTTTAAACTCCAAGGTAACCTCACACAAAGTAATTTTGCCAATATGACAAAAGATGGAAATAGTTTTCCAGTTGTTTTCCCTGTCTCAAGTCTCTTTGCATTCAATCTATTCTCCTCTTATCTGTCAAAGTGATTTCCTCAAATCATGTCAAACCCCCTCCACCTCACCAATATTGAATAAACTTTAGTGCATCTCTATTACCTTCAGAATCAAATATAAAGTCTTGTGTTAGGTATTTAAAGCTCTTCACAACCTGATACCTGCTTCCCTTATGCCTTACTCTCCTCTACATACCCCATGATCCAGCTACACTGGCATCCTTGTGTTCTTTCAGCATGACACTCCATCTCTCCCCCATGCCCAGAATGTTCTCTCTCTTCACCTCCACGTCCTCAATGTACCTAGTCATTTTCATGTTTGTCTGCCACTTTAGAATGTGAGATTTTTAGAACAACTCCCTTTCTTTACCTTTGTCTTTATCCTTAGTATTTAGCATGATTACTGATGTACAGTAATGCTTATTGCCTGACTACAGTGCAAGCACATCATAAGATTTTAGAGATGGAAAGGACCAGGAACAACTTCTAGTCAAATCTCTTTATTTTACCAAGGAGGAAAATAAGTATCTACAAGGTAAAGGGATTTTGCCAAGGTCAAACAGAGAGTAAATGATGAAGATAGGTTCTGACTCCAGATCCATTGCTATGCCAATATCTTCTAGCCATGTTCATTTTGACCACCTCTTAAAACATATAGGCAGTCTGTATACTACACTAATCAGTTTGGCTGTCTGACTGAACTGGTCAGGTCATTAAAAAAAGTCAGTCCACTCAAAACAGTCAAATCAGTATGTATAATTAGGCACTTTGACATGTACTGTGATCATACACAAAAAGTAATGCAGAGGTAGAGGAGAATTTTCTTTTTTCACTTTAAACTCTAAGGTAACTCAGGAACCATGCCTGTGGGAATCTGTATAATTGCTCAAGACCATTCAAATACTAATGGGAAAGCTGTCTTGCTTTCTCTCTGAGAAGACTCATGTCCCTACTCACTTGGAATTCTAGGAGTGTGGGATCTCTGTAGCCCAAAGCCTTTGAGGTATTTCTAGGTGAAATTAGGTATATTCAAAGGAGCCTTGAGTACCTCAGAATTGCTTTTGAATCTCAAAGGAAAAGGAGTAGGCAGGTCACTCAAATAAACCCATCCAACTCTGAATCTATGGTCCCATCTTAAAAAAAAATATATTTTAACCTAGTGAACCTACAAAATTCTCATAGAGTTGCAGGAATGATGGAAAATGCTATGGCACTCGAATAGAGAAGAGGTGTTTTTAGAGTCCCCCAACAGCATTTCAAAGGGGATCATGGCATATGGTAGATTTGACATTTGATATTTCCACTGATGTTGTCTCTGCACAATAACCAGTCTGACTCTTTTGCCTGACTTGACTGCCCTCAGTAAAAACAAAGCAATGAACAAAAAACAAACCTTACCTCACAGCTAAACTGGTTTACATTTATAGACTGTACAACTTGAGGAATGTATGCAGTATTATATGGGTTGAATTTTGGTGGAGAGTTAAGTGAGTGATACAATTAGAGTCCCTCAGAGAAACCGACTTACACAAATGTAATTAATTTTATTGCCGCACTTCTGACTCCTTTCTCTTGCTCTGGAAGAAGATTATAAAGTACACAGACAAATTTATTCAGCTATAAAGGGATCTTTTGTAATAAGCAAATGAAATTTTGATGCTTTGGCTATAAGGTATTTGATTATCAGCAAATCTTTATATTACTCAATAATCTTCTCTCTTTATAAGAAACAGTGGAAAGTGTGCTGGATTTGGAGATAAAAGCACTGGCTTCCAGTCCTGGTTCTGCCAGTTACTTGTTTTGTAAGCAAGGACATGTCACTTAGCCTCAGTGAACCTTAATTTCCTTACCTGTAAAATGAGGGTGTTGTAATTTAGGTATACTGTAAGGTCCTAGACCAGCTTTAAATCCATGATTTATCTCTGTGATTCAGTCTTTCATAAAAGGCACCTTATCTTTGGACCATTCATCTTCACCGATCTCAGTCCCACTCAGTTCGTGTTTGTTCCACATTTAAAGACCTGCTAGACACTCACACTGAGCAGTGAAGCCTGTGATGTGATGATGACAGTGCTTTTCCCCCACTTTGAGGAAGCAAGAATTTATAATGATCAAAAGCTCAGCTGGAGCATGTTTCATGTGGAATCAAATCTCATCATAAGAAGCTTTCCTCCTTGCTTACTATTAGAACTGCTACATTGAGGTGTCCCCTTTTATTATACCTACCAGGACAGGAGTGTGCCCTTTACTGCATGAACAAGGCCCTCCCTGGGAAACACTGGATAAAAGATGGTTTGCTTTCCATATATCTGTCTCTCCCTTCTGAGAAATTTCTCTTTTCCCCTTTCACTTCCCTATTCCTAGCCATCATTACTTTTGCCAGGATCAGTAGTTACCTTGTACGACTCCTTCTTGCTTCTTTGTGATTAAGCGATAGCAGCTTAACTGTTACCTTTCCTAGGAATATCTGGGTTTTAAAAGAGGTGCCCCTATCTCAAGAACAGCAGAACTTTTCCCCATTGGAAAGGCTGAGGGAGGGAGGAGATGCTTTTGGATGAGAGAATTTCTTGGGTTCCTTAAATTGTACCATGGTTTACATGGTCTACATGATACCTTCCTGTAAGGCCAATTCTGCCCAAGTGACTGGAGGAGGTGGTGGTGTAGTGCTTGAGTTTTCAGCCAGGATGACTTGTCTGCCCAGTTGGTGGCAGATGTCTCAGGAACTCCGGATCTTGAATTTCTGCATCCCCTTAAGGGTATGGACCAAGGATCTGTTGCTTTTCCTTCCTTTAAATATTTTCTAATACAAAGAACGAAAAACAGGATGCCATAAGAAGCTGTGAAACCCCACTATGTACAGCTTATTTTTTTTAGGGTATTTCAAACATAGTAGCTGCAACACTGTCATGTTTATCTATGTCTCCCACTGATTTTTTTTCTTTTGCTAAATTTTTAAATGATTCATTAGTACTTTTTTCTTTTCCTCTCTTTTATTTTTAAAGTATCACTATCCCTCCCTCCCTTCTGCGTTGCCAACTTCCAGTGCTTTCCCCCTTGGTGTCCCATTCTGGCAGGGACTTCAACTGTTTCTCTTTGAGGCTAACTCAGCATGGAACAGGAGGAGCAGACATCAACAAGAAGCAGCCTGATACCTCCATTCCCCTTGGAGATCTACCATTTTATTTCTGGAGTCTGGGAGGATTTGTCATATCCTTTCTTTCTCTCTAAATCTAGTCACTTCGCCTGTAGCACCTGTCCCTGTGTTGCAGTATTTCATCATTTTCTTGCTTTATCCTTCCTTGTTAACCACTCAGCTCTGGGCATATGAGGGAGAACTGAGAGAGTTACTACATAATGGTCAAGATTTGCACATGACAGGTTAATAAAAATTTTAAAACTTGTTTAACTGAATGTTTATAGGGTAGTTTGACTAGTCTCCAAATCCCCTGGAAACTACAGGATTCTTAAAAGCCAGAAGAAATCCCTTAAGTGATGCATTAAATTACCAAGACTATGCATAATATTAAACATACAGCATAATATTTGTATCATATTACCCCATTAACTTTGTCTCTTAGAATCCCTAGCCTTCCTTCAAGACTCTGCTCACATATTACCTCCTATAAGAGGTATTTCTTCCTCCAGTTATCAAGTATATGCTTAGCTTTTTAAGTATTCTATCTCCTCACATCTCCAATCTGAAAGTAAACTCCCTAAAGATACATGTGTGTGTTCTGATCCTTATCATTTAGCGTGATGCTTTATACATTGTTTAAGGGGGTGGAGCGATTCAGACTCCTATTTTATTGGCATAGGGAACTTCCAGTGTGGGGATTCCCTTAAATACACGAGCAACTCTGCAGCTTCTGGTCTTAAAGGGTTTTCTGGAGCACTAAGAGGTTAGGGTGCCTTAGTCACTCCAGTCTTCCTGATTCCCAAGCTGTTATTCTATCCACTCTACCAGGCTGCCTCTAACATAGCAGGAACTTGTTGGATGACCCTGGATTGGATCACATGTCATCATCAACTTGATTTCAATAATTACCATAAATGGTACAACCATTATATGAATGGATTTCATATTTCACCTGTGGATGTTACTGAGGTTTGTCCTTATGGATGACATTGTTTCCATAGTAACATAATGTGCTTCAAATGTTGGTAGAAAAGTAGAGACTTACAAAGACCAATTAGAAACGCTGTGCATAAATGAGTATATTAATAACTGAAGCCACAGCTGTGAAAGGCTTTTTAGAAGGAAACAACTACAGGAGAAGGAGCATTGTCTGGCAGATAGGTCAAAAAGCTGGTGTTTAAAGAGCCTAGATTCAAGTCACTGAACCAGTCTATAGGCTCAGTTTTTTACACCATAAACAAACAACAAAAAAAGGAGATAAACATGTAATTAACTTTTAATTATTTGTGGATTATCCCAGCCCTGAGTGTCTTCTCCACCCCCAACTTCTCTGCCTCTGGTTATTTCACTGTACATTAAACCACTTGTAGGGGAGGGTGTGGAAGTTCAACTCTTGATATTTTGCTACCGACTTCCAGCACTGACAAATAAAAGAAAAGAAGAGTTGTTGGGGGAAGGAAGAAGGTTGAAACAAATAGCTAAAATAAGTCATTTGGATTTTGGATTATCTGTGATTTCATTTACCCTTTCTATAACAGCACCCTATTACCATGGATAATTGCAAATTGACAGTACTTGCCAATTGCCTTGGGGAGCACTTCTGGTGATTAATTCAGAGATAGTATTTGTAACTCCCTGGAAGGAAGGTGTTATAGAAAGATAAGGCATTACCATTCTAAGATATGAAATGAGACAGGAAGGAAATGGAATTTGCTTATGGAGTACAGTATAAATCTCGAAGCCTGGTGGCTCCTATAGTCTTACAAGTTGTGGAGTATAAATCAGAGTTACCATAATGTCCCCAAAGACGGAAAACTTTCTTCTCCCAAGTGTTTTGGGTTTGGCCCAGATTTTCTGCAGCTGAATGCTTGATATGAGGAGAAAGCTCAGATTACTAGGGACTTTGCCAGTGATATATGAAAAAGGTGTGCCCCTGGGAACAGAGATAAACTTTTTTTTTTTTTAATGGGGAATGGTGCTTTTTTATGTCTTTGGACAACTTCCATCATAGCCTGTTGACAGACACTCACACATAGTTCAGGCAGAGGGTTATTGATATCACTCTGGCATGGGATTCCATCAGACCACATCTTTGGTGCCTCACAGAAAATTTAAATGTTTTTACTGGGGGCAAAAGTACTAGTACAGTCTAGGAAGGTACAAGAAACACATTACTCAGTAGGACTGCTTTGACTAGGTCCAGGAAGATTATCAATTTCCTGGGTCCCCAAGGTTTAAAGTAGGTTCTGAAGACTTTGTGAAATGTACATTAGAAACTGTAAGGTCCTGTTGGTTCAGAACAATTGCCTTTACACATAAATGTTGTAAATGTAATCCATTTATTTCTGTGACCTATCAAGACTTGTCCCCGATGGTGACAGATGATGAGGCAGCCTGCGAATCAACTTTGTATTGCAATTCCGATGGGAGAGGGTAGAAGATAGATATGATAAAATTGTTAGACCTCAGGACACAAGGTCTTCTGGGGGTAGTGACTTTGGGATACCCCTCAAGTGGGAAACAAGAATTCAGGTGATGGAGAACTCCTGTATTCTCACCCCTGCCTCCCTCCCTATAGGAACGTGGAGGCACAGGTTGGGGTGGAGCTCATCTGGTATGCTGTAAGTCCTCAGGACCGTATTGCACCACCCATAATTTTTGTGTGAGCCCAGACTCACCCATGTTATATTCCTTGGTCTGTTATTGGAGGGATAGATGATAGTCCTCAGAAAGTGCTGCAGTCTCACTGGGTGGGGAGGAAAGGAGCCCATTTCATGGAGAGCTCATTCAGCTCTTCTGTGACATAGCCAGTTATCCATCTCCCTGCATCTTATCTCCTTGGAGAAAGTGGAGAGAGTGGAGAGAGGTCAGCAGGTAAGAGTGATGTACTAGTGGTTCTTTCCCTCAATTCTGTCTTGGTAGTGGGGGGGGGGGGGCATGTTGTATCTAGCAAGTACTTAGAGATGGGTGTGACACCAAAGAGACCCTTATAAGTGGTCATCCAGGGGTCCTGGTGAGGGAACCAGTATGCATAGAGGCCCCCAGGACATCCAGACATCAACTGGAGGTGTAATGGGGGAAGGAAACGCATCTTCTGGATATTATCCACCTACCTTATTTGTAATTGTCCATCTACTGAAGAATGCTATGGTGTTTTCTATACTTTGATATTTTGGGTCAAACTTACAGTTGCCCTGCTTTAGTGACAGTTCTACTAAAAGTACTGGGTAATGTTCCTGTTCACAGCCTGTGGCATAGTCATCTGTTACTAAAATCTATAGTGGTCTCATAGAATGCTATTCTGCAGTATTTTCAAGAAAGAGGAATATGTATCAAACTGGCAAATCTTTGCATTCTCTAGAGGATGTGGAAGTTTTTTTCCCATTAGTACATTTAGAAGTGACTTTTATTTACCTACCTGCTTACTTTATTTGGGCAGAAGATAGCCATTTGGGTGCCAAGTTGCAGCAATGTATTGTCTTTAGCCTGGTGGTATTTAATCAGATGTACTTCTTGTCAGCGGCCACATAGAGCATCTCTGTCTCATGCCGACCTTTAGGTCTTTAGAGCTATCATTTCCAGGCAATCTTGGTTACTTTTAATGAGTTCAGAAAATCAGTCAAGTTAAAATTATTTCCCCTGAGTCAAGGTTGGCTTTATCTAGTGTCTCCACTAGATAAAGAATGATCAATGATCTACTATGCAAAAAGGCCTGAATTATCTGAGAATCTGTTTCTGGGGTTTTCAGTTGTCTGACACAAGCTCTAATACCATCTGACTTTAGCAATGAAATGAGGGGCTTTGAAAAACAGACTAGAGTATCAGACATTTAGAGTCAGAATGGACTTTAGAAGGCCTTGAGTCCAACTTCATTTTGCAGATGAAGAAAGTGAGGTTAAGACAGGATACTTGACTTGTCTAGAGTCACCTAGTTATTCAGTGTTTGAGATGGGCATCAAGCCTGTCTTTCTCTGATTCCCAAGTCCAGCATAACATTTAGATGCTTTACAAAAATGCTATTAGAAAAAAAGATATGTCTTCAGACTAGAGGTAATCTCTGATTAAAAGCAGGCATATTCAACCTAATTATTTAACCTAATTAACTTAGCTTAATCTTTAATCAGTTAAAAGAACATGTGCTATGGTTTAAAGTAAGGCTGAACCTCTCAGGTCTACACTGGGGGCAATGGACCTCGGCTGTGGAAGCAATATTATCCTTAGGCAAGGATAATCTCGTATTATTATTTTCATACATATATTCTTTGGTTCAAAAAGGCTTTGTTAAATAAGACTTCTTAGCCAGTTAAATTATTTAAGTTAATGTTTTACTTAAATATTTCTTAAGTGTAGTGTCACACTGGGAATTCAGGAAATGTGTTCAAATTCTGTCTCAAACACATGCCAGCTATGTGATATTGGGCAAGTCAGCCTCTCAGAGGGGTTTCCTTTAATATAAAATGGATATAATAATATTGATATTGCTTAATTCACAGAGTTGTTTTGAGGAAGTCTTTTTACAAGAAATAGAGCAGTATGCAAATATGTTATTTTTATTAACAACAACAATACTACTTCAGTGGATTTGAGATCTTGTGAATTCCCTCCATCAGTGTAGATTTCAGTCTATTCACACCTTCTCCGGACAAGACTTTTGTGCATATTCTTCATATATATCTTCCAGGGAGGATTATTGAATATGTTGGAAGCTTTTCTCTGGGTCCCTGTACAATTTCTTGGCTACTGGTGGAAACAGAGGGCTGTCCATCTGTTATCCCTTTTAACTTGGGATAACATCATGGTATCCCATGTAGTTATTGCTACCACTGGCCCACATTTTCCAATCCTTTTCCAATTATAATTTGCTTTTGTAATAATAATTATAGGTTAAACTTATAAAATACTTTAAGGTTCTTGAAGTGTTTTCCATACAGTATCTAATTTGATACAACAATCCTTCAAGGTAGGCATTATTAGAATCCTCATTTTATAGATGAGAAAATTGGGGTTCAGAGATGTGAGGTAAGCCTTGCCTACTGTCATAAACAAGTTCCTGATATGGGATTAAAACCTAGTTAATTCTGACTACAAATCCTACACTCTTTCCATGATGCATTTATAATATCCTTTATGCCATTTCATGAATCTAGGTCATAGCCAGAAATATGCTGTAGGCAGTTTGCATTCATTATATATATATATATATATATATATATATATATATATATATATATATATATATATATATATATATATATATATATATATATATATAAATTGTCCTTTGAGCCATTTGTGTATTTGATTCTATAAAGACTGTGGGACCCCAAGATTTCTGAGTGTAAAGCATCACCAGAACATTTAGGTTGAAAAGATGGGGTTTGGGACAAGGAACGAGTTGGGAATTGTTAAAAATCTTTATACAATTTGCAAAATTAATTCTAGCCTTGCTTTTTCTTATATTCAGTTTTAGGTTCAATTCACTGGTCATTGACTGGCTCAGATAGATATAAGCCTCCCTAGATGTTTTCAAGCTTGCGTTGCTTATTGTATGTATTCTTCAATATGTACTTGGTTGTATAGTACTAAATCATTTCACTGGACAACTGCATGTCATGGTTAGAACAACAAGCATTTTTTTTGCCCATTTACTTTTACTTACAGGGCTTGTTAGGCCACTGTCTTCTGAGTGATAATCAGCCCATAAAAGGACTCTGGAGTGTTTGGGACCTGATATAGTCACCACCATACATATCATGCAAAAGCGACTAGAGTAGAAGCTTCAAGCTTTCAGCCCACAAGCCACATGTGACTACAACACTCAAGTGCAGCCTGAACCAGATTAAAATGTAAGAGGGAAATATTTAACAAAATAAATAAAAATACAATAAAGCGTAGATAATATATTTTAAACCAAAGTCAATATGTGACCTTCTGGGATCCTTATGTATGGTTTAATGGCCTCTGTTTCCATTTCAGTTTGACACCACTGAGCTAGAGAATCTTAACCTTCTAGGACTTTACTTTTTCAGTTGGACCTTGTACAGAACATCTTCTGTAACTATGATAAATATCTCTCTGTTTTATATATCTCTTAGCCTGAATAACCTGAGGCTCATTGATTAGGGTTATTTTGAGGCTTATCTTATCAAAGAATTTTATATTATCTTAACATATATAAGACTTCCTTTTTGGGAGGGAGTCATCAAGGCTGTGGGCTATATTTTCCTTAATCTACCAATCCAAATGCCTTTTTTTTGAGAGGAGGAGGTAGCCAACAAATAATAAATTCAGGGGACTTTTGTATTCTCTACACATTTCTGTTAATTGAATGACTGCAGTGTGGCCTGCTATAAGAAGTTGTATGTGAAAACCAATCAATCACTTAATCCATTAAGCAGCTAATACCTGCTAGGTACCATGCATTGTGCTAGCTTCTGAAGAGACAAAGGGAATGGTGAAACAGCACAGTCTTCATATTGCTCATACATTCCCCTGCCCCACTTCCAAAAAATTATCTTCTATTTGTATGTGTGTATAGCAGGGAACGTATGAGCAATATGAAGAATACGAATGACTTCATGTACAATAGTGGTTCGAAACCAGAGTCTATGAACTTAGTTTTTTTGTTTTTTAACATTTTGATAACTTTCAATATAATTTGTTTACTTTTTGGTCTTCTGTATTTTATGTGTTAAATATTTTATATTTATGTGTTTAAAAACATTATTTTGTGAAGGGGTTGATAGGTTTCATTGAACTTCCAAAGAGTTGGTGTGATGGCTTCTACAGGGTTACAAGTTGTGGAGTATAATTCAGAGGTAGTTCTTCAAAGATGGAAAACTTTCTTCTCCAAGTGTTTTGGGTTTTATCCAGATTTTCTTCAGCTGAATGCTTCATATGAGGTGAAAGTCTGATCCTTGATTGAACTGAGCCTTGAAAAAAAACTAGTGCTTGTGAAAGGTTGATGGAGAAGGGCATTCCAAGCATGGGAGATAGTTGAGGTAAACATGGATAAGGGAGATGATATGTATGAAGTCAATTTGGTTGGACAGTAAAATATATCAGGGTTTCTTGAACTTTTTCCACTCTCAATACCCTTTCCCCATTTTGGTAGCATTTGTTGGCATTGCATGACCTGAGGGCATGTGTAATACAAAATGCACATGCTTTGTCTTCAAAATCAAGGCTGTAGTGAAGTTGTAAGGTGCAACATGGGCAGGCACTGCCAGAAACACCTTGGATTCATTATGTGTTTGATTTTTAATTAATTTTTATCTTAGTGCATTCAGAAACCTTTTACTGTGGCCAAATTTTTCACCACCCCATATGGGATTGTGACCCACAGTTTAAGAAACACTGAATTATACATGACAGGGATTAATAAGTTTGGGACCAGATTGGAAAGAACTTTAAATGTCAAACAGAAAAAGTTATATTTGATTCTTAAAACAATAGGGAACCACTGGAGTTTATCAGATAGAGGTGTGACAAGGTCAGACTTGTTTTTAGGAATATCTCTTTGGCAGCTTGTGGAGGATGGATTTAAATGGGGATTTAAATGGATTTAAAAGGGAACTCCAAATGTTCCCTTCTCACATTTTCATCAAAGATACCCTTAATATGTTTGTATGATATAAAAGTATTGACTAGAAATATGTGTTGGTGGGTATCAATAGTCTCTTGATCTCCTTTTCTGGGTTACAATATTACGTATGATTTATCCCATTCTTTTGCTATATCTGCTTCTCACCCTAATCCCCCAAAGCATATTTTATAAAATGATTTGCAAATGTTTTCAAGATTATTTAGCTTCTAGCATGAATTTCTTCATTGTCTACTTGGTTTCATTGTAGTGCTCTGGGGACTGAACTATTAGAGTTCAACTCTAGTGGTTAAAATATAAATTATGATAAAATAGATTTTTATAGAAATATAGACAAATCTGTCACATTTTCTACCTTTTTATATCTTACAAGTTTTACCTTGTAGGTTGGATTTTATGCCAAAGTTTTGTAAGATCTTGTTTTTGTTTCCACTAGCCTTTGCTGTGTTATGAGGTGTCACTGTTTACAATCATATAGGGCTTTATGAATGAACATGCTCTCTATACTTTTTTACTTGGCAAAAAGTCAACAATTTGCTTGCTAAGGCACTTATTGGGCTTCTTTGTTATCATTGTAATGATTGCTTTACAGCAGTTAAATTGTTTCAGTTTAGGTTATTCTTAAGATCAATATCTTTGCCTTTTCCCATTTTATATCATTTATGGCTCTTTTGAAAATTGCAGGTTGAAGCTGTAATTATTTACATTGATTCTTCTTATCTTTTATATTTTCTTCTAATGTGATGCTCACTCTAATTAGTCACTGCTCTGCCTGAATACAGATGCTTGATTCTGATATGATACCTCTGTCATAGGATGGTAGATGCAGAGATCGAAGGGATTGTAGAGGTTTTCTAGTCCAATCTGAAATTTTATAGATGAAGAAATGGAGGCCTTTAGAGATTATATGATCACAGAAGTAGTAAGGGTGAGAGCAAGATTCAAACCTAGGTCTTCTGACTACAAATCCAGTGCACTTTCCACTCCACTGTTGGTAACGAGTTATTTTCTGTCATTAAGATAGAATTAATTTCACTTTTTATGTTGTTGCTTAGTTCTCCTCATGTCCAGTGCCTCCCATCTCTCTTTTGGAAGAAAGTCTTGATGATTAGATGGGTGTAAGGCTTTTTAGCAGTGTTCTCAGCCAAGCCTGACTTGGGCCAGTCCCAAGTTTGCTATTGAAACAAAAATGAGATGTTTGTAGATGATTCAAAAGTTAACCAAAGGAGATTAACTTAGTCATAGTAGGAAAAGAATATTTAACAAGAAGAGGCAGTGAGAATCCCTTGATTTGAGCAAAGCCACCATCTTGATTCAATAGCCAAGCACTGGAGAGCCTCTTGTTTCTTCTTGATGTGACTTTGTACTTTGGTAAGGAAGAAATGACTTCACATTTTGTGCCCTTGAGGCCAAACAATTTTTGAGGAATATCTCAATAACTTTTAAAGAAAACTAGCTTAACTATTGCATGGAGGGAGGCCTTAGAATATTGCTTCTACTACAGGTAGCCCTTAGCATTTACTGTTTCTTTGACATCAACTACTTTTCCCAACATAATTTTTGCATAGTTCATTTTCATCTTTTTTTGATTTCTTTACTTCCTAAGGGGGTCATAGGTTCTCTCTCCTTAGAGATATTTAAGTGTAGGCTGGATGGTCTTTTCTCAAATATGTTATAGTAGAGATTCCTTTGGTGTATTTGTTGGACTCTTTGGCTGCTGAGGTCCCTTCCAACCCTCATAGTTTATCATTCCTTTGTGTCTACATTTTTATTGAAATCACAGCCACACAATTGTAGTGTATGTTCCCTTGGTTTGGAGGATCTTGTCAAGTTCTTTGTTCAGTTTCTCTAACTCTTCATCTTCTCCAACAGATGCTGACATAGAAGCTGAAATTCTGTTCATAGTGATCTTTTGCTGCTTATGCTTTTAATGAGCATGAAAAGACAAAAGATCAAACTCTCCATGAGATGTTGTTACCTGCCTGTATATGCATAATGAAATTGGCTTTCCCAACTTCTTTGTTTGCTTTTCCAGGGAGAACTTTCTAAAAATTACCCAAATTTAAAAAAAAACACCTCACTTTTCTCTCAAAAATTTATATAGTATCTTAAGATTTATAAAGCATTCTATATTATCTTATTTGATCATTACAACAACTCTGAAAGGTAGGTCCTATTATTGTCCCCATTTAACAAATGAGGAAATTGAGATTGAGAGAGAGAACTGAAATGAGCTGTCCAGGATTATATGACTAATTGGAATCTCAGGTGGTATTCTTGACTCTATAGCTACTATGCTATCTAGCAGCATGATATAGTGAATAGAGAGAGCACCTGGAATCTATCAAGAACTGAGTGTAAGTCCTAGTTTTCCACTATACTAGATATGTAACCCTGGGCAGGTCATTTTCCTTTCCAGCCTACTTTTTAAGACTAGAGGTTACTGGACAGTGTTTGTATCAATAGTGATTTCCTCATCTTGGAGTTCCCTGCATTGATGACATCACACAGGTTTAGTCCCTATCACAAGAATGTCATTTATGGGCTTCAGTTCTTCTAATATTGTGTTAATTTGTTGATGACTGCACAAAAAGTTGCACTTAGTTTGTAGACTGTGAAATACTGTCATTACCATGTTCTGTTGCCTTCTTTCCTAGTTGATCCATCATTACTGTGGAATTGAGAAGGAGCTTTTAAATTTTTGTTTATTTTTGGGATCGCCATCATAAATAAAAAATCCTCATGTGACAATCAGCTTATAAAGGTTATGCATTATTCATAGATGAATACAGAAAAATTAAAATTACTAACTTAAAAGAAATTAGAAAGATACATAGTGGCTGGATCTGTTGACTCTATTAATGATGACTTCCATGTAAGAAAAAATGTAAAAGACACCATCAAGGATTAGTGTGACTATGAATGAAAGTAGCCTGGTTATCTAGGGAAAATGAGAGACAACAGGTAGACAATGTAACTAGTAAACCAGTAGATGATTACTGTGTATATTGATAGTATTCTGTCATTGATCTAGATTCTAGGATTCCAGAAACAAATTATTTCCTAAGGATCCTGTTTGTTCGACCACAATTACTAAGGCTCCCATGATTCTTTTTTATAATTAACAATGCTATTAGGGAGTTTTATTAAAAATTTTTTTTGATGTCAAAAGAAGAAGAGGTAAAACCAATGGACAAAATAACCACATCTGATAGCTCATGCAAAATTCAGTTTTTCTAATTCTTTACCTCTCTACTCAGAGGGATGGAATTTGTTTTATCATCTGTTCTTCAGGATCAAGTTTTGTCATTGTAATTAATTTTCATTCATGGATCTGTTATTGTCATTTTCATTTATTTTATTATAGTCAATGTGGTATATCGTTCTCTTATTTCTACTTACTTCACTTTACATCAGTTCAGTAAAATCTTCTCATATTTCTTTTAATTCCTCACATTTGTTTTAATAAAAGTGCAAGCGTTCCATTATTCACATATTACTATTTGTTTAGGCATCTCCCAATCAATGATCCTGAACAACAACACACAAAAGAAATCTATATAATAGGCAACAAAATTTTAAAGAAATATAAGGATTAGTTTTCATTTTATTTCAAAGAGGAGGAGATGCTTAAATTTTTTAAAAAAGATCACAAATTATATACCATAATAGGGTGACCAAAAAAACCACTAGAAACTATTGACTACTTCTTCATGTATATAAATTCTTTCTAAGATTGATTTATGCATACATAAAGGACTTGGTGAAAAACATAGGAGAGAACAGGCAGGTATTTGCAGATTATTTTCTTTCTTTTTAAAAACATGTATTGATGTCTTTTGTTTTTACAACTTCATTTCTGAATATTATCCCCTCTCCCCTCTCTACATAGTCATGTCTTAAAATAAAGAATAAAAAAAGAGAAAACAATTCAACAAAACCAACCAACCAGCATATCAACCAAATCTAACAGCTTATGCATCATTCCATACCCAAAGTCCTCTGCCTCTCTGAGGCAGCTGGGTGGTGCGGTGGATAGAGCCACCAGTGCAGGGGTCAGGAGGACCTGAGTTCAAATCTCACCTCAGACACTTGACACTCACTAGCTGTGTGATCTTGGGCAAGTCACTTAGCCCCAACTGCCTCATCCTGGGTCATCTCCAGTCATCCTGATGAATATCTGGTCACTGGATTCAGATGGCTCTGGAGAAGAACTGAGGCTGGTGACCTGCACAGCCCTTTCTCACTCAAAACAAAGTCAAGTGCAAGTCATGTCATCATTTCTCTGATGGCATGGTCTTCTTCTTCGGTCTTCTTCTTCAACACACCTCTGCCTCTATAAAGAAGATGAGGTTGCAGATGGTTTTCTACAGCATAACTATGTCCTCACAGTTACAAAGTTGATTAAAAAGTATAGAGAATACCTGATCTTACTCTCTTTACTCTTTGCGGATTTTATGAAATTTGATTTGGTAGAATGAAATGCGACTATCCTCCTTTCCAACATTATGTGTCTCATTATATTCAATCATACAAGATTCAGTGACATGGTATCCTTGAAAAACATATCCATGTGTGGAAAAGAGCACTGAATTTGGAGTGAAAAGACCTGGTTGAAAATCTCAACATTTCTATTTGTTATCCATGTAGCCTTGGGCAAATCATATAACCTATTTGGGTCCCAGTAAAATGTAAAATGAGGGATATAAAATGTAAAATGAGAGATAACCAATGAAAAGGTGGGTGTAAGGAGAAGTCATAGAAAAATATGCTAGAAAACATAGCTAAGAAAATAGAACTGAGAGAGTCTAAAGACCTAGAAACTACATAGAAGCTTTACATCTACATATCACAGATGTATGGAGATTCTAGACATAGGGAACACCGAAATAACATCACAAAAAATGAAATTGATTATATTTTGCAACGCTTGGTAATAGTAATACTTCCAGCCTAGTGCTCAAAGTCTTTGTTCTTAGAAATAACCTGGCAACTGTTTCTGCGGACAGCTACTGGACACCCAAAAAAGAAAATTCTCTTAATCAAAGTCCTTGGTGCTGTCAGATGAGAAACTATTATGATTTTATAAGTAGAAATGACATTAAAGAAGAGGCATTACTATTTGCTTTGCCATATCCTATGAACCATGGGAACCATCCAACTTACAGCTAGAACTTTCTGTATGTTTTGTCTCTATCTTTAGAATGTGGCACTTTGAGAGTAAGGACTCTCTTACATTTCTGCTTGTGTCCTTATCACTTAGCACACTGTTTTTGAATATAGTAGGTGCTTAATAAATAACTTCATTTGTTCGTTCATACATTGAATCCTCTCAATGAGTTTTCATAGGATTCTAGGTCTCTCCCATCATTAAATCTATACTCCTATGATCTCATTTAAAACCAGGTGCCAAGAAAGAGTTATTATCTCCACTAGTGGATTGAGTAAATACAAGTTTATAAATGCACAAATGTATGCACACAAACACATATTTTATGCAAACGCATAGATTCGAATATACATATGTACATATAAAATTTGTGTCTACATGTATTATTTTGGCTTCTGAGGTCTAGAGATAATACTTAGTCTTCTTTTTAATTAATATTTTAAAAGTTCTAATCCTCTAAATCTTCTGCCTAAGATGCAAATACCGAAAAAAAAATCAGTGGTTTAAAATCATAGAATGTTAAAGCTGAAAAAAAAACCAAACCTTAAGATCACCTAGTCTTTCATTCTAAAGGCAAGCAAATGTGATGTTCCAAAAAAATTAAATGATTTACTCAAGGTCACAGAGTTAGCTAGTGATGGAGTTTGAACCAAAAGACAGATGCCCTGAATTCTAATAAATTATTCTTTCAATTTGCTTGTATTTGTATCTCCAGGACTTATCATAGTGCTTTGCATATGATTAAGTTCTTAGTAAATGTTTGTTTATCTGTTGATTTGTTGACTTACTCCAACCTATACTTTTTAGTTTTATTTTCTCTGCTCATCTCCTTATAGAAGTCCTGCTGAGAAATTATATGATCAAGTAAATGGAGAGCTTCAAGAGTAAGGAAGAGAAGAAAAGGACCTAGACAACTCTTACTGGATAATTATTTCTGAATCACTGCAGAGCCCCACATAAGGTTCTAGACTCTGATGTTGCATAGTGGTGTGGGCATGATTCTGGGTGTAGAAGGCTAGGTCACTAGAATGTTAGCTAGGCTAGCCTTAAGGATAAGAGAATGGTAGAAGATTAGAAGTAATATTGCTTCATAAAAAGTGAGAGACAGTAGAGAAGAAAGAAGTTTGCAAAAAGCTTGGTGAGATACTTCACTAAGCAAGATCATCCCAAGAAACATTTAAGGATAAAAGTAGAAGGAGATTATGACAAAAACAGAAAAGACCTATAAAATTTATGTTAAAAAATTTGTCCATCAATCACAATGGATCTTCCACATTTGGACATGAACATAGAAATCCCTAATGTGCTGCATGGTGAAGCAGAAATGGCCCTCATGAAAACAAAAATATTAAGAGCAGCTGTACTCAATCAAGTATAAACAGAGGAGGTCTGTTCTGGAGGTGGAACAATTTTGAGGGTGTGGAGGGATTAATACTTAATACATCTGAAAGGGAGGAGGGTGATAAATGCTTGGAAAAATTCACAGACCTTCTTATCACCAAAAAAGACTATTGAGAAAATATCAGTAACTACTGACTCATGTCCTGACTTTCCTAACTCTATAAAAAACTGTGATTTTATGTATGTATTGAAGAGCATCCTTGATAATGCAATGGAAAGGGAATAAGTAGAAAATATAACATCCCACTGTTTATTATTTGTTGATATTTGGTTCAATCAATCGAGATAAATACTGGCTCTCCACCAACAAATTTCTCATACATATATGTTAAAATCACAAGAATCCTTGAAAGATAAAAAATAGAGGCAACTTTGATAAACTACTGATTATTAATATAAAATTATATATACAGCAGAGAAATGTATGTTTCTCAAAAATGTTTATCACTAGTAGAGAGGATGTCTAGTTTAATTTGCAAATTAAAAATGAAAAGGTTTCCTATAGATGATAGTCCTACATATGTTCATGTTTATGTGTGGCATTGTGCTGATTGAATTGAGTACTCTAGAACACTGAAGAGCCTCCTGAATGAGACCTGTCATTATTCATAAGAGACCAGCATAACTCTGTACAGGAAGAAAAAAAATAGATGAAGAATGCCTGGTTTTAAATATGCAATTGGACGTGCAACTTAAGAGGCCCTCAGTACATCTGTCCTGGTAGGTCAATGTAGATGGACAGTAAGCTGGACCCAGAGTAGGCTGCAACATATCACCAATGAAGAAGCACCAAACTACCTGAGATTGAAAGGACAGAAGAGAACCAGGTTGGTCATATAGTGAGAGTGAGGAGAAATTAAAGGTAATTGGCACTCAAGCAATGTTTTGCAATCTAGGGGATGTCCCTAGTATGTTGGCTAGAGCTCCCTCTGTGGAGGACTGACAGGAGGCCATGGTCAAAAGTTGTCCAGGGTGGGACGGCATAAATGAGTTGTGATATGTACTGGTTGAGGAAGCACTCACCTTGATGAGGCCACAGCTCCATTAAAGTAGCAATAGAGAGATGGCTATAGCAATACCTCCCAAATGAACCAGCAAGTTAAGGAAAATAAGAGATCATTTCAGTAAAAAAAGAAGACAATAGTTAAATCTACTCTTGTGCTGTAAGTAAACAAAGAAATCTGATGATTTATTGACTTTTTTTTAAACTAGTGTCAGATATAGCTTTTAATCAAAAATTTCTTGGCTTTTTTATGATTTACATTATAAGTTATAATCCACTAAAAACATGTTTCAGACCTTCTCTCTCAGGCAGCTACAATAATACATCTGTTTGTCTAAAGACACAAGCAGACATGAGGGCTCATATATCACAAGATCCCACAAATTTACAGTCACCACTTCCCTTATGGACCAACTTCTTTTAATGACCTTCTACTTAATTCCTCTGGAGTAAGTTCTTGGCATAGATAAATACTCTTTCTGGAACTTGTGAAATGTCACTAATGCATTATCACACCAGAGAAAAATTTCATCTTCTTTAGACAGCAACCCTGTTACAACACTGGTGTCCACTTTAAGTTTTGTCGACTTCATGACTTATGATACATCCTCAAAGAATGTTACCAACTAACCTTGAATCTATAAATTAGGAGCCAGAAGCTCCTGTTTTCTCTCGGAAAGGACACTGAAGACCCTATAGTAAATCATTTTGATGGACAAAGATTTGGGGAAATTGTTGCTTTACTTGTACAACGTTCAAAAGGAAAGGCAGCTCCACAAGACTACTTTGTTATCCCTATGGCACTGAGCTATGTTCATAAAGTCTCAATAGAGTGATCTTTTGATATGCTCTTATTCCCATCATGAAAGGCAAATGATAACATTCTCACGTCAATTTAAATGACACTTTAACTACTAGTGCTTCTGAGGAAATTTTCTTCAAATGAACAATCCATAGTTTAAAGCATTACTTCATGCAATCTAGGAAAATATATGCAGATTTGATCTTTTTCTTTCATCTAGTAGTTTAATATTAATTTAGTATTGAAATTTACAGATGACTTTTTTGATAGGTCCATAAGAAAATGGTTTAAATTTAAGATGCTGATGAAAATTTTAATGCAGTTGATACAATAAGAAATCAGCAATAGAAAATCATGATTTTATTTTTCAATTTCCATGTTTCACACAAAAATGATCTGAAGAAAAAAACAAAACCAATAACCTCATACTTAGTTCCACAGAACAATCTTTCTTGCTTTTATTTGCAAGAATTCAATTTACTCCAGATCACCAGCAATTATAAATAAGAACAAAGTATAATAATTCTAAACTTAAGTTCATGAATGTTATACTTTGGGTTGAATGATATTAACACAGAGATGAAATAGATTTTTATAATTGAAAAATAGAGACTGAACACTAAAGTTTTATGCTGTTTTACAAAGTTAGGTGAAAGATTGAATCATTATCTTGGTAATTCTGGGTAAAAAACATTGCTCTTTTCTAAATTATCTGGAGAGTTTAAAAAATAGATTTAGAGATGCCTTAAGTGGGTTGTGCTTATTGATCTGTAAAGATTATTGGACAATCATGAAGAACATGATGATTCATACTGACCGTGAAGATTATCAGTGGGGAACTATTTTAACTGTGGCCTTATTTTATTTTTACTAGCTTCACAGGATGGTAGCATTATGTTTATATTTGGTTCCAGTGACCATGAGCTATTCAACTGCAGCTTAGTAAGAAGCAGCCTATAACCTTGCGAAAAGATTGATCATTAACTCAGAGTAGTGAAGAATTAAATCTGTACAATACAATACATGGGGAGGAAATGATACAAAGTGGAATAAACTGAAACAGCTATGTAGGAACTAGAGGTTAGCATTTTAAGATCATAAGTAAATAAGAACAGTATGTGGGAAAGGGCTCATCTTCTAGTGGGGGTAACACAAGGCTTAATATCAGGATAATCTTGTTTAATATTAGTGTACTAAAAGAGGGATTGCATAGAATTATGTGAAATGACATTAGGCTATCATTTAAGTTTCCATGGAACTGGAAAGAATACCCAAGCAATTACAAAAGACCATACCCCAAAAGAGGAATGATAGGAAAATATCTAGTGAATATTTTTAAAGGTTTTTTTTAATGATCTAGTCTATTATCTAGTGGGCAGCAAAGTGGTGCAGCAGATAGAGAGTAGGACCTGATTTCAGGAAGACGCATCTTCCTGAGTTTAAATCTGACCTCAGATACTTACTAGCTCTGTGATCCTGGGCAAGTCATTTAATCCCATTTGACTCAGTTTTCTTACCTGTAAAATGATCCAGTGAAAGAAATGGAAAACTACTCCAGTATCTTTGTCAAGAAAACCTCAAATGGGGTCATGAAGAGTCAGATACAACTAAAAACTGATTGAATAATAACTAGGACCTAGTAGGTTACCAGGCCCTCAGTTTATTCAGCTTTCTCTTCATTGCCATGAGGAATCTGTATCAGATGGATTCTTAAGGTTACTGTCATCTCTGAAATCTGTGATCCTATGGTCCTTAGATAAGACTCTCATCGCCTCTTGCCTGGACTGTTGTAATAGCTTCCATGTTGGTCTTACTGTGTCCAGAATGTCCTCTCTCCAGTCCACCTTCCACACAGTTTTCAAAATAATCCTTGTAAGGCATTAGGCTGATCAAGACATCCCAAGTCTCAAAAACCTTCAGTGTTTCTCTCTCCCCTTAGGATTAAATACTCATCCCATCACACTGGCATTTAGCTCCTTCATGTTCTAGAAAAACATCTGGCTATAACCTACCCTCCAGTCTTGTTCTAAATTCCTCCCATCACATTGTGTATGTATTTCTGGCAACTAGCATAGTGCCTGGCACATAGTAGGTGCTTAAGAAATAATTGCTGATTTTTAATTTAGTCACACCTGCTGTTTTCGAATTATACTGGCTTACTACCTCTTTACAGAACTTGACCTCCAACTCTAGCCTTCAAACATTTGTACAAGACAACCTCTAACCCCCTCATTATTTTTGATGTTCAGAATCCTAATCTTCCATCAAGGCTCAACTCAAATACCACCTCCTTCCTGAATCCCTCCAGTTAGTGTTTTTTCCCTTCTCCAAATGCACTGTATTTACTTTCATCTGTATTGGACTCACCTAGTGAATGCAAGCTACTTGAAGGCAGGGCCATTTAATTATTGTCTTTGCATCCCCTGAATGTAGCATACAGTACCTGGTATAGAGTAGAAAATTAATATTTGCTTCATTGAATTGAATTAATACATGTTAGTTGAAAAAGATGAGATAAAAACACATTTTTGAAGAGAAGTAATAAAATACTTATTCAAGTTATTTGAAGAATTTAAAAAGAAAAATGATGAAAGAAATTTAGTATTTCTACTATAAGAATTATACATTTCATTTTAAATATCAGTCAAGCTATAAAACAGTGTCTGTGTTTATCTTTCATTTTCAAAGTAGACCATGACATCAGACAAATGATGACATGACTTGCACTGGACTTTGTTTTGAGTGAGTGAGGGCTGTGCAAGGTCACCAACTTCATTTTCTCCTCCTGAACCATCTGGATCCGGTGACCTAATATTCTTCAGGATGTCTCCTCCATACAGGGTAGGCACTGTGTAGGCACAGGAGATGCAAAGACAAAAATATGGCCCAATCCTCATGCAGTTCATATTACAGGGTGAATCTAGCACAGATGTAAATAAATAGAAACTCTTTGAAGGAGGGAGAAAACACTAAGTGGAAGAATTCAGGAAAGGTTTCATGGAAGTGGTGACTTTTGAGTTAAGCCTTGATGGAAGATAAGGATTCTGAAAGTACGTACATCACAGGTGTCTGCCACTCACAGAGAAGATTTCCTATATAGTGTCCAAATGGAAGAGGAATTCCCTATTAAATAGTTTCTCCAGATTTGCCCTCTTTGTGGGTAACATTTAACACATTAAACTCTGGAAAACTGAAGTTCTTGTTAAATGGATCCTCAATCATTTAAAAGGATATGGCATAATCATCCCCATAGAACAAACTAAGTGGATGAAGAATACCTGTTATCCAGACTATGATATATAGTTGGGTGAAGAGCCCAAAATTTTGTCTGTCAGCATATATGTCTTGGAGAGATGCTATAGAAAGACAGTGAGCTGTGTCCAGAATTGAAAAGGAAGAGGAGAGCAGGCTTAATTATCTTTGGGAAACTGCATAGTGCTTTTAATGGCTCCCAAGGTTCATCATGAGACCAAGACCTATTTTTAAGGCCTAAATTCTTTTATTGTGAAGAACAGAATACCATAACCTCCAAAGAATAAAGTTCAAGGTTAGCCAAAGGACAAGGAGAAATGCACAGTGGGTGTGATTAAATCCTAGCTTATTTCCAATGGAAAATATTGCACAGGTGAAGAAGCATAAAAGATATCAAAGAATTATATTCATGGAAAGTAAAGAAGGTAAGAGATGACAAATTGAAAGCACATGTTCTGTCTTTGTGTTGATGCAATATCATTATCTTGAGGAAGGCACCTAGCCTGATGGGTGGATTACAAAGAGACAGTTTAAGTGCTCTCGTGGTGTATATGTAATATCAAAACATCTGTAGGAAGACACTCAGACTATTAGGTGGACTCTCTGAAGGATGTACTGGAGGAGATGGATAAATAATTTGCACAGTATAAAAGAGTATGGATGGGTAGTGATTCTGCACCAATGGAGGGAGTGCTGTATTTATATTGATAAGTTCACGGATTCATCTAAGTAGCAGAATATCCTGCAAAAAAATTAGGGTCTAATTTTCATCCAATAGCAGGAATACAATATTCTAGATGTGATCTTTAAAGCTATAAATAGAAAACATTCTTAGTAACTTTCTACCTCTGCTGAAATTAGTACTATTTGCTTTGCTGTAAAATATCTTCAAAGATTTCCATGTGTAGTAGAAAGAAGATCTGGATGACAGTCTGTGCTTGGCTACTGACTTAAAATTTGGAACACTATTTATTTAATTTACCAAGGTCTCGGTTTCCTCAGTTGTCATTGAATAAGATGCTGGAATGGATAAGGTGAGTCAGGTTGATGTCATGTTTTGGGAATTTGCTTTGAAGCCAGGAAGACTTGCCTCTTAGATAGAATGACTGGGCAACTCTAGTCAAGTCGCTTAATATCTCGGTAATCTATGGTACTATCTGGGATGATAATTTTCAGAGAATGTGTTGACCTCCATTGGCTGAGGGAATTTTCTTGGGATAGTAAGGAACCCATGAAATAGTGCCTTTCACCTACCTCCAAACAAACAAAAAAAAACCAATTAGTCAAAGTTTTATGCTAAAGGAAATCACCTAACATAGTTCTTTAAAGAAGAAATCCTAGAAGGGATATACATGGTAGAAATACTTTTTATACAACATTAGTCCCTTGTGAAATGTCCTACCCTTGTAGGACATAAGACTTTTAGCTTCATCTGCATTGAGCTGATGACTCAGACTACTGACCTAAGTGTTATGAGTTTATTTCTCTCCCGCCCCCCGCCCCGCCCAAGTTCATTGTGGAATAATTACTTCTGGATTTAGATAGGAGAAAGTCATTTAGTATTTTCATGATAATCACTTTTTCGTACATTTTATAACTTGGCAATAGAAAGTTAGATTGAGTTGAAAAGAACCTTGTAAATTTTTAACTTGAGAAAACATTTTTTTTTTTCATGAAAGGGGGTGGCTGCCAAGAGAAGAGTTGTAAGAAAATCCTTTTGCTAAATTTGAGTTAGCAGGTGAGAAAGATGAGAACAAGGAATTATTTTCCAAAGAGTAATGACATTCTTGCTAGCAGCTCTAGTTGAGACCCCTATTATCTTCCTGCTTGGACTGCTATGCTATTTCCTAATTAAATCTTGACTTACTGTCTGTCCCTTCTCCAATCTGCCCTCAATACAGCTACCAAACTGATATTCTTCAAGCTCATCTCTCTTGTTCAAGAATCTTCAGTGTTTCCCTGATGCCTCTAGGGTGCTAATACCAGCTCCCTCTTTGGGCTTTTAAAGACCATTCTAATCTGGCTCCACACTACCTTTCCAGCCTCACTTCGCATGCTTCTGCACTCTCTTCCACCTAAAGTCATCATTGCTCTTCCCACCTTTCCACCTTTGCATGCATCATGCCGCATGCACATTCTCCTCCTCTGAGAAGCCTTTTCTGATCTCCTTAGTTATTAGTTCTCTCTCCCTCTTCACATTCCCTGGTATTTACTTACTATCAAAAATATTGTATGGTTTTCTACTAGAACTAAGCCCCAGGAGAGCAGAGATTATTTTTCTTTTCCTTTATACTCCCAGCACCTTAAAACTTGTAGGTGTTAAGAAAAATGGACTTGAATGGCTAACAGTAAGTATTTTTCTTAGAGTTTTGCAGGTTTTTTTTTAATCCCTTCTTATGGTTTGAAGACATGGTTTGTAAGCTCTTAGTGGAAGTAGATGGGTGGGGGCAGCTAGCTGGTATAGTGGAGAAAGACCCCATTTGTGAGTTCAAACGTGGCCTGAGACACTAGTTGTGTGAGCCTGGGCAAGTCACTTAACCTTCTTTGCCTCAGTTCCTCATCTGTAAAATGAACTAGAGAAGGAAATGGCAAAGCACTCCAGGATCTTTGCTGAGAAAACTCCAAATGGGGTCATGAAGAGTTAGATGTGACTGAAAATGCCTGAACACAAACACTGAGCATCAGGGATCGTATCCTGCTGTTTGTTGTTCTATACTTTACAGAGCCTATCACAAATAGGTACTAAATAAGCATTTGTTGAATTCACACAAGAACATTTTTATGTCCCCAATTCTTAGAATGTTTAGATAAATTTTTATAATTGTCAATTTTGACAACAGAATTGTCTATTACAATCTATAAATGGTTAAAACTTGTAATCTAGAAAATACTGGTTTAGATTTTGTGTCACAAAATATTAATGTTTTGCTAGATCCATTGAGAGGTTTTGGTGCTCTGACCTTGTCTATTTTTTGGAGGAGGGAGAAAAGAACAAGCATTTATTATGCGCCCACTATATGCCAAGTACACTGTGCTAAGCACTTTAGAAATATTATTTCATTTGATTCTCACAGCTATCATGTGAGGGAAGTTGTGTTATTATCCTCATATTACAGCTGAGGAAACTGAGGCAGAGGTTAAGTGATTTGCCTACCAGTTCTACTGAAGAGGAATTAAAACTCAAACAAGTATCTCTTCTCCCACACATTCAACAAGTGTATATCCAGGCATTGTTTGAAGACTTCTAGTGATATGTAACCTATTAAGTTCCATGACAACTTATTCTATTTTTGGAAGATCTGAGTTATCATTAAGGAGTTTTTTCTTGTATTGACTCTAATAATTGCCTCCTTGCAATTGCTACCAATTGCTATTTCTGCAGACCTTGAGGGCCAAGCAGAACAAATCTAATCTTTCTTCCCAGCATTACTTCAAATACATGAAGAGAGTTTATTCTGCCTAAATCTTCTCATCTCTAGGCCAAATTAAAGTCATTTAGCAGTATTAACACAATATGGAATAGATTATTCAGAGAAGTGTATTAACAATGTAGAACTTTGCAGAAGGATTTAGGCATATACTAAACATTGTTATCTTTATCTTCCACTATATCTTATTTCTGTCTCTCTAAAAAAAGCAAATGTCACATACCTTCTTTTTTGCAAGGGTGGCAGATTATTGATCAAACCAAGTCAACAAGCATTTATTAAACACCTGCTGTGTTTCAGAAACTCTGCTAAACGCTGGGTAAACAAAGAAAAGCAAAAGTGGTCCCTTACCTCAAGAAGTTTTCAATCTAATGGGATAGACAACATATAAAGAACTATCTACAAACAAGATATAGATATTTATATGTTTCTGTATCTATCTATGGTAACAGGGATGGCCTTGCCTTTCTTCGTATATTCAGTATTTAGCACAGTGCAGTGTTCAGTCATTTCTCAATGATGTTTTACTCTTGGTGACCCCATTTGGGTTGTTTTTCTTTTTTGACAGAGATACTGGAGTGGTTTGCCATTTCCTTCTCCAGCTCATTTTACAAATGAGGAAACTGAGGCAAAGTTAAGTGATTTGCCCAGGGTCACATAACTTCTGAATGTCTAAGACTGGATTTGAACTCATGGACATGAGTCTTCCTGATTCTAAGCTCACCACTCTATCCGCCGCACCACCTAGCTGCCCTGGTACAGCACTAGATATATTACAAAGGCTTAAAAAATGCATGTTCACTGTTGACTGACTTTACTTTATTAGGAGAGCAGTATAATTAACATCTGTTGTAGATGAAATTTTAAAAAATCTACAGAAGTAGTTTATTTTTGCTGTATAATGTAGTAAAAAAGTGCATGAAACTAGGATCTAGGAGCCTGAGGTTCTGGTCCTAATTTTGACATTAACTAGCTGTGTGATCACAGGCGTCTATTATAGCCACTTGAGGATTATCAAATAAAGGAATTGGAGTGCATGAGCTCTAAGGTCTCCTCTGGTGCTAGGATTCTGCCAAGCTACTATATTTCATTAGAAAAATTCATTTTATCTTTTCGCTCATTCACGCTAGTAGTTTAGCTTTTATTTCAAAGAATATATATATTTCTTTTTTTTTTTTTGAGAATAGTCACAACTAGGTCTAACCACATGACCTATCTATACTTCTGTGTTTGGCTTTCATCTTTGGAAGGTGGCTTGAATCCAGGTTATATCCATAGAAACCAGAAAGTTTGTCCACATGCCAGCTGTGTTGTGGTTAGATAAAATATTTCACTAAATGTAGTATAACTTATAGTGGATTAGTGTCAGAGTAATGGAAAGACAAACCATTGGCACATCAGCCAACATGACCAAACAATCAGTTTTTATTTGTTATTTTTATTTCATTTGTTGATGATACTGCAAGTTAAAAGTAGGAAAAGTTGCATTGGTAAATAGCTTTGAAAAACCATTATACTTAACAAAAATTCTAGTTAACCTACAAGTCTGTATTGCCATCACCCTGATATTTAATTTAAATTTTATATTTTCCTCAGCATGTAGCACAGTGCTCTGCATGCAGGAGGTGCTTAATAAATGTTTGTGGTCACCGCTTCCTACTTCTCTTCACATCATTGTCTGCGTCATGTTCCCAGTAATCATTTGGGCCTTGTAGGGCTCCATTTGTGAACCCTGAAACAAGTGAAGGGACAAAGAGAGGTCATCTTTAATTGTGTTGATGATATATAAAACAAACAAGCAAGCAAATGTAATGGTGGCAATCCTGTTGCCTTCCTATGCGTAATAATCAGAAGTAGTGGTGGCAATACTATTGTATTCCTGGATCTGTATTCAGGACACTCCCAATGGGACAATCTCTGCTATGATTCTAGTATTTTGCCTTGGCACATTCTAGGCACTCTAGGCTTTGGGTGTACCACTTTGTGTGTTCCAGATTAGGGAACCCTGACTTATGTCCCTTGATGTAAGGTGCCCAATATTAGGGACAAATCAGTTTATAAGGTAGTCAAATTAATCTACTTCTCAACTGACTTATAGTGAATCTTTGTGAAAACATTTTGATTATCTAAATTATTTGATTTTTCCATTTTTAATACTATAGGCAATGGAGATAACCCCCGAGCCTTCACAAACAGAGGATGCTTGAGTGCATATGTACAAGATAGAATTTGCTTTCTGATATGAGAGGGAACACGTGGCCACTTAGGGAAAAGGTGGACATGTTGAACTACATATGTTACAAGGTGAAGCGTGTATCCTGTAGATACTGCAGGGATTTATCATACCAAAGAGCCAATACCCAATGGAGATGCTGAAATTGTGACATAGTCACAATATGGAAGAAAAAATCTATGGACATTTCCTTGCTAGATGTAGGTGGATTCATGTATCAGGGAACCAAATGGAGAGCGGAGCAATGAAGGGACATGAGGGGGAACTGTGTGCCCTGAGGCACACCCGAGTCTCTTCTTTTCCAGGGAATATGAGTCATATAGCATAGGCCAGAGGAAAGAAAGCCTTTGCCAGGGAGGAGGGTGGCTTGATAACCTTCAATAAAGCGGACAATTATCCTAATGGTTGAGGATCTGGGTATGAGTCTATTCTGTATTTTAAATGAAATTAGCCCCACGTTATATTGTTACAGAGGACCTAAAGACCTTCTTTTGGAGAATGAGATGAGCCAAACAAATTCTTGTGGTTTCCTTGGGATGGAGATAAATTAGTTTTTTGTTTGTTTTTGAGAAATCAAGACATTTCCATGGTGGGGGCATAGATGATAGAGAATTTGTGAGATATTCACAACCCCAGAATCATACTCAAATCTGTCCTGTAGAGATCAAGGTACTTGTGACACAAGTTATGTTAGTTAAAAAAATTATTGATAGATTTGATACTAAAAATTTTACTGATCTTAATGATTGCTGTTCCCCATTTAAATTTATTTGACTTCCAAAGGATTCTGTTGCTTTTTTGTAAAATACAAATAGAATTTTTCCCCTAACCCAGTAGCATGAGTATCTTTATAGGAATATATTTATCTAGAAACACTGAACAAATAGGTTGGAGGAGTTTCTCAGACTTTTAAAATTCAATAATCCTTTCCTATGGAAAAGGTTATGAATAATGTATGAGTTTGTTTATTGACATTTCTATTGAGGAGGAACCAAGCAGAAAAAGAATACCTTTTGTCCAGACTAAGATATGCTGTTGCATAGATAACCGCAGAGCATCAATACCTGTACTCTCACACAGACACAGGAGGTCGACTGTGAATGGGCCCCAGAATTGAACGGGAAGAAGGCAGCTACATTGCTTTGGAGAAGCTTAGGAAATGATCCCAAGTTTTGTAGCTTATTGTTGTTTTCCTGAAATATTCTTTCCACCTAATAGTATTTCATTTTTTTTCAAATTATATGTAAAGATAGTTTTCAACATTCACTTTTACAAGATTTTGAAAGGCCTGCTTTTTAAACATAATTTTATTTTCTTCTGATGTGCTGGAACTACGAATCATGGAAAACAGAGTTTCTAAAGAATTAAAATTTGAGGTGACTCAAAAGGTAATGGATAGAAACATGGTGGGTATGAAAAGATTGTAAAAACACATTGCCAATAAAGAATTGTGTAGGAGAAGTGGCATATATAGGACCTCATTGGAGAAGTGGGATGTGGGCTGATGATGAGAGAATGAAGGATAAACAGTGACAGCCTTCGTACTCCATAACATTCATGCAACATCAAGAGAATTGGAAGAAGGCTCCTCACGTGTAGAATAGATATCCCTAATAGAATGTTTTTGAAAGGACATACAATATGATGAGGCATTCATAGGTTACAATCTGAACTGTTAGAGGGAGTGCCCATGTTGGATCATAGATCCGTCCAAATATCAAATTATGGAAGAATTATAATTCTTCCTATTTAATTCAATGGCTATGTGTTTAGGTATTTTTGCTACCCACCAAGTGAAATTAATTCTTTCCATTGCAGAGTCCAAAGAACTCTAGCATAGTGCTATATTTTCTCAAAGTATTCTCTTGCTCCTTTAGTTATTTTATAGTAGGTCAAGAAATAGGAAACTGGGAAATTCCCTATGTTTGCTCCTATCACAAAAATATTTTAAACAAACAAATTAATTCACACTTGGGTTCTGAAGGCCCTTCTGAGATTCATGGAATCATATTATCTTAGAGTTCAAAAGTCTCTTAAAAGTTATCTATCCTAACCTCTACTAAAGCCTTGGCATCCTCAACAGGTCTCTAGAATTCATTATTTATGTCACTATGAACACTCAAACAATCCAATTATCTCAGTCATTAGAACTGTATCAGCCATTTACACACAATGATTCTTTGGCGAGTTTGAGCTACCAAAGAATGATAAAATCAATTGGTTATGTAGTGTATTCATATTTTAAGTTTGGTGTTAAGGGATCAGGCTGAATGATATCTATAATGTACATAAAATTTTTCAAGGAGTGTGAAGAAACTTGACCTTGATAAATCAATCAGTAAGCATTTATTAAGCACCTACTATGTGCCAGGATCTATACTAGACTCTGGGATATAAAGGCAAAAATAAAATAGCTTTTATTCTTAATCAATTAGTTAATAAATGTTGATTTAGAAGGCTATTATAATAATTAGGCAAGAGGTAATGAGTTTGTATATTAATGGGGGAGGGGAGAGACATGCAATAACCTGCAATATTACATATACATATAATACAAAATAAATATAATATTTAAATACAAGGTAATTAGAGAGGAGGGTTCTAGTATTTGAAAGTATATGTGCTTAAGCTGATCTATGCCTTCAAGTAAATTAAAGATTCTGTGAGGAAGAGGTAAAGAGGGATTCTAGGTTTAGGGTGTGTTCGTCCTTCATTGTTGAAGAAGACCATGCCATCAGAGAAATAATGACATGACTTGCACTTGACTTTGTTTTGAGTGAGGGAGGGCTGTGCAGGTCAACAGCCTCACTTCTCCTCCAGAGCCATCTGAATCCAGTGACCAGATATTAATCAGGATGACTGGAGATGACCCAGGATGAGGCAATTGGGGTTAAGTGACTTGCCCAAGGTCACATAGCTAGTGAGTGTCAAGTGTCTGAGTTGAGATTTGAACTCAGATCCTCTTGACTCCTACACTGGTGCTGTATGCACTGCACCACCTAGCTGCCCCAAGGCTTAGGGTACAGCCACTGTAAAAGAGGTAAAGAGGGAGCAAATTCTAGGCTTAGGGGACAGTCACTGTAAATGAGGAAAGAGAGGAAATGCAGTGATGTATGTATGAAGAACAAATAGAAATCCAGTTTGACTAAATTGTATAATGTGGGAAGGGGATGAGTGTATAATGATGGACTGATATATTAAGGTCAAGTTATGAAGGACTTTAAAAGTGAAACAGAAGAGTTTCTAGTTTATCCTAAAAGAACTGGAGTTCACTGAGTAGAGGGAGTGACATGGTCAGGTCTGCATTTTAGAAGATCTCTTTAGCAGCTCTGTGAAGGATGAATTGGAGTAAGGGAAGCCCTAAGGCAGAGAGGTCAATTAGGAGGCCATTGCAGTAGTCTAGGTAAGAGGTGGTGATAGCCTGAACTAAGATGGAGGTCATGTGAACAGAGAGAGGGTCAAACATGCACTATGTGGAGGGAGAAAAGTCAAGATGGGGCAACTCATTGGATCTATGAGGCAGCTCATATGGATCTATGAATCAGGAATGACTCCAGTGAAGGAGCCAGGGTGACATAGAGGTAATAAGCCTGAGAGTTCAGAAGGATGGCACTAAACCCTAGACAGAAATTAGAAAGTTTGGGAAGGCAAGTGGTTTTGGAGACTAGGTAATTGTTTTGTTTTGGATGTGTTGAGTTTGAGATGTCTCTGGGATATCCAGTTTGAAATGTCTAATAGACAGTTTGTGACATAGGACTGGAGCTCAGGAGAGACTGGATTGTTTAATTAAGTATAATTAAACCTGTAGGACTTGATGACATCATCAATGAATCAGTCAACAAATATTGATTGAGAACTTAATGTATGCCAGGCTTTGGGAATTCTAAGACAGAAAGTAAGAGAGAAAGAAAGAAAGAAAGAAAGAAAGAAAGAAAGAAAGAAAGAAAGAAAGAAAGAAAGAAAGAAAGAAAGAAAGAAAGGAAGGAAGGAAGGAAGGAAGGAAGAAAGAAAGAAAGAAAGGAAAGAAGGAAGGAAGGAAGGAAGGAAGGAAGGAAGGAAGGAAGAAATAATTCTGATTTTAAGCCCAGAGCTCTATCTCCCATGTCAACTAGCTCTCCCAAATAGTAATTCACATAGTAATATAAATAATGACAATAGCTAACATTTATATGCTATGTGACAGACACTGTGCTAAGTGCTTTACAATTATTATTTTATTTGATCCTGTAACAACCCAGGGAGGTAGGTGATATTTTTATCCTTGTTTTGCAGATGAGGAAATTGGGACTGAGAGAGATCAGGTGACTTGCCCAAGGTCATCCAACCAGTATGTGTTGGAGGTGGTACTTGAATCCATGTTTTTTGGCTTTGACTGCTAGCCATTACACTATGCTGACTTGCTAAGTTTCAATAGCAGTGTCATATCTATCTCTATCTCCAACTCTTTACCTTTGTTATGATAAAAATCACCAGAGATGTATTCAGTCTCTGTGTGGGGTTATTTGGATTTACCTTATTCTTTAGGAATAGATTGTGTCCCTGGCTCCAATCAACCATTTTGTAATTGTGTTGTAGGGAGAAATGAGGAAGGATTTTTCTATAGGGTGAACAAATTCACTGCTAATATTAGAAAAACCAAAGCCATCTGTGGTCATCTGCTGTTTGTACCCACAGCTCATTTGGTAGGGTGGTATAGTGCAAAGAGAGTTAACTTTGAAGTCAAGAAGATCTGGATCCAAGCTCTGCCTCCCATATAAACCACCTCTGTGACCCCTGGCAAATCTCAAGTCTCAGTGCTCTAGACACCCCTCTAAGGATAAAAGTTGCAGAGAAAATGCTGACCTGGACTGATAGAGGGAGTTTCTTATGCCAATAAAATCATAGGCCCAGTTCCTATCCCTAATTTATATGTCAAAGTAGCTTGGGAGTTTTCCATAAAGGTAAGTGGCATGTAATTTTTGTACTTTTTGTAAATGGAAACCATCTTGCAACAGGAGAAAAAGATGAAGTGGGTGATTTGTCAGTTAAGATATCTGACACATTTCAGTTAAAAACAGAAGATTCAGTCATTTTGAGAATGTCAAGCCTGTTTGATTCTTGCCCTTTCTCACTCCGTTCCGCCTTGCCTACATATCTCACTTAGATGCTGGAACTGATTGACAGGTGCAAACACTACTTGGGGTAGCTTTTTGTAAAGGAAATTGATAGTTATATATACTCAGTGACTAAAACTTAACACTTTCAAGGTACTCCTTCAGTTTCTTTATCTTATGCAGAGGCTAGGGAGGTGGGACCACTGTTTATAGTGTTATCTATCACATTCTTACCTTTGGAAACATTTCCATTGGCTCTGTTTTGACAGGTGTCTCAACATTTTGGAAGAAACAGAACAAATTGCCTGATTTCATTCACTTTACTGTTATTGTAATTCTAGGTCATAACCAAAATGGGACCTTTAGGAGTGTGGGGAACATTGGATGCTTAGGTTCCACTTGGAAGACTCCCCATTCTTCATGCCAGTTACAGTACAGTAGGGGAGACATACTAAGCATTAGAATGAGGATGTACAAGCGTCACTTTGGCTTTAATGTTCAAAGAGACATACTGAACCCCTTGTATTCACACACTACTCCCTGAAACCCTTTTCTGCTGTTGAATCAACTGAGGGGAAGGGGAAGGAGGAGAACACATCCCACCATCTCCAGTTTGCATGTAGCCAACATCACCCAGATGTCAATCAACACCAGGCCAGTCAGGTAGAGTATAAGTGATTATACCTGTTGTTGGTTGATCTGATTTGGATTGATACCTAAGTTAGCCTGTGACATTGATGGAGGAGAGAAGGTGTGTCCTCTTTCCCTACATTTTTAGGGACTCCATATCTATTTCTAAGATACTATTAGTACAAAATTCCTACTGACAGTTCTGATGGAATCTTCACCAGCAAAATGAACTGATAATGGCTGATCATTTTTTCCCTTACTAAGTTATAAGTCTGACATTAAGCACCCTTTATAGATACATTCAAATGGAATCTGTTGATATTTCAACATAGATCTAGAAACTTAGATTCTCTGAATGGGGTAGAAGACTCTTGGAAAAATAACTTTTTAAAAATCCATAGCACATGAGGGTACTTTGATGCTACAGAATCTAAAATTTCATTGTTTTGGAATGTTCCATCCATTAAAACATATCTGAATCCCTCCATGTTTCCATTCTATGAGATTTATATCCACATTGTTTTCCGTAAATCCCCCATACTTGGGAGATTTTCCTCCTGTCTTTTTGACGCCTTGAGGCTTCCAAGGCACCATTTGACTTGTCTATCATTCTTGCTGCATGAATGGTTCATCTTTTTCAGTTATGTGTATTTCAGAAACATCCTTTGTGTCACTGACAAACATCTCTTAAGAATTAAGAAATATAGCTGCCCACTATTTATATTAAGAACTTACTATTTCTTTGACATCACTTAAAATTATGAAATTGTTAGGAATAAGTGATTTAGAACTTGACAAATTAGAAACAGAAATCATGAAAATCCCCATATAGCCAGTTTATCTCATTATTTTTCAGACCTCTTCTGTTCATTAACTTTTTGTTCCCAACCACCAGTGATAATAACGGTAATAACATTAATAATAGCAATGCAATCTTAATTTATTCAGTGCTTTTCCTCCGAGGGGCTTAAAGTGATTCACATATGTGTTTTCATTTATACTAAAAAAATTCTGGTAAGAAGAGAATGATAGAAATAATCTTATCTTAGTTTGATAGCTATCTTTGTTATTCCTTCTTTATAACTGCATGCTTTTCTCTACCCACCCGATCCTCCCCTCACATACTCCCTCAATCATATTCAATAGGATAGATTGTGTGGTACATGTTTTGCTTTTTCAATTTATACAATGCTTTTTTTTATTGGAAGGGTTTGGGGGAGAAGGTTGGTGGTGCTTATCAATGTAATTCCCTACATGAGATAATGTGGAAAATTCAAAGAATTGGCCAGAAGCGATGTTTAAAAGATGTGCCATTTCTGTTTATCAGAAATGCAACTCTCCTTAACCCTGGAGTTAGGATACCTCCACTTTCAGATGTAGCTTTTGGCAAATTGTAATTTCCACATCTAGTTGAGCTGATTACAAGGAAGGAATGGATTCGTGTAAATCCCCCCAAAAAATCCAATTTTGGAATGAATTAGGTGAGGAAAAAAAAGCACACAGTAAAGGCCAAGAGATGGAGTCAAGATAGTTATTACATTTTGAGAGCAATGGGTTATAAAATGTTTCCTCACAGATTTCTTTCTAATGGTACCAGTGTCTTATGACAATGCTTTAATGTCACTGTGGGCTTTGTGTTTAACATCTGGATGAATGTTGTCTGCAGGGGAAAAAAGAGGCCAGGTTATCATGAAAATAGCATGATGGCTTTTGTTCTCATTTTTAGATTAAAACACTAGTTTTTAATTCAGCATTTAAGAACCTAAAGCCTAAAACAAGCAACAGTGGAGAACCCTGTTGGTCAGACTTCAGCAGAGTGATGTTTCCTCACTATTTTGGCCATGTTGAATCTTAGAGCTGGAAGATTCAGCCAGGTTTTCTACATTCAGACTTGAGTATAAGAAGATCTGCAAAAGAGAAAAAATTATTTTTAGTGTGTTTCCTGTGTTTCATTGTCTCTTTTCTCCTACCTCTTCCATTCACAACTTTAGAGAGGACAGTGGGGAAAAAAAGCATTGTTCTTTTTTGGGGGGAGGGTCAGAACCTGAGTTCAAATCCCCTCCTTTGCCACTTATTGTTATGTGTTACCTTGGGCAAGTCACTCAAACGCTCTAGGCTTTCCTCATCTGTAAAATGAGGGCTTTAGATTAGGTGCCCTTGAAAGATCCCTTGCAACTTTCAATCTGTGATCTTCTCAACCTACCAGGCACCCAAATATCTTTATGTTTCTCTAGTCTGCCTGTCCTGTAAGTGCCCCATACTTTGGATTTTTCCTATTCTACTCACAAAATTTGCCTATCCATGTCTCGTTCTTTCATAGGCTTGTTCTTTGTTAAATGATCTGACAACCTATTGGCAAAAATGTATATATATACACACACACACACACACATATATATATTCCAAATAATAATTTTTTACTTTAATAAGACTTCTCATGTCTATTTAGATACTTCAAATGAACTAATATTTGTAAGACAGCATTAGTAAATGATGGACACCTTATACACTGTGGCAGGTTAGTAGGAGAGATATTTGGGGATAGGGAGACCTTTCAGTCTACTTGTTATCACACTGTATGTATGCTACCATAGATGCTGATGAGTTTGGTACTGCTATATAAACATCTTGTTTTGTACTGGGGAGAAAGTTTCTGATTGACACTATGATTATTAGATAGAACATTAGATTTGAAATCAAGACCAGGGCTGAAATAATCTTACGCTTAGGAGCTTTATGGCCATTGGCCAGTTACCTAACATCTCTGAGCTACAGACAAATTTCTAAGATTATGAGTTACAAATGTATTTTAATCTGTGTCAGTAGAGGAAGTTCCTACTTGTGTGAAATAATATTATAGGACTCTGAGATATTTATGTAGAAAGTTTTACATCTCAAAGTGTTTTGGAGGTAGCTGGTGGCACAGTGGATAGAGTGCTGGTTCTGGAGTCAGGATGACCTGAGTTCACATCTGAGTTCACATCAGATACTTCCTAGCTGTATAACCATCATCAAGTCACGCACCTTCTGTCTACTTCAGCTTTTTTCAATTGTAAAATAAGGATAATAGTAACACCTACCTCCTAGGGTTGTTGTGGGGATTAAATGAGATATTCTTTGTAGAAGTGCTCACCAAAGTATTTGGCATATAGTAGGGAGCTATGTAAATGCTTATTTTCTTCCTTTTACTTTTAAAAAAGTAATAATAGGGGAATGGTTTTTTTTGATGAAAGTCAAATCCTTAAATACCAAAATATAACAGCACATTTTTTTGGTAGCAAAAGTATCTTTACCACTTAAAAATATAAATGAATGTTTTGGTACCAAAACCAAGTATCCAAGGTACCAAAACATTAATTTCAAATGACTGAATAAAGTAGAGTATATTAATTTAATAGGATGTTTTTGTGCAGTAAGAATGACGAATTCGAAGAATTCATAGAATATGGGAAAACTTGATGTTGAGTGAAGAAAGCAGAACCAAGAAAACAATATTTATGACTGCAATAATATAAACAAAAAGCACATGAAGAGGAAGCCAAACTGTGTAATTGTAATGACCAAATCTTTGTGCTAGAGAAGAACTAGCAAATCAAATCTTCACCCTTTAGGTAGCGTGGGCCTACAGGTACAGATTGTCACATACACTATAAGAGGTGTTTACAATATCAGTTGTTTTTGTTAATGTATGCTTTTTTTTTCTAAAGAGGGTTCAATTTTGCTGAGTAAGGGTTAGGATAGGATAGGGAACTATGTCTGAGAATTGTTAAATGATGTTAGAAACAAAAGGCATTATTGAAATGAAAACACAATATATGGGTATTAAGTCTGGCAGATACTCCATTCAGATTTTAGAGGTATCTGTAAAACAGATTCATATTCCTGACAAATTTGTAATAGAACTAGCAGGAAGTATTAAAATAATTTATGGTTATGTTGGAATAAATATTTGACTCCATCACCTATATTTCATTTGTTCAAAAATCCATTAAAAAAAGAGTATAGCATTTTTTCAATAGTGTTCTAATGTGAATGAGGGATAGCAATTACTTCTTTGGTGCTTTAATAGGACATTTTATTCATTTTTATCAGTAGTGTGTGTCACTGAAGCACAGTTACACTATCATTTTAAAATTGTGTTATTATTATGCTATTTTCTAAGAATGCTGAAGATGCAGACATTGCTTTATGAACACAAATACATATTTCACATATATGTTCATAAAATAGAATATGACAGGGAAATATTTCATAATGTAGTACTATGATTAATGAGACATTGAGATGCGTAGTTTATAAAGTTTCTAGTGAATGGGACCAAACAAAATATGCAAACCACTCCAAATTTGTACCTTCCTTTCTTAAGATTAAGATTTTCAGGCTGTATCTACATGTAGAAATGGGTTTGACTGCTGTAACTGACTTGCCTGCACTGTTTTGACTGACTTGGCAATGGTCTTCTTCTAACTGTCTGGTAAATGCTTGAATTTCATCTGCGTAGACCAGAATCCACCTCCAGTAGCTCCTTATCTAGTTCTTTCATTTCATTACCACATTTCAGAGGTCAATATAAAGAATTTTCAAGACATAGCTGATATGATTTCAATGGCCACATATTTTCAAGGCAGAATGGTCTAGGATGATGATTTCTTTTAGTCATTGTCATTGTAGAGATTTTCCGTGGAAGGAAGCATTGCTAAAAGTTTGCGTACTGTATATAAACTTCCTGTGTGGAAGTTCCCTTTGCTGATGTAAATAAGGAACCCATAGTCTTAGAAAGCTTCCTGGGGCACTGAGTGGTTAAATAACTTGCCCAAATTCGCAGGCAGGACTTGAGTGTGGGCACCTGATAGTGCACATTTATATTGAAGCCTTGCATTATTGCATAGAGATTCACTTATCAGGTTGGGTATTTCAGGGAACAGATACAGAGTCAAACCCACCTCTACTCTAGTTACAGAGTTTATTAACAGCCTGTAATCTGCCAGTGAAACACTCATCACCCAAAAAGGATATAAGGAAACATATATTTCTGTAGCACTGTCACCTTTGGGTACCAGTCCTGGTCTGAGTCTCAGAAATGAAGCTATTTACACTATTGCACAATCTAAGTAAGAGTCTATTCAGGCTATAAATGGGCTCTTGATAAAACAACACAGGCTTTTTAGAAATTAACCAGTTTAGGGAGAATAGACCCTTCCTAAATTGGTATTTGAATAGCAGTCATGAGTAGGGTAAACACAGAGGCTGATAGAATTCCTTTGAAGTTAGGAAGCTCCACTAATAGATCCATGAGACATCGAGTTGTTTCTTTACTTATGGCCTACCTATTTACTCTATGGGATAGGATCCCGTCTAACCAGAAGTGGCATGCTACATTAGCCTATTAACCCATATCAACCTGTTCAGATTCATGTTGCTGCCATCTACTGGTCTTCTGGCCACTTTCTCAAGGAATCTTCCTTGCTCAGTCTTTCTCTCTCCCTCAACCTCTGCTCTCCTCCTTGAAACTTTAATATTCTTGGAGATGCCCCTAGGAACACCCCAGTTCATCAGGCTTCTTAACTACTATGACTTTTCTGCTGTACCTCAGCTACCTATAGTGTGATCATTTCCTTAGACATTGCTGTTATCCAAACTCTTCTCATTCTCATTCTCTCTGTCTCTGTCTCTGTCTCTCTTTCTCTTGGTTAGTTACTATGCATGCCCGTCATGGCTGCTTTCCCACTCTGCAGTTCTCTTGATAACCTGTGTCCTTGCTTGCCTTCTCAGAGCTTTATATGTGACTTTTCATCTTGGGGTGCTTGCCTTTGGTTTCTTTTTCCTTCCAGAGTTGTAGTGTCTAGATTGTCAGTCTCCTTCTGGTTCTTAACCATCATTAGATCATATAGGCTGATAAGGGATTCAAGTATTTTAGGAAATTGGGAGCTCTGTATGCCAGCAGACACATTCAATCACACATACAAACAAAAAGCAAATTGGAAGAAGTGTATGACTTCTACACAAGATAAAATAATTCCCATTGAAGACAGGATGAACAGAGATGATGTAAGAAATATGTTTCCTAGAAAAATGTGAGAAGTGGAAAATCCTGAATACCACAAGCGGGAAATAATACGAAGAAATAATATGGGAAATAATACTTGTTTATTGTTTTTCAGATTTATTTCTTCACCATTCTCCAGTAGCCCTTGCATCTTGGAAGATCTCTCTCTCTCTACCCCAGTGTCTTTCTCACTGTGGAAGATCCCTCCACCCCTGCAGGTCCTACCTCTGAATGGTCCTTTCCTCCCAGGACTTCCATTTTGAAGAAGGTCCAGGTTAGTCATGTTTACTCTTCTCATTCCTGTCCCAAGTACTGCCCCCAATATTCACATCTCTTACCTCTCAGTTTCCTTTTGGGTGTTGTCTTCCCTCGTTTGAATGTAAGCTCCTTGAGCAGGGACTGTCTTCTTATTCTTCTTCCTTCCATCTCTTCTTCCTTCTCCTCCTCCTTCTTCTCCTTCTCCTCTTTTTCTTCTCCTCCTCCTTTTTCTTCTCCTCCTTCTCCTCCTCTTTCTCCTCCTTCTCCTCCTCCTCCTCCTCCATCTTCTCCTCTTCCTCCTTCTTCTCCTCCTACTTCTTTTTCTTCTTCTCCTCATTCTCCTTCTTCTTCTCCTTTTTTCTCCTTCTCCTTCTCCTCCTCCTTCTTCTTCACATTGTACTAGTCAATAGAATCCTTATATTACTAACAGACACACACCACAGACTTGAAATTCCAAAGCATGTAGTGGCTGAATTTCAGATCTTCAGTAACAAATCACAGTTTTGTTAGTAGTTAGGAGACAGATTTCCATCTGTGATGGAAAGTCTGTTTGATAGTCTGGGCATTTTTTCCCTTTATTAGAAATCAGAAGAAAGGCTAGATTATGACACACGAGAAGGCAGAGGAGATCAGGATGCACACCTACACTGTCTATGACCTTTGAACAAAAGAGAGGCATTCTTGAAAAAGAAACTAGAGAGGAATAGAGTACTCAGCTTATAAACACTCCAAACAAGAGTTACATAAGAAACAGCTCTATCTGGATAACCCTTCAATACCTGAAAAACTTATCCAAAATGGAGTTGATTTTTCTTCCTAACCTACTTTTCTAAATGTTCTTTTATTTAAGGCTACCACCATACTTCTAATTGTACATGCTTTATTTCTCGGTGGCATCTTTGACGTCTTCCTCTTCTTCTCTCTTCCTTATCCAGTAAGTTACCAAATTCTACTGATTTCATCTCTACACTATCTCTCACAAACACCTCCTCTCCCACCTAGTTCAGGCCCTCATCTCTTGCTTAAGCTTTCTAATTTGTTTCTCTGCATCCTATCCTTCCTTTATTTGGTCTTTTCCACAGGTACCAAAATAATCTTCTAAGGCATAAGGATGGTCATGTCACTTCTCTGTTCAAAAACACTCAGTGGCTCTCTATAATTATTTTTTACTTCCTTACCTTTTGATTTCTTTCCTTTATTGCTTTTTCCATTAAGAAAGGGAGCAAGGACAGAAGAAAATTGGATGAAAGCAGTGGCCAGAAAATTGGTGCTTTTTCCATTGTTTTATCATGTTTTAGGGGAGAAATAGATTACTTGGTAGGGGCAAAAACACAATTTCCTTTCTTGTATGGTCATTTCTTTTCATCTACATTCAGGGATATGTGGGTAAATATGACATTCTTCCCCCTACCTCCAAAATACACATAGCACCCTTTAAAGTTTACTCTGCATATTAACATTTTTCTCCATCATTTCCTTAAGTCTAGATAACCAATACAACAATATACCAAGGCCTGAATTGTAGCATTTACCAATTTCTGAGGTGAAAATGCCCACACTGGAAATTTAACAGTTGGGTCTCATGAACTGGTTTGAGCTATTTCTAGCACATCCTTACTATACTACTTTATTTCTTATTAATGGGCCAATTTGCCTACATCTAAAACTCCCTGGCTTTGTGGAGACTCCATTTAACATTTCTGTTTTGAAATCTGATTAAGTTCTGTTAAAATTTGTTTTTACCAAATATAATCTATCATGTAGGCAAAGCAGCCCATTTTTTAATTGGTCAGCTATGCAAAGTCTATCTGCAACACTGTTCCAGTGGAAAAAAATATGATAGGTAATAAAATAGTTCATTTTCTCACATAGTTTTCAGATCTTGTTATGGTTACAAAAAAGGCTACATGTCCCTAGGATTTTTCTAACTCTCAGTTATAGCAAAACTAATTTATATGAATTCTCTTTTTCTTAGGCAGGGTGATGGAATAAAAGGAATGCTGGGAGTTAGAGTCAGAGGGCATGGTTTCATAACCCAGTTCTGCTCCCTCTGACCTAGGTAACCATAGGCAAATCAATTAAACTCTCTGGGCTCCTTTTTCCTCATCTGCAAATTGAGGGTGCTGGACTGGATGATCACTCTAGGACAGAGTATATCTTAATGATGAGCTCTTGTTTGAATGGGCAAAGAGGTTAGGTTTCAGATATAGGTGTATATGCTTTGCCCTGCTTCTCTGGTAGGGGGAGGAGGGTATGAAACAGTCAAGAGATGTTATGCTTTCAAAAATAGGGATACCCTATATTACCATAATTATTTTTTCCCCTTGGGCCTGGAAAGACAAATTTTCAAAGGAAAAAGAGATAGAATTTTTGGGAAATTACTTTAGTATCCATGAACAAATAAGAACAGTGATAGGAATGATTCTTTAATAATGATTATTGTTAGCTTTTGGTGGAAGCTTTAAGGGCACTTTCATACTGGAATGGTGAGAAAGGAGGGAATGAAGCCTAGTGCATAGATATCTAATTTTCCTGAACATATTAGGCATCAGAATCACGAAAATTCCTTTAACTCCTGGCAAAATCCTAAAAGGTATCATTAAAGGAGTGATTTGTGTACATCTATAAATAAAAACAATAGTCATTGAATAAGCATGACTTCATCAAGAATAAATCAGACCAGACTCACTTTATTTCAGAAAGATTTCACTTCTAAGCACAGAATGTTATATTTAATATTTTGCAAAGGAGAGTGGGGAGAACTGAGGGAAAAGATTAGATTAAGTACTAATTAATAACAGTTAAAACAGTGAGAAAAGCACCTAATTGTCCCAGATGTTTATAACTTTTGATCTGTTTGTCATTAACCCAAATTCTCACTACCTGTATAATCAAATATGATCGACAAGATCGTCCAATTGAAGTAGTAAGTCACCCTGAGGGAAAGATAGGACACAGCATATACCTGACTGGTTAAAACATGCACACCACCACTGTCTTCCCTCAGATTACAGTGGAGACTGCCTAGTACTTTGAGTTTAAGAGTCTTGGGAATAGCAGCAGCTTCTAAACTAAAAACCTTATTTCCTGCCTGGCCCCCACAGCCATTATTAAGAACCACCCTTGTGGAAAGAAGGCCCAAATCCTACTTTCTTCAACTGTTCCTTGGTTCGTTAGTTCTCCAGTTCCCTCACCATCAACATCTTCTGTTGTCACTCTTTTTAGAATGTGATTTTCTAAAACAAATATAGGATTTGAGATATGATTTGACCAGGGCAGAATACAGGAGGATAATCCTCTCCATTTTTCTGAACTTATGCTTTCTTAATTTAACCCAAGATGGCATTAGCTTTTTGGAGCTGACTGTTCATTGTTGACTCACTGAACTTGCAGCTGACAAAAATAGCCAGAGAGCTAGAAATCCCCAATCTTTTTTCATATCATCTGTTGTTTTACAATTAATTTCTTATTGTGTACAGTACTTGTGTTCTTTGAACACAAGTTTGGATATTGCATTTATTCCTACTGAATTTCACCTGAGTAGGTTTGCTCCATTTTTCTAACTTGTGGAGACAGTTGGATCCTGCCTCTCACATTCAGAGTGCTAAATACCCTTTCCAGTTTCTTTCCATATGTGCAAATAGGTCAAATAAAGTATTGTTCAAGTCATATACAAAAATGTTGGCTATCACAGAACCAAGAGCAGATAGATTCCTAGGTCAGTTTAATAGATCTCTCTCTCTCTCTCTCTCTCCCTCCCTCTCTCTGGCACTCTCTCTGGCTCTTTTTCTTACCTTGCTCTGCATTTTTATCTTCTAATGAGATCCTTAAAGCAGTTCCCAGTCCAATTAACTCTACCATCAACTAGCCCAGAGGTGTCAGACATGGGGCCCACTAGTTGCATTGTATGAAAATTCCTGAATGAGTACAGCCTGACCAGATTAAAAATATAATTGGGAAATATTTAACAAAATAAATAAAAAACATAATAGAACATAGGAAAGGTTCATATGTGGTTTATAAGTTTATTCAGACTGCAGAGATCCTTATGTATACTATAGTGGACTTGTTTCTATTTGAGTTTGACATCACTGATCTAGTCCTTGTAGCACCAATGTGATATTCACAACACCTATGGTGGCTATGAATGTGCCAGTGTAATTCTGAACTGCAAAATACAACAGACTCTCCACATGGAAGACAGAAGCAAAACATTTATTTAAACACAAAAAAGCCAAATCCATCATAGCAACAAAGAAATCTATACACAATAACAATGCAGGGGGCACCACCCTCCTCAAGCCTTGCCCCTGCTAGGGTCTTCCCACAAATGAATACTCACAGCTCACTGTCTGCTTCCTCTCTCTCCCTCAGCTCTAACTGCTGTGGCTAATTTTCTCTCAGCTCTGCTCCACCCTTCCTGCTCACCCATTAGGCAAGCTCCTCCTACCACAGACTTATGTGACTCAGGATTTCATGTGACTCAAGCAGGTCACATGGGCCTATTAATGGATGGGACAGATCTTCCAATTATGCAAAAAATACATTAGCAATACAGCCCCATGTTTCTTCATGTTGTTCACAAGACTTACATGAAAAAACTTTGTTGAAATCTAGATATATATAAAACATGTGACACACATTTCTGACACTGTCAGAAAAAGAAATAAAGTGAGTCTAGTCTGATTTATTCTTGATGAAGTCATGCTTATTCAGTGACTATTGTTTTTATTTATAGATGTACACAGATCACTCCTTCAATGATACCTTTTAGGATTTTTCCAGGAGTTAAAGTCATGCTCTCTAGCTTGCAAAATATAGTTTTTAGACTCTACTTTCTTTCCTTTATTGAAAATTAGTGAAGTATCTACCTGTCTCTAGTCCTCTGGCATCTCTTCTGTTTGCCACAATATTTCAAAGATCACTGTAATAACAGCAATCATATTCATCTTTTTTTTCTGATCTTCTGAGGCAGAGAGGGGTAGGAGAGAGGAGTTCTATGTCTGGTGACTTGAATTAATTGAGGACAGCTAGGTGCTCTCTTACTGTCTTCTCACTTGTGTTTCAACTCCCTCAATAATTTTTGTTCTATCTTCCCAGTCCAAAGATTTCTTTGGCACAGAAAAAAAAAACACAATAAGAGTTGAGTAGTTCTACCTTCTTCCTGAATTGTTCATTATAATTCTAACTACTTTGAGTAAGTTACATTCTTCAATCATCTTGCCCTTTGTGTTCATCATAATACCCCACACCCCTCCACCTGCCCATTCTTCATTTTATACATAAAAAAACTACAGTGAAGAGTGGCTTATTCAAGGTTACATGCTCAGGTCCTTTAACTCAAAATTGATATTGATATCAAGAAATCTAAATCTCTTAATAAGGAAGTCTATTTTTGTGAATAAGCATAATACCTCATGACCATCTAAAAGCCATCTTCTTGCACTCCTCAGCCAAAGTATATCCTGGGCAAACTAATCATGAAGACCAGTCTGTTAGGTTTCCCTCTCAACCTTTCTCACATTTGCTGTAGTGATAGGAAGAGCAGCCACAACTAGATATGGGCACAGTCAGAGGGAACAGCAGCAATGAAGTTAGAGCAAAACGAAATGCTTTCTGGTGTCCTCTGACTACAACAGAGAGCTTATGGAACAAAATGGGGAGATGTAGCAAGAGCTATCCCTTCTAGATCATAAGATGTGGCTGAATCTTCCTGTCACCTTGGATGAAAAATATTGCCTGTAGCTACTGATATTCTGCCTTTGTCCCTATGTTCTGCATATCCATTCCTCAACAACCTACTCTTTAAGATTTGGATCCTGATTTAGCCTATCGCCTTCTAAAACAGTGTTTCCTGGCTATGATTCATCCTGCAAGGGAGGCAGTTCATTTGTTTGGGGCATAGTTCTGCTCAGAGTTCTAAGAGAAATGTTTTCTCAGAGTAGTGAACAGCAACCACTCACTTTGAATGTGACAAATTATTTAACACTGGAATGAATAAAGAATACACTATACTTTCATGATGTATATATGAAGAATTGAAGAATTAGAGACCTTTAGGTTAATAACTAGGAGAAATATGGACACCATATTTGACACCAAATATGAGACAAATTTAATTTACCTCACCATAGACAGATGATGAGAACTTAGTTAATAAATATTTGCTGAGGTAGGGTTGGTGTTCACAGAGAAGACCCAGTGTATGAACCCAGAAAAATAAAAAGAGAGAGAAGCAGAGGGGGGATTCCAGAATTGCATCATCTAAGTTTGAAGTGAGAAGTGATGGATTCTACTGTTGCTTTTGGGGAGTCAGTCCAGCTGGACAGTAGAATAGCTTGGTGTGAGAATTAGAGAAGTTACTCAGCTGAAGGATTAGTTTGAGAGCAGAAATTCTGTTCAACACAGAAGCTGTGCTTATTATGGATGGTTCCTGAGATAGAAAGAGGGCACTGAGGTTTGAATTATGAGTTTGAATCCAGAGTTGTGAATGACCCTGAGGATATGGTTTTTCTTCACATGTTTCTTTTCCAGGTTTTTTGCAGATGTCCTCCAACTCTCTTCCAGATACTGAGTGCATTGGTGAGAGACTGTAACCCAATTCCATATGTGGAATATAGTATTCTCAACAAGCTACTCAACCTTTCTGAGGTTAAACCCTACCTGGCTTCCCAGTCTGATAAGATCCCCTCTTGCGAAAGCATGTATGGGGCAAGACACCCTGGGCACAATGTAAATGGGAAAGGTAGACGTCTCCAGACCTGAGTTTCTTGCTACAAGAAACTTCATCCCCGAATGGGGAATGGAATTTTAGGAGGTGGTTGTGTACGCATATGCTCTAGGAAAAATGAATCTGCAGGATGGGGTGGTAGCCATATCCTGATTCAGAGGTGTCAGAAATAGGAGAAGTAGGAAGTCAGTGTTCCACCTTCTCCAAGAAAACTTTCTGGTGCTCTTTAAAATTCCCTCTAAGATTGTTTTCCAGATTTTTCCTGTTTGCATCTTCTTTGCTCATAGTTGTTGGTATACTGTCTTTCCCCATTAGACTGGGAAGTCCTTGAGAGCTCTTTGCTGCTCTTTCGTTGTTCAGGCATTGCCTGGCTTCTCACGACCCAGGGGATTTTATTGACCATGGGGTTTTCTTGGTAAATATACTGGAGTTTGTCATTGACTTCTCCAGGGATTAATGCAAACAGAGGTGAGGTGATGTACTCAGGATTCCATGGCTAGTAAGTGTCTGAGGCCATATTTGAACTCAGGTCTTCCTGGCTCCAGGTCCGGTGCTCTGGCCACCGAACCATCTAGCTACCTCAGCTTTCTTTGTATCTATATCACTTACACAGAGTAATCAAAGCTTATTGACTTTCTGTGACTTGCTTATGCAGTTACTAGGCCAACTGACTCCTTCCTAGCACCAAATCAGAATTAGAGTATCTTTTTATCATGTCAATCTTCTTCGTTCTAGAATGACCATAAGAATATGAAGCACCATTGAGGTGGAGCCTTTATTCTACAAAGTAGAATTGGAACACAGAGTTATGGGAGGTCTTGGACTTGTAGTGGCCTTAGGTCCCTATCCTTGCTCATTCTTGTTTTTTAATTGGAGTATCATCTTAAGGATTCCTCCCCTAGAATTAATAAGTAAGGAATATGGTCTTGCTTATCTGGGGCCTGGACATATGGGGACTTGGGGGATTCTATTTATCTTGTCAGTCCCTACAGAGTAGTAGCAAGTGCTGGGTATAACTTTTTTTGTTCATATTAGGAAATAACTTCGAGGTTAGTACATGACTGAGCAGTGTGAATCAAAAGCTTTTCATTTTCTTAAAAAGACAGCAGTATGCACGGAAGGAAGTTCCTTGACAACTGCACATTTTTGTTTTTTTTTAAAGGAACAGCTTGACTTACATAGTACTTTAAAGTTTACAAAATACTCTACATATATTTTCTCAAATGAGAAGTAAACTGTCTATAGAGCTCCAAGTTTTCAAACTCACACCTCATAGAGGAAAGTAAATATTACTATTTCCTATCTTTTAAAAATATGGACTCCCTGAGGGTCAGGGATTATGTCATTTTTTTTTATCTTGTGGATACCATCTGTGTTCTGACAGCACAATACTTAATAGACATTAAATGTTAATAATGATCCTTACCCAGGAAAATCTTACTCTGATTCCTTATCATGATATGAAAGTGGCCCTGACTTCTCAAAGATTATACTAGAAGTGTAAAAACTGAGACAGGTCCTGCAAAACTGACAAAGGTTTCCAGTCTGGATCCGCTTGTATATCTGTTGTTTGGAAACCAAATAAAGTAAGGTCAGAAAGACTTGGTATCAGAAGAGGAACTATCAAATGATAATGATGTAAGGGAAAGACCTCTGGACTAGGAGTCAAGAGAAATCTGGGTTCAATTGCCTTTGATACTATTTTTGTGAATTTCTTTATCTCTAATATAGGAGTAATAATTTCCCTTATATTGAAGGATTGTTGCAGGGCTCAAATGAGATAATGTATGTAAAATACTTTGCCCACTTTAATTCTATATAATAGGTATCATTTACACAGAACTTTAAGATTTGCAAAGCATTTTAGATTATTATCTCATTTGATTCTCCCAACAACCCAGTTAAGCAGATGTAAATTTCTCCATTTTAAAGATGAGGGGACTGAAATTTAGAGACATTAAGTGACTAATACAGAGAAACAGAACTATTAAGTGTCCGAGGAAGGATTCAAATTCATCAGTAAGTCAGCAGACATTTATTAAGTGCTTCCTTTTGGCAGATCAGCTCTCCTTCACTCAAAACAAAGTCAAGTGAAAGTCATGTCATCATTTCTCTGATGGCACAGTCTTCTTCAGCAATGAAGGACAAACACAACAATCCTTTTGCCAGGCACCGTGCTAAGTGCTGGGTGTCCAAATATAAGCAAAAAGAAAGTCCCTGCCCTTAAGGAGCTTGTATTCTAATATAGAAGGCAATACATAAATTCCACTCTTATTGAATACAAGTCCAGTACTCTGTCTGCCATTCCAACTAGCTGCCACTCTATGAATCTAGCCAGGTAGGTTTTGGCTGGGTATTATGGGCAGGATTTATGATTACTTGAACAAAAATGCCAACTTCTGAATCTCATTGTCACTGGTTTGTTTGCTTGATAAATCTCCTTCCAGGTTCAGAAGCATTCTTAGGGATGAGTATCTCAGTTTACAACTATTGTAAACATTTGTTCTCTAATTGGCTTATGTCCCACATCAGGCTGAACTGAGGGAACTTTTCTTTCCCCTTTGTGTTAATTTACCCTTTCTCAATTCAAAAATATTCTGTTATAGCCTTGGATATAAATCACTCTTAGTGAATGTATGCTTTAATAAGCATTTTAAGGAACAGGGTTCCACTTACAGGCTATGGTAGCCACTCATGCAGGGCTAAATCTCTTCCCATCCTCTTCCCTCTTCCCTCTGGTTGGAAAGGAATGAGAAGTGACATATGGAATGGATAAAGGGGAGCTGGAGCTTTTCATAGGTAGTGCTTAAGGGAATCAGAGGGAAGGGAGGTACCATGATCTAGATACTAGAAGTGTCTCTTACTACCCCAGGTCTGCTGGCCTGTTTGATCTTTCCTCTTCTCATCTCTCCCTGTTTCCATGTATTCCCTGCCATGTCACAATTTCTTGGCTTCACTTGTTTCTCTCTTTGTAATTAATGTAGGAATAGTCCCTGGGGCAGCTAAGTGGTGCAGTGGGATAGAACACCAGTAAAGGAGTCAGGAGGACCTGAGTTCAAATCTCAACTCAGACACTTGACACTCACTAGCTGTGTGATCTTGGGCAAGTCACTTAGCCCCAACTGCCTCATCCTGGGTCATCTCCAGTCATCCTGATGAATATCTGGTCACTGGATTCAGATGGCTCTGGAGGAGAAGTGAGGCTGGTGACCTGCACAGCCCTCCCTCACTCAAAACAAAGTCAAGTGCAAGTCATTTCATCATTTCTCTGATGGCATGATCTTCTTTGGCAATGAAAGACAAACACACAAGAGCAGTCCCTATTCTTCCTCCATTTCTCCATGTGACTTTGCTGAATCTTGTATCTTGGCATGTAACTTCCCAAAGGGAGAAAGTTCCTTATAAAGTCAAAAGCCCCGGAAACATGGGGAACTCTTGGTAATGGATACATGCTAGCATTCATGCCCCATTAAATCTCAATCGTAACATTTCTTAGAGAGGAGTTACACAAGTTTAGGTAGTATGGCAATTTTCGTGCTAAGGGAAGTAGAGGAGAGCAAAGATCTCCAGCCTCACTATACCTGCTTGGCCCTTTTTGGTTGATTTGCATAGCAACCAAGGGAATTATGGAGGTTGAAAAGTATTTCCTCATCTCAGCTTTACCCAACTTCTTTACAGTTTTGCTAAGTGAAAGCCCTAGGATAATTTAATGGGACCTTGTATAGGGACACAGCGGGTATTATAGAAGATAAAAGGAATTTTGGGTCATAAATCAATTAGGAATTTAGACTACAAGTCTCTGAGTAGCTGCCAGAAAAAAAAGGTGATTGAAAAAATGCTTTAAAATAGCCAAAGTCTTTTCCTGCTAACTGACTTGGTGTGTCTGGATAGAGACAGTAACACAAGATAGTTAAAGATAATCCTGTGGGTGTATATGTTAGAAATGACAGATATCTCTCTTATGGGGAAGAAACTTGACCACAACTGAAGACCAATTATTTAGTTCAGCATAGAAGTCTTATAACACATCTTATGACCTCTCCCCATCTCTCCCTGGCAGCCAAAATATCTGGATAAATGCAAGTTGGCATTATTATTATTATTCTTATAGGAAGTAATAATTATCTACCAAGACAAGAGGAGGCTACAGTCTTATACAAGTGGAGAGAGCACACACACTGTCAAAATCATACATCATTTGAAATTTTGAAGTATTCGTAACTTTTACAAATATACACACATATTTAAAGTTCTCCTTAATTGTTTCTAATTTTCTTACTGTGTCTTGCAAAAATAATGGAAAATTCTCAGTAATGTCAAAATGTGGTTAAGCATTCTGTCAGAATAGTTTATTGGCATGAAATATGGCAGTTTCATACATTTCTGATACCAAGGGATAAAGACTTCATGTACAGTAATGCAGAATATTATCTGTAGTCCAAAAATGGGCTTTACCCTAAATTATACCACAAATAGATCACTTACACAAACAATGAAATCTTTAAAAAGATAGAGAAACACAGTGTAATATAATGTTGGCATTTATTTCCTATGAAAAGACATTCCTCAGCATTCAAAATAAAGGTTGCTGGAAAGCAGAAAATTCAACAATTAAATAGATTTCATGGAGCTAACAAAATATGCCAACACACAGACTCGAGGTCATTACTTGCAGATAACATAACTAAGATCAAGATCTCTAGATTTAGTCAAGAAAGAATGAAATTCCCCCTCAAATATTTAATACTATGTTTGCAGAAGATTTTTGAGAGTCTGAGTATAATAAATATTTTAACATCAACTGAAGGATGGAATGTGAAATTTACTGATTAAATCTTTGGGATATATGATGTGAAAACACAAAGGAGACAGAAAATGTAATAAATGCAAAACAAAGAAAAATCACAGAAGTTGGCTTAAGATAAATACACAGCAAATGAAGTCATGTTTATGAACACTCTTAGTCGGAATGAAATAGTACTAAAGCAAATCTCTAGGACATATGTCCTAGAGATTTGCTTTAGTACTATTTCTGATATATATATATATATAGTTTTATTCATTCTTTCTTTTAATTCCCAAGAGTTATTTAACCATACAATGGCTATAGTTTCACAGACTCAAAAGTTTTGGTCAGAAACTTTGGAAAAAATAATTTCAAAGGTGAGGAGACCTCAGCTTAGATTGGAGCATTGAATAGAATTTTAAATATACAGAGCCATTAATTTACAGTTTTTTTAAAAAAAATTATGACTGGGGGTTGGTCTTTGCCATATCTGTCAAACTGTTCCAGCCACTAATAAACAGAGACTAAATCAATGGTAGAAAAATAGTCAAACTCCTTTCATTGAGACAATCTGATTTTAACAAAAACATTGTGGACATGTTATTGCAATATTCTAATGGATCTCCTTGAAGTTCATAGTACCACCAATAATGCAGATCACTGCCTATCCAAAGCTGCTGCCCAAATTGTCCATGTCTTCCCATCAATCTGGCGTAGGAGGTCTATTCAGCATTGTGGGGGCATTCCTCTTGTTTTCTTGATAATGGTGTGAATATCAGTGGAACAAATGGGCTGACTCAGTTACTGCTTTCAATCTCAATGTGACCAGTTAACCCCCACTCATAATTACTCATTTGTCCCGTGTTTCAGTCTGCGCATACCCATTACTCACCTCTCCATTGCTTTTTTGGATGATCTTCAACCTCAACTCTTTAGAGACCATGTTGTTTAGTTGTTTTCAGTGGTCTCCAGTTCTTCATGAATCTTTTTTGGAGGTTTTCTTGGCAAAGATAGTGGACTGGTTTACTATCTCCTTCTCCAGATCATTTTAAAATTGAGGAATTGAGGCAAATAGGGTTAAGTGACTTGCCCAAGGTCACACAGCTAGTGTCTAAGGTCAGATCTGAACTCAGATCTTCCTGACTCTAGGCCCAGCATTCTATTCACTGTGCCATCTACCTTCCTGAAGTTAGAGACTTTACTATTCCATGACTCACAATTATAAAATATCACTAGAATGATAGGATTGGGGATAGAGACCAGACCTGTAATTGTGTTGGTAGAGGGAACTCCTGGGTAAGAAAACTCCCTTTACTAATGGAGGTTGGCATATATAGCATTAGAATTACCTCAAGAACTGAGAAGTTATGTGACTAGCATAGGGGCATAAAACTTGTTTGGCATAAACCAAACAAGCAAGTATTTATTAAATACTACTATGTGCCAGACATTATGCCAGACAAAGGATGAAGTGATACTCCATTGCGATGAGGTCACATTATAAGAGAGTTGTTTACTCATTCAATTATGTCCAACTCTTTGTGACCCCACGGGCCATTGTGTACCAGGTCCTTCTATCTCCACTCTTTCTCAAAGTGTGTCCAAGTTAATGTTCATTGTTTCCATGATACTATCTCTCCATCTCTTCCTTAAAGCAGACATATAAAATATATAAATATATTTGTAGCATCAATATAAAGTTAATAAATGTAAATACATTTGAATAGTTAAGGAAGTAGTTAAATACTGGAAAAACGTCACTCGCAGTTGAGAGGATCAGGAAAGCTGTATGCTAAAGATGCTGCTCAATTCTGTGATCCTAGCTTCCTCAATGTGCCAGATGTATGATTGTAGGAGAATGACCAGTGCTCTCTAGCTCTGCCTGAAGTATCCTGGTCCCTCCTTTCCTCATTTTACATCACTATTAATAGAACCACAGAATCTCATAAAAGGGAAGAGATCTGGTCCAACTTATCTCCCTGTAATTTTCTTGATTTGTCAATCTGCTCACAGAACTCATTAAGTTGTTTTTAACAAAACAAACCTTTTCCTCCTTCTTGAAGATGAAATAACTTTAAATTCTCATCTGAAAGTAGCATTTTTTTCTAGAGTAAGAAATGTTTTCCCAAAGTAGTACAGGCCAGTTCCTAAAAGTTAAACTGCAAAGTCAATTGGAAGAAATATTTCACATTCCCGTTGGCACGTAGGTACAATAAGTCCTCAAGAAGAACTGAATCTGCCTTTTATAAAATTGTACTAAGTGCTAAAACCTGTAGACTGCTTAAAAGGAAATTGATACACAATGCAGAAAGCAGAATGTCACTTAGTCCATGGGAAAACAAAATTTTTGGTACAAGGATGTGTTTATCATCTATGCTTGCCTTTTGAAGAGTTCTAAAAGACAAAAGAAGATGTATTGAAAGTTTATTGAAATAAAAACTTTAGTTTTGTTTCTGTAATTCCTAAATACAAAAAAGATACAGGTGTATAAAACACATAGGTAAGCATATATATATATAAAGGCACGCATGGAGTGTGGGCCTGGTAAAACTGGGTGTGCCAGCACATCCAAACTGGAACACTACCATTGGTTCCACAAGGAAGGATAGTAAGGCTCTTGAATGTGTGTTCCTGCACACTCATCCTGCATACTATGCACCCATATGCACATCTATATATTATAGTCAGGAGGATGTAGTAGAAAGAGAACTGGCCTCCAAGCCAGGAGGACCTGTGTCCACATGCAGTCTCTTACATGTACTGTCTCTAACATGTACTATCTGGGAGACCTTGGGTATTTCATGTCTTAGTGCTCTTGGAAACTCTCTGAGATTATAAGTTGAAGAGAGAATGTCAACCTACAACCTACAATCACTAGTTCTGTATATTAAAGGTATCACAGATTCAGTCACTAGATGTGTGTGTGTGTGTGTGTGTGTGTGTGTGAGTATATGTGTGTATGTATGTATGAATAAGCAGGATGGCATACTGGATAGTACACAGGAACTGTAATCAAGACAACCTATGTTCAGTTCTTGCCACTGATGCCTATTAATCATGTGACTTTGGCCAAATCACTTAAACTCTCAGTACTACAAGCAATTCGAAGAATATATTAGTAATGTTTTGATCATCTGCATTAACAGAAGGAGTTTCCAAATCAAGTAGTTTCTCATATATAAGTCTGGGGCAAACAAAACAAACAAGCAAATTTGACCATGCAATTTCCCAACTAATTCAATTCTGGTGGTTTCCTATTGCCTCTTGGATAAAATATAAATTTCTCCAAAAGTTTTTAAAGCCATATACAACCTGCCCATGCCTCCCTGTTCCAGCCTCATTGGAAATTACTCCCCCTTCCACACTCTGCTTCATCCAAACTAGTCTCTTTGTCCCTTATTTGTGACACTCCATCTTCCATCACCATATTTTGGGACTGGTCATATGCCCTGCTTGGGATTCAGTCTTCTCTTCCCTCTGCCTAACAGAGTCCTTCTCTTCCTTTTTCAGCATGAAGGCTTCCTTGATGGCCCAAACTCTAGTATTCTTTCTCCCAAACTACTTTGCATATCCAAGGTGATCCAAAAGTCAGTGTAGCTTTAAACTCCTACAGCTTAAAACTGATTTTGAGGAGATAATATTTCATATCATTTTTGGACTTTAATAAGGGCCAGAGCCTGAATTAATCAATCAGAAGAAGAACCTGGACCTAACAGTCTCTTTGTTCTCTGAAGCAAACTTAGAGAATACCTCTTTTTATGTCAACAAGGCTAGATGGGACTGACTTAGTATTCTTTATGAGACCCTTAATGCAAGATACTATCTTGAAGAGGGACTTTTTTTTTTTATCTTGTGGATATGTACTATGTTATGACATGTTAATGATAGAGAAAACACAGATGTTCTGAGTTGTAATTTCAGTCAACATTATGTTAACTCTCTTATCTTTTATTGTATTTAAAACCTATCCAATTAAGAAATTCCTTTTTCATGGTGTAGTTAATCGCTCATGGAGACCATAAATCTGAAGGGCACAGACAACCTTGGATTGTCCTAAAACAGATTTTAGCCTGGTCATTCTTGTATTAGTGAGTCAGAAGGTTTTCTGACTCCATGATCATGTAACCGCTAAGGGAAAAACAATATGCATTTAGCCTGTTTGCCTTTTTAAACCAAACTTTCAGGTTGACAGTTATGGTGTCATGAGTTGTATTGGAACTGATGAACTTGGAGGGAACACAGCTCCTCACCTCACCAAAGCCAAGAGACTTAGCTGCCCCAGGATTCATTTTTCCTGAAGTCTTAAACCTTGACAAGGTCGGGTAAGTCCTCCTATTCCCAGCTTCCAAAGGACTCCCACTAGTTTGATTAAAGTTCACAAATTACCTTTAAACTAGCTTTTAGGAGGGGACCAATTTGTGCTAAACACCTTTGCATTATTTAGGTCTCCTTCGATGATCAATCTTAGGAAAATTAGTACAATTATCACTAGCACGAGTATCAATTAACTAAAGATAGCGTAAATCATTTTGGCCATGATAGGGCTTTATTGGACTAGTCGAAGTTACTTTTTCTTGAAACTAAATTAAATTTAAAGGCCAACAAAACATCTAGCCAGCAGTGGGAATATTTCATCTTGGGCTTGCTGACATGGCTGAGGGAGAACAAAAGGCAGGAGCCTCTTCCCTTAAAGCTCCCAAAGCTGCTTCAGCACCAGTCAAGTGCTGGCTAACTCCCCAAGGGCCTCAGCCTGTCCTGCCCTTTCACTCCCTCATCCTATTTCTCACCTCTTTCCTTCCTCCCTCTTCCTTTGAAGGCTTTGATCTGGGGAGGATGACTACACCTAGCTGTTTTCTCCTCCTTCCTTGCCTTCCCTTACCTGCTGTAGCCCTGAGGAGGACAACTTTGTTCAGCCTCCATTGCCTCCTTTTCCATCCCCTCCCCACTTTCCCTTAAGGGCTCTGGTCTTGAAGAGGACAATTACAATCCATCTACAGACCAGGGGCTGGAACCTATTCCCACAGGGCCTATTTCTTTATTTTCAGGGCACCATGACTTCCCACCCCTCCAATGACCATTGGAGTGCTCTGAGCAAAGGTTGTAAGATCCACCCTTACTCTGTCAGGTCTTGAATCCTTGAAACCTCCTTTCCTCAGAATAAAATAGCTAATTCATGATGGAGATTTCTAATAAACTTTGAATTTCTCCCCTCTCTGTTGTTCATTGTGAGCTCTGTTTGTATTTGTCCTGTCGCTAATTGTCTATTTGTCTGTCAGTGTATGTCTCTGTCCATATCATGTGTGCTGTGAATGAGTCTTGTAAGATTTAAAATGCAGGCAGCCAAAGACTCCTAAGGGCTGTAGCTAGGGAAATAAACACAACTTTAAGACTTTTTTTTCTTGTTCCTGTTTGGCCAACCTGGAATTACAATGAAAAGTTAGATGATCTTAGCTAAAATTATCTTAACAGATTTTGTAGGTTGGGGTTAGTCATTAAAAAGTTCAGGAACTGATCATTTGAAATTACTGGGAAAGAATTCCTAAGACTGTGTGTAGCTCCAGGAGCTTACCTTGCTAAAATACCCTCTCCTAATCCTGATCACTTAGCATTCCCCACTCCCTTCCAGAGTTAAAAGAGTATCTTAGAATAGAGATTTTTAAGAGCCACAAGGGTTCATATTAACCCCACTCATCCCAGATCTAATTATAGAGAGGAGAATATAGGAGAAGTATAGGGGCAGCAATTTGCAGACTGGCAGTTGTTCTAACAATCAAGTGCCCTTGGGCACCTTGGAGCCCACCCTTCTAGGTAAAGCTTGGAAATGTCACCTAGGTCTTATACATTCTGCCCACCCTGTCCCAGCAGCTGCAAACTGCCTCAGGCTTAGTAAATTCTGCAACTGTGGGAGAAAGGATGGGTGGATGAATCAGGCCTGTGGTGAACATTCACTAAGCCCTACCTACAAGAATTATCACCACTGTGACAACTGCCTTTCTTCTCTTGGTAAACTTCACACTTCTCTGTTCCAATTGAAAAAAAAATGTATTTTATCTCTGTTTGACCCATTTCATGATTTGTAAAGGGAAAAAGTTCTTATAAAACTCTGTGCAAAAATTTCTGTTGTAAAATTCCTATTGAGCAAATGAGAATCGTAAAAAAAAAATAGGGGTATGATTTTCAAGCCTGTTTCTTCTAAAAGATATGTTTATATATGTTAATTTGAAGGTTTATGTATTATCTATGTGAAATGCTAGTATGTACTTAATTTCTAGTGAAATATTTAAGGAAACATTATTATAAGGCTAAATTAATTGGATATGTCATTCTTGACATATAGAAACTAAATCTCCTTTCCATTACACTTTTTTGACTAAGAAACTTTCTGATATCTAGGAATTATATAACAACTAAGAATTTATTTTTCTTATAATACTTTGTGAATTTGTGCTACTTTGCACTAACATAGTTTTAATAAATGCCAATTTTAAAGGTTTATTTTTGCTTTAAGGAGGAAGAAAGAGATATCTATCATTTTAAAAGTTTCCAACAAATTTTCTTCATAGAAGTTTAGTGACTATAAGAATAAATTTTAAGCTGTTTTTAAAGAAAGGAAACTACTTTAGAAGAAATGTTTTAAAGGATCTTTTGTGATTTTTAGGCCTACTAAATTTTCAGCATAATTTACTGTTAAATTAAGCTGTAAAGCAGAAGACATCTTGCTGTTCTGATCTGAATTTGTAGTCATTCTATGACTGAAGCAAGAGTTAAAATTGTGTTTGAATTTATCATATGTTAAAACACTTAATTTCTGAAGTGTCTTACTCTTCCAGAGTGAGTATGATTAGGGAAGAATAACAAACTTGTAAAGCAAAAACATAAACCCATCAATCTGTATGGTTAGTAATTAATCTCTGCTTCGTTTTAGCTGGAATGAGATTCCAGCACAGTTATTCTAGTAAAAAGTAATAACTTAGGAGCTATCTTGTCTTATGGTTAAAATGTAAAGGAAAGTGGGATAATCTGAAGAATATAATTGAGAGATTTGGAAAGATAAATAAAGGTGTGATTGATGTCAGTTTCAGAAGGCTTAAGTATGTTTAGGGACTGTGGGGAAGTCTTTTATGAAGAGAGAAAAATTTTGTAACTTGATTTGATAATTAATAGCACAATCAAATTTGAGATGACTCTTCTGAAGGATACCAGCCAATATTTATTTGCTATTTAAAACTGAGACTGCAGTTTATTATTGTTTGAAGATCTGATTACAGGAATAGTTGTCTAAGGTATCATACAGTCAATTAACATGTACCACAGGCTGAGAATGGTGGATTCCTGGAAAAGGTTTTGAAGATGATGTTGGACATGGTCTAGGTAGGATCTTTCTAACTCTATTTCCCAAATGTGCTATTTCCTTTCTGAAAAAGGAAATTCCCCACCTGATTACTCGTAAGCCTGGTTTTTAGCACCTAGTGACCACATGATTGGGTGTCAGATAATGGCTTATTCCTGGACTCAAACAGAGCAAAGGAAATCCTTTCCTTCTTGTCCCTCTTTTTCTTTTATAGCAAATCTCTATAATCAAGAATTTCTGTAAGTAAAATGCTAAGTGTATTAAATAATAAATGGATATTGGAACATCTCTGAGTTACTATAATAGAATGCAAGAATGAATAGCTTACAACTTTAACGTATATTCATGGCCAAATAAATAAATATAATATAGAAATAACATCCTCCAAAGGAAGAAATGATTAAGCCAAAGTAATAAGACAAGGATGTAAGGTAATAGATGTCTAATTAAATAGGATAGTAAATTTTGAGGAAAAGCAACAGGATCAGACTGATTCCTCTAAGAATTATATATAGATGTATATGATTGCCTCTAGAATTTATCATGTTTTGGTAATAAGATCTGAAATTTGGATTTTTGCACAAAAATTGTATGAGACAATGGTAAAAGTAAGTGAAACAATTTCTTCTTTGTTAAAATATCTGTCCAATAATTTTAAAAGGCAGGTTAGTTGATTTTATTGTTGGACCCACACATTTTAAAAGATTTTAATTCCAGGTACAGGATTTAGGTAAAGACATAAACAGCAAATGATATAAGCTGAAATTCTTCGAAGTTAGAACAAATTTTAAGAGATTTTACTAATTTATATTGTGAGAAATATCTGGGAAATTTCTAGATCTGAACCAGAGAAACAGAACTCCTTTTTTTTAACTGTCCCAAGAACAAAATCTATTGTCAAAGAAAGGATATCTAGGCATCAGATGAGGATGAGATATCTGGGATTCAAAAAGTGATGTTTAAATAGGCATTAAGAATGGATTACTGGGATACAAGGAACTTAATGTTAGTTAACATTAGTAATTGCATTGATTTTTATGGTTCATGTTTAAGTTTTCTTGTTTATCTAGGTGACATGTAAATTTCCCTTCTCAAAACAAATCTATTGTGAGCCATCTAAGTTTAATCTGTACTTGACTTAATATAACAATGCAATTGTGTGAACTGTGAGAAAAACTTTATTGTGTTTGAACTTAGCCCTGCATGACTAGGAAACTGAACTATTTCTATGTGCCTTTAACCATGTTAACTATGTTGTACTGTTTCCTCTCAATCATCAACTCATATGTTTTCTGGGAGCCCCTGTCAGGTCTTTCTGTGTAGATTCTTGGATCCATCTGTCACATCCATTGCCCCTGCTCCTGAGTGGACACCCAAAGGAGACTTTGCCCTCCAATTTTGAAAGGGCCTGAAAAAAGATGACATCAGATGTAGGCAGCTTTTCCAAGAGTACAGATCAGACCTGCATGAAGGATAACTCCCTCCCTATCTGAGCCCCTTGCATACACAGGACTCCATACACAAATAACAGGACTGGTAATTTAGAGGTTTTTCCATGCCTTTGTTGGTCTAAAGGCAAAGCCTTCAGCTTGCCTTTGACCAAAATGAGGGAATGATAATATTTAATATCATTTTTGGACTTTAGTAAGGGCCAGAACCTGAACTAATCAATCAGAAGAAGAGCCTGGACCTAACAGTCTCTTTGTACTCTGAAGTAAACTTAGAAAATACCTTTTTTTATGTCAACAAGGCCAGATGGGGCTGACAGCATATTTTATGAGATCCTTAACCCAAGACACCATCTTGAATAGTGGGACTTTTAAAAATTATCTTGTGGACATGTACTATATTATGACATGTTAATGATAGAGAAAACCCAGATGTTCTGAGTTGTAATTTCAATCGACACTTTGTCAACTCTCTTATCTTATTGTATTTAGAATCTATCCAATTAAGAAATTCCTTTCTCATGGTATAGTTAATCACTCATAGAGACAATAAATCTGAAGGACACAGAAAACCTTGGATTGTCCTAAAACAAATTTAAGCCTGGTCATTTTGTATTAGTGAGTCAGAAGTTTTTCTGGCTCCGTGATCATGTAACTGCTAGCTTTAAAGGAATAAACAATATGCATTTAGTCTGTTTGCCTTTTTTTAAACCAAACTTTCAGGTCAACAGGGGACATTCTACATTTATATTTATTATCTTTATCTTTATGCTGTATGTGTTTGTATATGTACTTGTTGTATCCTCCACTAGAATGCAGGCTAATTGGAAGTAAGGGATGTTTCATTCTTTGTACTGGTATTCCTAGTGCCTAGCATAGTGCCTGGTACATCATAGGTGCTTAGTAAATGTTGTTGATTGATTATGTATGTATAAATATGTACATATATACTCTACGGAATATATATGTATGTATATACATAGAAGTCAAGAAGATTTGGGTTCAAATCCTATCCCTTGATACACATAAATCCACATATGTATATACACACATACACATATATTCTCTATAATGATAAATATATATGTATGTTTACATGCATATAATACATATACATATATGTTCTGTAGAGTAATTAAATAAGTTCCCATGCAAATTCTTCTGCACTTAATAGCTTCTGCAAAGACATTCTCTAAAGTTCTGAATTTTTTTATTAAAAAATGTTGAAAAGAAAATTTCTCTCAGGGTGACAGCAATGTCAATGACAATGAAATGTTTTTGTTGACTTTTACTGAAGTGACTTAGACAGCTCAGGATGCCTGCATACAACCTGCCAGCTTCTCAGATTCCTGTCATTCTCTCATGTGGTAAGCCAGTCCTTCCACGTTTGATGAAAGGACTAGATTACTAGAGAGATTATGTTATAATAGTAGAGTCTAGCTTTTGTCCAAATAATTGGCCAGATGATAATGACCTGATCATGACATCTGGAAGAATTATTGCCAGATTTTCTACCTTAGTTCATACAATATACCCCAAGGTATGCCCACAGTTTAAGCCAGAATCTATTTCATTTCCTTCCCTTCCAATGGACAAATTGTATGTCAGCATGCCACTAAGTGCTAGAAATTTATGTTATGGTATCTCCTCTTCCATTCAACTCTGATTTGATTCTTGTAAAACAAATTTTCTTCCTCAAAAATTGTTAATTTCTTTATCTGATACATTTCTCTCTCCCTCTTTCCTCCTCCCTTTCTCTCTCTGTCTCTTTTCCTCTCTGTCTTTTGAAGTGCTTGAAATCAGATCAAAATCACATCAGGAAGAATTCATTTCTCTGTTTGCCCACCTTGGCAGTGTAACCTCTATACAAGTGAGACAATGGGTAGGCTATCTTCAGATTATCATTACATTTATAGCTAATCTCAATTGAGATGCTTTTCTGTAGAAAAGGTTATAAGAGATGTGAAAAATAGATAATTTTGTGGAACTTTTCAAAGATGAATAGTTCTTTTAAAAAACTGTTCTCAGTAAATGCTTTCCCCCCTACCTTTACATACAAAACAATCAGTGATAGTATGAGATGAATAACTCAGTACCCATTTCCAGGCTTGCATTCCACTGAATGATCATTTCTATCTTGAATCCTTAGTTATCAATTTCCAATAATCTTATATAACAAGGAACTGGTTTATGCATAGAGTTGCTGGGGTCATTCCCTAAGACACTGTGGAACTTATTCCTGACAGAGATGTGATAACATATAATAGAATTTCCCTTGAGAGACTTTGGGCCAATCTATTAACATCCAATAGCTGGTTCTAGTTTGCTAATGATATAGTGAATGGAAATTTCTTTGATTGTAATTGTAGAAGCCCAACTGGGAGGTGCCTTCCGAAGTCTTTAGTTAGCCTCAGCCCTTTCCCTCTCTTGGCTTAATTTTTCTTTGACTTCTTCCTGTCTGGTGGGAAACACTATTTTAAGGGGAAAGACTTTAGACAAGGGATGGAGAATGTGCATTCTTGAGGTCACATGTGACCTTCTAGGCCCTCAATTGCAGCCTTTTGACCAAGTCCAAGGTTTACAGAAGAAATCCTTTTATTAAGGGGATTTGTTCTGTGAAGTCTGGATTTAGTCAAAGGGTCACACTTGAGGACCTAGAGGACCACATGTGGCTTCAAGGCCGCAGGTTCCCCACCCCTCCTTACACCTTTTCCCCATCCAAGGCTGACACAAGGCCCTGTGAATACAGTCCTCAATCTTTGTCTTTGACGTGTGTTCTTTTGTTTTATGTGAAGTAGATTCATTTGGAGATAATAGCCTTTTGATTTTTGAAAAATCAGGATGGTTTTTTGAAAAATCCAGAATGAATCCTGGAGTGCAGGAGTCAAGTTAATGTTGGGTTTTGTAGCTAGCCTAACATCAATTTCCTGAGGATAGAGGATCAAACTTTGCTACCCAGCATGCCATATCTAGATATGAAATTGGTGAGATCAACGTCAAGTAGACAGTACATTAAACCTGAGCCCAGAGACCAGTGTGGTTTTGGGAAGAGTGTTGAGATGTTGGAGGCCTCAGGTCAAGTCAAGGAGCATTTATTAAGCACCTACCATGTGTCAGCACTGTGCTAAGTGCTGGTGATACAAAGAAGGAGCTCACAATCTAATGGGGGAGAAAACATGCAAATAAACTGGAGATAATCTCAGAGGGAAGGTACTACTAGCATTGAGAAGGATCAGGAAAGGCTTTTTAAGAAGGATGAGATTGTAGCTGAGAGTGGAAGGAAACCCAACATTCCAGGAGATAGAGATAAAGCAGGAAATAGAGATAAAGGAGAGAATTCCAAGTTTGGAGGATAACTCCTGAAAAAGTTTGTATGGATGTTCTGGATTTATTTTCAAATTAAATATTTCTTTTTAAAAATTAAACGTAGTCAAGTAGTTAGGAGAAATTGGGGCAATAGTCATCTGTGGCTAACAATCTGAGGGATCAAATCCAGAGTGGAGATTTGAGTGTGGTATTAGCATTAAAGAAAGACACTTGAACCCCTTGGAGGTACATCTAGAAATCTGACAGGAAGATTCAGGAGCCTGGCTCTGGGATGGTGAGGTCAGAGTATATGCAATATAGTTAGATCAGGCCTCATCCTTCTCTTCCTTTATTCCTCTCTAGCCTTTGTAAGTTGTTGGGCATGTAAAGAACCAAAGGTCTGTGAAAAAGCAATGTGAAAAAGGGCTTGGTAGAAAGGACAAAGAGCTCGGAAGTAGGAGACTTTATTCCACTAAAACCATTTAACCTCTGCGGGGTCTCCATTTGCTCATTTGTCCAATGGGAAAGAATTATAATACCTGTCTTTTCTATCTCAAGGGATTGCTATGAGCATGAAATGAGAAGAGACATGTAAGTACTTTGATAGAATACTGTTTTATAAAAAATCAACTTGTTCTCCAAGGGCTAAAGAGTGTTCAACACAAAATTAATTTTAAAAATGTTATAAAGGGATGACCATTGTGTTGGTCTCATGCTTAATATTTTGTTCTTTGTTCATGTCTAACTCTTTGTGACCCCATTTGGAGTTTTTTTGGCAGAGATAGTGGAATGGTTTGCCATTTCCTTCTCCAGCTCATTTTACAGATGAGGAAACTTAACCTTGTGGAAGTATCTTGCCCAGGGTCACACATATAGTAAGGGTCTGAGGACAGATTGGAACTTATGAAGATATATCTTTCTGACTCTAGGCCCAGCATTGCATCTGTGGAGCCACCTAGCTTCCTGCTTGAAAATTTAGCATAATTTAAATGGATTTATGGTTTTAGGATCATAGATTTAGAGGTCATTTAGTCCAAACCCCTCATTTCACAGATAAGGAAACTGAAATAAGAGAGGTAAAATGACTTTTTCAAAGTCATACACATAGCAAGTAATAAAGGAAAGATTTGAACTCAATTCCTTTGACTCCAAAGCCTTTGCTTTTTCCATTGTACTAGTTTACTTTAGGGATGTGGTTCTTTCATCCACTGGAGTAGATTTACATCCTTCCATCCTCTAAGTCTTTGAGTCCTGTGACATCTTTCTATAAATCATTGCTTGAGGATATACCCAATGTATCTGAGGTCTTTCCTTAGTTCATTTACTATCTTGTGCAGCACATGGGTTGTCCCACGGATTTTTTCTCTCTCTTGCTGAACAATCAGCCTATCTCCTCTTCTAGTTATACATGTTTTGGAAGATATCTTTTACGGTAGTTCTCATTTACAAGTTTATCAATGAGAATATGCTCCACTTTGCATGAATGAAAAAACATTTATTAAACATTTATTTATAAAGCCCTGTGCTATGTGCTGGAAGAATAAAGACAAAATTAAGGCAGTTTCTACTTTCAAGGAGTTTGCATCCTAGTTGAGGAGACAACACACTGGAGAGTGCTGTGCAAGGTGGAGTGTTTTCATTTGTAAAGATACAGGGATGGTAACTGGAGCCATCTGGGATGAGATTGAATTACATTTTTCATGTGTCTGTAAGATGTTTTTTCTTCTTTTTTTTATTGTAAATTTTATTTTCAGATGTTACCACATTTCTTTCTCTCTCTGGAAGTCTCTTGCATTTGTGTTTCTTTTGCCATCATGGTATTCCATGATTTGTTGCTATTTGGCACCACTAGGAAAACAGGAGGAGGTGATTGGACTATCACATCTGAGAAATTACACTATCATTGTAATGATTTTAATATGCTCACTGTTAGTCTGGTGGTCAACAAGCATTTAGTAAATGCTTACTCTGGGTTGGGCATTGTGCTAAGCATTCAAAAAAAGGTAAAAAATCAGTCTCTGCCCTAGAGGAACATATATTCTAATTCAGTGGGGTGGTGGGAGAGGTGGGGTGTGGGAGTGGCAGGTGGGGGAGCAGGGGAAGGGGAAGGAACAGAAACATGTAAAAAACAGGTATATACAAGATATATCAGGAGTAGATGGAAAGTAATCTGAAGGACAAAGGCATTGTCACAACAGATCATCAAAAACTCCCATAAATATTATCCTAGTGATGTTATAAGTCTTCAGATACAAAATGTCCTAAGAAATTATATAGTCTAATAGGAGAATTACACACAAATAATTCTGATGAAACCAGAATATAAGAAGTCCATAGGGAGGTCCAAAGTGCTTTGTGAAATTCAAAGATGGAGAGTTAACTATGAATTGATTGGAAAAAAAAATTTTTTAGAAATGTTTTTCTTTTGTTTTCAAATCTTGCATATCTTACAGTGTATTCCTCTTCTACTCTTCAAGAGAACCATCCTTTATAATATAAGAATAAAAAAAAGGAAAAAACAGTTCAAGAAAACCAATTAATATTGAAAAAATATGACATTATTGGCAACATTCCATACCCATAATCCTCTCCCTCTGCAAAGAAGTTGGAGAAGCGCCTTCTAATACTTCGTATATGGGGGCAAGCTTGGTCACTATAATGTTACAGGACAGTTTCAATTCTTTTGTCATTCTTTCTATTTTTGTTGTTATTTTGTGCATTATTTTGTTGGTTTTGTTTATTTTAATTTGTATCAGTTCATATAAATCTTATGCTTTTCTGTATTCATTATATTAATTTTTTCATAGCATAGTTATAACTCATTACATTCACATATCTCAATTTGTTCACTCTTCCCTAATCAATGAATATTTACTTTGTTTCTAGTTCTTTGCTATCACTAAAAGTGTCTTATATTTTGATGTATATGGAGGATTTCTCTTATCGATGACTTCCTTAGGGTAGAAGCCTAGCAATGGAACCTCTGGGAAATGGGAAGAGAGAAGGGAATAAGCATTTATTATTGTACCTACTATCTGCCAGGCATTGTGCTAATCAGTTGCAAATATTATCTTCTTTGATCCTTATAACAACCCTGCCTGGTAGGTGCTTTTATTGTCCACAAATGTGCTCATCTTAACTACTTCCTTCTTTTGCCATCCTTGCCAATTTGCTAGGTAGGTGCAAGGTGAAACTCAGAGTTATTTTGATTTTCAATTCTCCTGCTATTAGTGATTTGTAGTATTCTTTTATATGGTTGTCAGTAGTTTACAATTCTAATTTGGGGAACTATTTGCTCATATCTAATGGCCACTTACCTATTGGAGAATGCCCTTTGATATTACGTATTTTTGGTGGTTGCCTATATATCTTAGATATCATATACTTATCAGAGACATTTAATATAAAGGTTTTTTTCCCAATTGACTTTTTCTTTTCCCAGTTCTTCTAGTTTTGTTTTTTCAAAACTTTTTCATTTTATGTTTAGCACATGTAAATTTTTACTTTCCCAATCCTCACCTACACAATCAGATCAGGTCCCCAGAGTTCTGCTCTATACTGTAAGGGTCCTAGAGATAACTAAAGGGCTGGAGAATTCTCTTTTTAATGCTTCATAGCTTATGAACCTTCACCTATGGCTTCCTGCCATGATTATCAGTTGATATCAAGCTGTCAGCCAGGAAAAAGGGGTGTTTGCTAAGGTCATATAACAAGAGCAGTTGGTATAAAACATCTCCCCAAAGTCTGTGATCTATTCTCCTCTCAGTCCAGGGGAAAGTGGACTCAAGCTTAGAGAGAACATGAGACAAAAGGGTAACTCAAAGCTCTTAGACAGTCTTTTACTGGAATCCTTAAGGTGTTCCCCTCTGGTTCCTCCCCATAGGCTGTTTGTAGAGTCTTGAATCTGTTTCAGTTCTGTCCTTGGTTTCCAGTGCAGACATTATCATCATGTATTCTGTTCTGAAATACTTACAGGACTTTAAGGAAAAGTCCAAATCCTTTGGACTCTTCAAAATTCATGAGGTTCCATTTCTGCTTCACTGATTCTCCTCTTCCCTCCCCCCCAAATCTACTCTTTCATCCTGTCCCTACTTCTTTGCCCAATCAATTCCTACCCAGAGATTTATCTAGAATACTCTCTCCTTTCCACTTTTAAGCACTTGAATCTCTTGGGCCTAAACTGGCTCAGGATTTTATAGACAGCCCAGAGGACATGATCAAGTTTCCTCAGCCAATCTGAATATATTTCCTGTGCAACGTTTCTGTAATTGAGCAAGACTTTTTCCTGAATTGGTCTAATGCCAGTGATTGATTGATTAAATAAAGAAGTGATCTCACCTAGTTCAGATATCAAAGCTTAGCATCTTGCCACTGACTCTAAATAGAATAGAGTGATCTGATTGATTTACTCAATTGACCATATATATATATATATATAATACATATAATCAAAACTACCTATTTTATCTTTTATATCTTTATCCTTTGGTTAAGAATTTAAAAAGTTTCCTGATCTCTTTTAATGTATTTATTTTCATCCAACTTAATTACCAGGGTTTATATTGGTTTTCTTCATTTGCTCACAAGTTTGCTTTCTGGGGTTACCTGTCTACCAGAGCCCTCAACTTTTAGACCTGTTTACTTGAATTTATGTTGTGTTTTTTTTCTTTTTTTTTTGCCAGGGGAATAGATCTTGAGTCATTGGAAAAGTTTACATATTTTTTCTCTTCTGTTTTCTTATTATTGTTCTATAAGTGACCCTTTTCAAATATTTATTGGGATCTGTGTTGAAGAGCTAGGTTCCTCTACAACTTTTCATATTACCTAGAAGTTGATAAGTTGAATCTTGAAGGGAAAAAAAGTTGGGCAGAACTCTTCTAGGGTTGTTTTGTAGTGGGAAGTCCCACCTCCTGAACTTGCTTGGACATCGTTGAGCTAGGAGTGCACATGCTATGTGTGGAATTCCTCAGGTTCTTAGGTGGTCCATAGCCAGATCCTATACTATCCAAGGGTTAGGACAACAATATATGCAGGAGGTGGTCTGAATAGTAATTATGTGTCATTACTGGAGAAAATTGCCATACTTCTGTGTAGAGAGACCAGGAAAGCATGAGGCACGAGAGTGGGAAATCACAATCATCTTGTATTATGTTCAGAGGCTAGTTCTCTACTATATCACATTGCCTTGAGTACATATGCATGTCTTTGTGTGTGTGTGTGTGTGTGTGTGTGTGTGCGTGTGTGTGTGTGTGTATGGACCTGTGATTTCATCAGTCTGAGGAACTTTCAGTGTGGAAACTTCTTCCACTGATGCATATACACTTATTATATGTCTATATATATATATATGTATATATACATACACACATACATACATATAGTCACTTTTAAAAAATCTACATTCTAAGAATTACAAGCCTTCATACATAGGACCCCTCCTCCCCTCCAGCAACCAGTCACTAAAATCTCACTTGGTAAATACCTAGAAGAAAATACCCTACTGAGTAACATCCAGCATGACTTCGAAGACAGATTTTGTCAGACCAATATAATTTCTAATGACAGAGTGCTAAGAGAGATAGGTAAAGAGGAAGCAATAGCTACAATATATCTTGACATTGGCAAATTGATTCATTTCTGCATCAGTAAGTTGAGGAAATAGGCTCCAACTCACACTGAAATTAGGTAAAGCTAATTTCACCCCTTCTCCAACCTGCTTCTCCTTAAATCATGTTCTTTCCAACAAGTCTTTGAAGGCGGTAATAGGGTCCTTATCCCTAACTTTAAATAAGAGGAAACAATTTCTGAGAGTTTAAGAGTTTGGTCATTATCACATAGTTAGTAGCTAAGTGTGAACTTTCAAACTTGGTTTTCAAATTTCAGGTCTAGCACTATTTCTACTAAGTTACTGCAGAGTTATTCTTCAAAATTAAGGAAGAAGATTATCTCAAAATTTAAAGCAGACTAGACCCGGGGTTAAAATGAGAGGAGGAGAGAAGTCAAAAGAAGACAGAGCAACTCATGGAAGATCTGGGATGGAAGCCAAGGAACCCGAAGGCAGTAAGGTGTGTGGTTTGTGCAGTCAGAAGGAGCACAGATTGAAGATCTTCTGAAACTTGTGAAATGATCCCCAACCCTTGGTTGGGAGAGCTGAAGATTGATTACAATCTCCAAGTCAAAGACAAGACAAAAGCAGCTGATTAAAATCGTAAAGGCAGGAAGGAAGGCTGGGAATGTCATCAGAGCAGCCTACCCAGAGCAAGAGGTAAGAAGAGAAGCTGGGAGCACAGTGGTCCCAAGTCCTGGTCAGAAGTTGAAAAGTTGATCACGTCAAGAGAGAAGCCAGGTCAGAGTCAGGGGTAAATGGCTGGGTTCTTTTCCAGGGTGGTCTGCATTACAGAATCATGAGGTCAAGTGCACCTTTTAATTTTTTTAAAGAAACAGGGCGACTCAGGACTTTGCAGGCCTTTTTCAGACCTTTCCTGTCAGGAGCAGAGTATCTGATTCCAGACTTAGGCTTAATATGGGAAGCAATATTATTTTTTTGGAGCTGAGAAGAGGTGACCACCAAAGCCTGGTTGGATTTAGCAAATACTGAATTCTTGGGATCATTGCTCTGATTCATCCCCATAGGTAAAGTTTGGGGGATGGTGTATGTGTGTGTGTGTGTTAAGCTGTAGATTATATTTCTTTTTTAAAATGTGCATCTGCGTCTGTCTGTACTGTCTCCTTAATTAGACTGTGATCTCAGCAAGGGCAGAATGGTGTCTCATTTCCTTTCCAGTAAGTTCATAATACTGTGCTCTCTACCTATCAGGTTCAAAAATATTTTTGACTGCTCCCCAAATAGCACTGTTTGGTACACATGGAGATGATTCCAAAGCAGGCTGATTGATAAAGGAAGTACAGATTGGGGAGGAGAGATGGGTGGCTGCCTTGGGGCATAGGATCGGAATTTACAGGAACCGCAATAAGCCAGAGAAGCCATTAGGAACCAACCAAATGACTTCAGCAATAAATTAAAGGAAGAAAAATAAACCATGAACATAAGATGAGTAATGACTAGTTAGGCCCAACTATCTAAGAGAAAGATCTCAGAGTCATGGTGAATTACGAAGACCAGTATGAGTCATCAATGTAGCTTACTATTTAAAAAAGCAAGCATTTTATTGGGATATGTAAACAGGATTATAGTAAAAGCCATTTGCCCTTGGTGTCTGCATCATTTGAAGTGTTATAATTAGGTGAGGTAACATGAAAAGATAATGTGGGTTCAGATAGTGAAATCCAAGTGGGTTTCATTTAAGACCTCCTGGAAAACATTTTATGTCCAGTAAGCCTGATTCTAAAAGAAAATAGCCAGTACAAGCTCCCCTTATCAGATCTGGAGTACAGTTTCTGTGCTGGGACATCCAAAAGCATTCCTTAAGTGTCTAACCATCTTCAAGAAACAATCACTACACCAGGAAGACAGAGAAAAGAGAAAAACTAGCAGTGCTCATATTCTTACAATAGCTCCAGTAGTTTTTGAATAGAAGTATTCCCACTCTATCAACCTGTTGGCAGCTGGGTACTAAAAATTCATAAGGTATAAGTTTACACATGCAGTGGGATTTCAAAAATGTCTAACATATTTTAAAAAATGGGTCCAGGCTTCTGAAAAATGCACACTGCATATTAAAAAGAAAGGAAAAATCAAAATAATAGGATCCTTTCTCAGTCATTGTTAGATTTTATTGCCTTCTGGATGTGAAGAATAAAAGTGTATACAGAGGCTGAGGAAGGCACAGAGATTTCTTGTCTGCTGTTCTGTATATAAAAGGAATCAGGTTGCATCAATTGGGCTTCATCAGAAGGAGAGTCTTCCAGTGCAGCTTCTTGGAATGACAAAAATTCTGTGGTCTTTTATTCTAGACACAATTCTTTCAGATACATTAGCAGTGAGTGAACTTGAAGCCATGGAATGAAAGCATGACAGTAGAGTGAATCCCCGGTCATTATTTCCATTTTTGTTTTCTTCTTAAATAGATAAGAAACTCCATAAAACAATACAAAATCAACGAAGTTATAGAATAGTTTATTTCTATAATTAATTGACTTGTCTTTTCAAAAATTACCCTCCATGGAAGTTCTTACAAATCTCAGTGAATGGTCAATACTAGGCTTGGTTTTCCAATGTGACTTAGTTTACCATATGTACAAGTATGGAGGGCAGTAGCAGTACTTATCTAAGTTTTTGGATAGGATAGGGATTGGGTCTGTGATTTCAATGATACAGGACCCTTCCTGGTGAACAAACTCCTCTATCAATGCAAATCAGTGTCTGCTTTGCTGCTTACAGTCTTAAAGAGTTGCCCAGAGCATCAGAAGTTAAATGACTTGTCCAGGTTCTGCAGCATTGCCTGTCAGAAATAGGCCTTGAACCCTTGTCATCTGGGCTTGGCAGCTGACTCTGTCCATTAGTCCAAGCTCTGACTTTTGATGGTACCACTCATTTAATGCTGATATAAATACAACAATTCCAGTAGAGTTTGAAACTCCTTGAGGGCAGAGACAGTTTCTATTTTTGATTCTGAATCCCTAGTACCTATGGAATATCACCATGGCTTCAGTGCAATAGTGATGGATCCAAAGTCGGAGGACCTGAGTTCAAAGCTTGCCTCTGTGTCATCTATGTGCAAGTCACTTACTTTCTCAGGACCCTGGTTGCCACAGGTATAATAAATGAAAGGATTAGACTCAATGAGCTCTAAGGTCCCTCAAAGTTTAAACTCTATGAGCTTTCACACAATCACAGCATTTAGTTCAAGTCATACTCAAAAAGGAATTGCCATTAAAACACATCAGCCCTTGCTTGAAGAAGTGCCCTTTCTCCTGAGGTGGTCCATGATGCTTACCTATAGCTCTAAATGTTAGGAAGTTTTTTTTCCTGACATTAGACCGAAATTTGTAGCCTTTTTTGTGGCTTCTCTTCATTGCTTCTGTTTCTCTGCCCTCTGGAGAAAACAGACCTAGTCTAATCTGTCTTCTATATGGCACTATATCTGATACTTAAAAAGAGTTCTCAGTTCCTCTTGGATGCTCTCTTTTTTTCTCCAGGCTAAATGTTTCAAGTTTTCAACCAATCTTCATATGACACAAAACTTCAGACCCTTCAGCATTCTGACTAGGATCCTCTGGATGATTCTCTTTAACTTATCCATATCCTTCCTAACCACAGTCCCCAGTATTGAACACAAAGCACTCACCAGATGTGGTCTGACCAGGCCAGGGGACAGTGCTACCATCACCACTTTTTTTCTCCCTCCCTGGAAGCTATGCCTCTCTGAATTAGTCTAAAATAACACAATACTCACATAGGGCTTTTACCGTTATTCCTAGATCTTCTTTCTCTAATGACTACTGTTTAATTATTCCCTGCCTATCCTATATTTGCAGAGTTATTTTTAAAAATTTTAAGATTTTTAAAACTTAAAAAAAGTTTTAAGACTTGGGTCACATATTCCCTTATATTTTGCCTTTTATTTGCCTTTTTACTATCCTGCTGCTAGAATAACTAGACTCCAACTGATAGAAGTGATGCCTTTATCCACTGATTGACCCATCTGTGTACCAGAAAATTGAGCTATATTTAAGCAAGGAATTCATGATTCTACTCATCAAAAACAATTTAGCAAACTTTAGTTAGTACAGGTATGCAAGATTAGCAAAATTTCCTTGTTATCAGTAAGGAGAAATGAGTTACATTCCAGACCACCTACTGATTAACTGCCCCTAAGGGTTTCCCTCCTACCCAGTCTCTGTGAACCTGTCTAGAAACAATAATCAGATACAAAAGCAGAAAACCATAGATCTGGGACCTGGAATGGGTTACATATATAATTATATGCGCATAGCTACCATTCTTGCTTGCCTGTGGGATTGAAGGGACAGTGGGATTGAAGGCCATATACTTGCATGCCTGTGAGTAATATATTGCCTGATGTATGATTCTTTGCACTTAATGTTACTCCTTGGTTACTTACCACAATGTATACATGCTTTGTCTCCTCTAAAAGACTAATATCCTCAAGGGCATGGCTATATATCATGCTTTTATACCACAGAATTCAGAATGTATGTGTTATCTTTCATATATATGCACAATTATCACTGAACAGGTCTCAAAGAATACTGATACTGCTGTGAATGTGTATTAAACTAACTTAGGAAATTCTAATAAATTTGGTCTGATCTACAGATATATTTTATCTTTTTTGAGTCTGTCTGAAATGTGTTCTTACAGAAGCAAAGAGTAGAAAATTAAAGAGAAAATTATAGATGTTTGTTTCACTTAAAGCAAATGTAAGGAAAATCAATATGTTGGTTGAATAATTAAGTGGGTATGGGGTGTTGCTAAGTAAGTTCCCAGCACAGGAACATTGAAGGATTATTAACATTAACCTGCTGGGTACTTTCAGTAAGATCTTTGAGGTGGGATAGGGATGAAATCACGTTTGTTTTTTTTATGTTATTGCACAGTAAATATCAAACGTATGACTGTCAAATGTCAAATGACAGTAAGTGCTGTACAACTTTAGAATAGGGAAAAATAAATGTGGGCTAGAGTGATGAGAAATGGATTTGATTAAAGAGTAGTAGATTGGCTGAGGATGGGCATGAATGAATGAACAAATCAACCAGTATTTGTTAATCACCACTTATGTGCCAGGGACTGTGCTGGGTGCAAAGACAAAAATTGGGGATAGAAAGACAAAAATTAAGCAGTCTCTGCTCGCCATTGTATTTGAGGAGACAACATGTACATAGGGATAGGGTGATTTCATTAGTATAGGGAGCTCCCACTGAGGCTACCCTCTCTACCAGTGAAGGTTGGCACTTTCTGTGTAACTTGCAGACTTAGACAGCTGCCTTTGGCATTTAAAGTTTGAGAGACTTTCCTGATATATTTCAGAACTTTAATCCAAGTATTCTTTGAGGTTGGCTATCTATCTACTGCACCATGTTGCTTTCTGTATGAATAAACAGAGAATAAATAAAATATAAACACAAGATAGTTCAATCCAGGGAGCTATGGAGGGAGGTTCTGTCAGTTGAGTAAATCAGGAAAGGTTTCATGTAGTTGTTTTTTTAGTCCCATCTTGAAGTAAATGAGGGATTCTTTGATACAGAGGTGAACATGGAGTGCATTACAGGTATGGGGAGTGGCCAATAAAAGTTACCAAGGCAGGAGATAGAGTCTTATGTGTGAGGAATAGAAAGAAAATCATTTGACTGACCCATAAAGTTTAGAGAGGAGAGTAGCAGTGATGCTGGAAAGGTTTGTTGGATTGGTAAGGGCTTTAAAAGTCAAACAGAGGAGTTTTATATTTTATCCTAGAGATGATAGGGAGCCAACAGAGTTCACTGAGTAGAAGGGGTAATGTGGTTAGATCTATACTTAAGGAAAATTATCTCAGCAGCAGTGAGGAGGATAGATTTAAATGCAGATCAACGAGGAGATCATTCATTCTAATGGTCTGAGAGAGAGGTGATAAGTTCTACATGAGGACAAAGAAGAGTTTAGATGAGAGATATGAGTAGAAAGCTACTATTTGGCAACTTCATTTTACATATGAAGTGAGTAAAATGTAAAGTTAAGGATATTGCCAAAGTTAGGAACCTTGGAGACTAGAAGAAATGCTGGTGTCTTGGTATCCAAAGATGGTGAATGGGATCAGTATAGCCAAAGAGACAAGGATGATCATGGTGTACCCAAGGAACAGTACAGAAAGCAAATTGTTTAGAATAAATGGATCATAAAGAGGAAGAGTATGAGACATAATTGGAAAGGTCAATTGAAACCAGATTGTAGAGATTTATTCTTTATCCTGAAGGTAGTCCAGTGGCCACCAAAGTTGTTTGTTTTTGTTTTTTTTAAAGCACTGGGATGACATGTACAAAATAGAATTTTTGAAATGTTGGTCAGTCAGTGGCATATAGAATGAATTAGAAGGAAGAAAAGAAAGACTTGTAGACTTGTTAGGAAACTCAAGGTGTATTTGAAGGAGTACTTAAATGGGAGTCAGTAGACCTACCAGTGAGTTGTCACCTGGCCAGTACTTGTGTGAACTTTGTAAATTATATAATCTTTCTGATGTTCAAGTTTCTTAACAGTCAAACAATGACAATAACAGTCAAATGACAATAACAGTCAAAAAATGACAAACAATTGAAGTAGTTGATCTGGAATATTTTGTCTAGCTCAAATTCTCTAGTACAATCCCTTTTCTAATATTTTCTTCATCTCAAAAACATCATCATCTACTCTCATCATTCCCCCTGCCTCTGACAGTGAAATAGTCCTTCTTGCCAAGGTAAACTCCTCTAGAAGTGCTCTTGGTCAGTAGATTGTAATCATAAACATCCTTTCTTCTCTGATCTCATGCTCTCCCTGCTTACCAATTCCTTCCTTAATGTCTTCAGACATACCCATGTCTCCGTCCTTCCTTTCACCCATTATAATCTGGTTTCTAGCCTCATCACCTAATTGATGTTCCCTCCAAAGTTACTAATGATCTCTTAATTATGAAATCTTATTTTTTTTAGCCCTCTTCCTTCTGAACTCATTGCTATATTTGACCATGCTGAGCACTCTATCCTCCTGGATACTCTGGCATATCTGAGTTCTACTCCTTCATAGTTCTCATCCTGACTGCCCAATTTTCTTTCTTCTTCTCCTTTCCTGGTTCATCATCCATACCACTCCTCCTAACTGTGAATGTTTCCAAAAATCTCTCTCCTGAGTCATCTTCTCTTTTCCCTCCATGATGACCTCATTAGCTTACATGAGTTTAGTTATTATCACTATGGCAATTACTCATTAATTGACATAGCTAACCCCAGTCTCTTTCCTGAGTTTCAGTCCTACATCACCAGTCATCTAGTAGACATTTCACACTGGATATCCTGGAGTTGACTCAAACTCACATCCAAAACTGAACTCATTATCTTTCTTCCAAAACGTATGTCTCTTCCAAAATTCCCTATTTCTATCAAAAGTACCATCATTCTTCCAGTCTCCTAAGTTAGTCATCTTGGTATAATGTGTGGATTCTTACTTTCTCTCGCCTCACATTTTTCAGTCAGTAGTAAATATTGCCATTTCTAACTCCACAATTTTTATACTCCATTCCTTTTTACTCCCATAGCTACTACTCTAGCTTGGCCAGTCATCACTGCTTCCCTAATTGGTCTCCCTGCCCTAAGTCCCTTCTATTCCCATCTATCCTACATCCTACTGCTACTACTACTACATAGTCCTTTGGTAAATACACATACATACATACCACCACCACCATCACCATATATATATATACACACACACACACACACACACACACACACACACACACACACACACACACACAAAGTAATTTGAAGTAATTTTTTTTGATGGAGAAGCATATTCAGCTGGGAGAGGCTTCATGTAGAAGGTGGCCTTTGAGCTGAATGTTGAGGGAAAATAAAGTTTGAAGAGGTAGAGGTGAGGAGACAGTATGTATTGGGAATAGAAAATAGTTGGTGCAAAGGAATGGAGATGAGAAATGAAATTTCATGCGTTAGGAACAGCAAGAAATCCTGTTTGAATGACCAAAAAGTGTGTGAAGGGAAATAACATGTAAATAGTTATTTGAAGCCAGAACGTGAAGGACTTTGAATGCCAAACAGGAGAGTCTGTATTTGGTCCTGGAGGAAATAGGAAGCCGTGAGAGTTTATTGAGTAGGAAAGTGACATGGTCAGGCTTGTGCTTTAGAAAAGTCACTATGGCAAGCTGTGTGGAAGATGGGTTGGAGAGGAGAGAGGCTTGAGAGCAAGAAGACCAATGAGAAGGTTATTGGAGTAGTTCAAATGAGAAGTGATGAGAGCCAGGACTAGAGTGGTGCCTGTTTGAGTACGATTATTCTGATATCTCTTGTTGGAGTGCAAGAGGTAATGGAGTACAATAGACTTGGACTTGACATCAGAAGACCTGACTTCAACTTCTGTCTCTGACATTTACTACTTGGATAGTAGTCTAACCTTTCTGACTTAGTTTTCTCATCTGTAAAATGGGGATGATGACACTGGCAACACTATCTCATGAGACCATCATGACAAAGTTTATCTTGCTATGTAAATGTACATTATTTACATTTGAATAGTAGCCTGCCTGATATTTGGGGAATTAAGATGTAAGCACACTACAAAGATGATATATCCGGAAAATCATCTGAAAATTACTGAGGTTATCCATGCTGACCACCCTATGCAATTCCTTCTTGCTCCCTGCTCCATAGGAAAAATATGTCTCATACTAATAAAGAGCACTAGTCTATGCAAAACATCATTCTTGTAAATCACTATATGCCTGGCTCATATCTTCCTTGAGAAAGGAGTTGCTCAGATGAAAACACTCAATTCAGTTCAGTTCAGCAGGCATTCAGTAATCTGCTAACAGCATGTTAGACTCAATACTAGGAACTGGGAATACAGAGATAAAAATGAAAAGACTTACAAAGTGAGGAAAGGGGTGAAACTACATAGAAACAGGTAAATAAATAACATATATGCATACATATATATGTGTGCATTTATATATAGTATATATTATAATTATGAAAGTATTGAACTCTGTGTGTTTAGATGTCTACATATACATATTTATGTCTGCCTATCTACCCTATGTGTATGTATGTTGAGATTGGTGCATGGATTGTGGGGGAAGAGGGAGGCATGGGGATTAAAAAAAAAGATATACAGGTGGAAATGGAGGTGAGGAAGGAGAGCTTTCCAGGTATGGGGGACAGACCATACAAAGGCAGGAGATGGATTCTCAACGAACTCTTTCTTTTGTTCAAAGCTGAACTATGATAAAGGCTTCAGTAAATTGTTGGACAATCAGACATTCAGAATGTATACTTTTTTTTTTATCACTGTCTTAGTTGTTCTCCTAAAGTCATTACACTTTCACCAGAAATGTTGAATAAGACACAGTACTCAGGTTGCTTCAAGACTTTCAGATTCCTTCAAGATATGTTAAAATTTTCCCAGACTCAGTGCTTTTATTGCATTCTTACTGGATCAGGGACTGAGAGCCTGTTTGACAGAACTCAAGAGGCTGATTCTGACAGAAAGCTCCTTGAGGGCAGGGACCACTCTTTTTATTTAAAACCATGAAGCACTTAGATATAATAAAGAGAAGAATTTTAAAGGAGTTGTCTTGGTTAAAAAAAAAAGCTATGGAATACACTGTGCCAATGGGAGTCATTAATTTTAAAGTCTGAACTAATTCGATCTATTCATACTGTATATGATGATGTATGAGAGTAGTGAAAGGGGAAGTAGAGAGAGAAGAAAGAGAAATGAGTGGCATGGTCCATAGATCTGCCTAGGTATTGTACTCTCGTGTCTAAAAAAATTCCAATCACATTATTTGATACAATGCACTTCCATTCTGGAGTAGCCTTTTTTCCTTCCTAAGTGAAAGGATTAAGTCATCCAATGATTAAACTCTCAGTTGAAAACAGAACATATTGCAATGATTGGAGTTTACAGGATAGAAGCTAGTCTCAGCCCTCTGACTCCATACATTGCCTTCAAGCGTGGAGCAAATATTGATGCTATTTGGAGCTTTACTGAAGGAGAAAATAGGCAGAACTCAGATCTGCATCTGCCTCTTAACGAATCTTAATTATTCCCAAGTAGTATGAAAATGTAAGGTATAGAATTATTAGAAGTCTGGGTTTTTCCTATGTAGTTTGGAATTAAATGAGATTGGGTTTTGTAGTCCCTTCTTCTCTTTCCTGCCTCCACTACATCTAGTGAAATTAAGTCAAGGTATTTGCATAGCCTAAAAAACAGGGATGGTTGGCCCCATCAGTTTATAAATGGAAAACAGAGTAGGCTCCATTGTTTAAACAACCACCCTTTTTACTGACAACAGCTCATTAAGAGCCAAGGTAGATTTGGCTAGACAGAGTATTAAAGCTAGTCAAAATAAAAGTAGATAAGCACACACAGTAGGTAACAATAGCAATCACTGACATGACTGATTCATACTTGCAAAACAGTCTCTATATATTATCTTACTTGAGAAGCAGCATAGTTAAGTGACAAAGTTCTAGATTTGGAATCAGGACAACCTAGGTTCATATCCTACCTCTGAACCTTACAAGCTCTGTGATGGTGGCCACTTCACTTTATCTTTCTGAGTCTTAATTCCTTCACTTTTGGAATGAGGATTAGGCCTATTATGAATCAGGTTCTTGCTAGTTTCTAGGGATACAAGCACAAACATAAAAGCCGTCCCTGCCCTCAGAGAACTTATATTCTCTGAGAATAACTGACATTTATAAAGAGCTTTATGGCTTACAAAATATTTTACATGCATTATCTCACTTGAATCTCACCCAAACCCAGTGAAGTAGTTGAATTGAACTGCTGTGAGGAGGTACTGAGGAGAATGTTGCTAAAATATGAAAAGATTAGAGACCACCTAAGGAAGTCCTTTAGGTCCTTCTTTACAGAAGGTCCACAATAAAGATAGGACTAGAGAAGTTTTAAGGTTCCTTCCAGTTCTAAATTCCATGATCCTATGATCATTTCTGCTAAAATAAAAATGCTAGTGCATTGTAATGGGGCAGCAAGGCAGCACAACAGATGGAGTACTGGGACTGGAGTCGGGAAGACTCATCTTCATGAGTTCAAATCTGGCCTCAGACACTTACTAACTGTGACCCTGGGTATGCCATTTAAGCCTATTTGCCTCAGTTTCCTCATCTATAAAATGAGCTGGAGAAGTAAATGACAAACCACTCTACTATTTTTGTCCCAAATGGGGTCATGAAGAGTCAAACACCATTAAAACAAACAATACATTGTAATAGAAGTGCTTTCCTTAAGTTAGAGAGGAAGGATCTGTGAATTCCGAGTCATCTTAATGTCTTTTGTGGAGAAAATAAGTCTGTTCTAGTTCACAGGAAGCTTTCACTCTGGGCTCTGGAAGAGAAAAAAGGACACATGACATTCCCTGGAAAGAAGATTAGAGAGAGATTAGGTTGAAAGCAAAGGATGGAATGAAAAGGATTGAGGGAAGAGTAGAGACCCCTCCTTCCCACCCAATTCTTGATAGTTTTTCCTCTCCCAATATTCTGTTCTATCATTTTAAAGGATAAGCTTAAGGAAAAGTAATGGAACTCTCATGACCTATTGATTTTATTTTGTCACTAGGGAGAATCAATGTTTGCAAAAAAAGGTGGCATTAAAAAATTGTATGCTTTTTATAGAACCTCTCACTTACTATAATATTTATAAGGAATATCAGATGCTCCAATCTACATTTTAAAACACATTTTTTGCTGAAACAAACTTTTCTCTTCCTAAAATGATTGACACATTGCCAAAATGCTGATAAAGCAACAGTCTTACCAAGTGCTAACCAAAATCCAAAACTATTTTATAGAATTATAGTTACTTGATTTACTATTGGTCACCATGACAACTGTTTGCCATTCCACACACCCTCCCCCAGAAACCTCATAGAGAAAGTATTCCAAGTTGAGAGATGGTTTAAGTATCTCATCCCTAGAGGAGCTTTATCCTCAAACTCAACAAGAAGAAGTGTCCTTTTTATTTACAAGTAAGGTTTCTTCTTCAGTCTCTGAACATCAAGTCATGTAGGATAGATTCACATTATCTAACAGTCATATATCAAAATTACTAGGAAATGGATTGCATATATCTTCAAGGCTGTTGCCTTAGCAACCATTGTGTTGCGATTCTTTTTTGTCCCTGCAAACAGGAAAGATAGCATATTTTACAGATCCAATTAATATTCCAGGGTTTGAAATAGAAAAATAGTAGTTAAGTAATAAGTTAGAAGATTAAATAGACGTGTCTGTATCAGTGCTGTTTGCAATGTAAAGATTGTTTTGCTGTTACTAGTGGAGCAAATAAGCTCATTAGTAATTAGTATGAGCCCTGACAATGATACAATGGATGCACAAAAATCTATACAACTTCCTGATAAGGGGACAAATAGTTTTGTTTTTTTTCAGAAGCAGAGTGATAGAGATATGAAGGGTAAAACTTCAAAGATAGTTCAAAATAGCTATTTTTTCATTTCATGAAACTGAAACCTCTACATCATAATCAATTGAAATGTCTCAGAGGTATTGTTAAGACATTTGAAGCATCTTGTGTCCTCTAAATATGGATTCATAACTTCATTGCAGAGATCTCTCATCACTCTAAAGTGTTTGATTTTACTATCCACAAAGAAAAACCAAGTGGATGAAGAGTGATCATCGTGTAATCTGTGATATGCAATTGGATGGACAATACGTAGAGCTGGTCTTTATAAGCTTTAGAAACACTGAAAATAAATAATGATCTAACCCCAGAAGACAATAGGAAAGGGGAAACACCCTATATTACTTTTGGAAATCACACTTTTGTTTTCAATAATGCTTTTATTGATCCCTGAAACAAAAGTCTACCTCGTTAACATTAATATTCTTCTGATGAAGCTATGTGATTATCATAGAAGTCACAATATCCAAAGAATTAAAGTTTCAAGTGACTCAAAGGGCAGTGAAGGAAGGTGAGTATGAATGGATTTCAGCATTTTACAAATGAAAATGTTCTCAGGAGAAGTAATCTCAATGATGTTGACAGAAAAAGAGGTGATCTGGTCACATAGTGATAGATAAGTAATAACCACTGGACTGTCTTCTTATTCCTTTGATATCTATATGAAATCAAGAAGTATAGAGGAGAGCCTCCAGCATGCAGACTGGTTTTCCTGTGTCAGATTTATAGGCAGGCATGGACAAGAGGATGACAGGCATGCCATCATCTCCATCTCCACTATAACTCATTCGCTCATAGGGGTGATCATATGTAGACCTCATTTTTCTCACCCAATAATCTCCCCCATTTTCTCCATCTCTACTATCGAATGTCTATACTTCCAACTTCTCTATTACCTCACTCCTTCTGAACCTTTTCCATTCTCTCAATCCTTTCCTATTCTTCTAGTTCATCACCCCATTTTGTTTTCAGTTACCTTTCTTTGTTCTTGACCCCAATGAGCCATTTTGACAACACTGTTTTTGCTCTTGAATTCTTTGCTCCTTGTCTTTCTGTTCAAATCCCCTGCCAATTTCTAAACACTCAGTCATGCATACCATCTGTCTTCTCTACTTCTATTTCCAAGCTTTCCAGTATTGCTGGAGGAAGTTGGAAAACAAGAATGAATCTGTCCACCACAAATTCATGATATCTAACCTCAACGAAGCCCTCTCTCCTGCCTGACAGTCCACTTATCCATCTCTTATTGATTCATCACATGCCTCTTAGCCTGAACTTTAAGGCCCTTAGCAGCCTACATTTATCCTATCATTTCATATACCCCTTTTTCATGACATTCTCTATGGCCCCTATTCCCTTAACTCTTCACAGCATTTCTCACTATGCATGCACTCACACTGGTTATTCTCAATATTAGAAATATTTTCCTTCCTTCCACTGATCTCATTAACATCCTCTCTGCTGCTAACCTGTTGTATGACTTCCTCCAGGTTTCTTTACAAATATCTTAGAAGCCTCTACATCTTGGAAGATCACTTTTGCCCATTTTATCCTCTGCCTCTGGGACACACTCCCCAGATTAGATGATTCCCCCTAGAACCTCCACTGAAGGAGGGTGCCTGGGGCATCCTTCTCTTCATATCCCACTGGACTGAAATTTTGACTGGCCCAGCATGACTTGACATCGCTCCCATGCTGGGTGTCTTTACCACTTCCCCTGCTTTTTCGGCTTCATTTTATGTGTCATCTTTCCTATCATAATGTAAGTTCTAGAAGAGTAGCACTTGTCTTTCTTTTTGCTTCTCTTTGAATTTCCAGTGCTTAGCACAGTTGCTAACACATAGTAAGCACTTAATAAATGCTTGATGACCTTGGATAGATCACTTACTTTCTCTGAGATCTGAAATAGCTCATCTACAAAATAAAAGTGTTGTCTTAGATGATCACTGAGACCTTTTTGAGTAATAAAACATGATATTCTGATGGCAAAACTTGAGGAGGAAGAGGATGGGGTGGGGGTGATGTATCCAAAATATTTTCCTTCTTCCCCTGTTACATCCAAGGCAGTTTTTTTCACCTTCTAATTCACTACAAGTGGTTACTACAAGCTTTGCTTCTCTTCACATCTTGCAAATTGGAAATCAGATTTCTAGCTGGGTCTTCTTTTTAACTAAATTTCATTCTATCACAATATTGTGGAAGTCCTGTGGAGTTCAGTTTAGTAGAAACATACCTGGAGTCATAAATGAATTCTGTAGGTACCAGCTGATGACCATCAGCCTTGCATGACTGATGTGGACTTAAAAAGCTGATGCCTTCCAGCATTCCTTTGGAAAACAAGTGCCTTCTCTGTTGCTTCTACTTCATAGAGTGCCCTCTGACTTTAGTCAGTCTCCTATGGTTCCTTGAGTGGAAATTGGTAAGCAATCATGGTCTGATCCTTTTGGCAGTTTATAGTCTTATCTTACCTCCTGTGCTCTATGGACCGAATCCTGACAGAGGATCATGTCTTGGACTTATGTTCTCAACTTGAATCTATTCCTAGTACTTCTTACTTGACTAGATAGTGAGACTCCAGGTGTCTCTCCACCTTTGCTCCATGTAATGTATAGCAGCAGTTGTGCTGGACTGTGACATTGCCTAATGTAGTGCATAGTAGGATCTAAATAAATGTTTATTGACTGACCAGCAAGTGCCACCCTCAAAAGTACAAACATACTCCTAAGTCAGTTGAGATCGTCTGATTTGGATTATTTCTTATTATTCCATGAACTTTATTTTTCTATAAATAAGTGTTTATTTTCAACCTCTCCCCTGCTGCCTCCATCCACTGGACAAAAAAAGAAACAAATGTAGCAAATATGTATTGGGAAGCAAAAAAAATTTCCATATTGGCCAGGTCCAAAAATGCATGCCTCCTTTTGCATACTTAGTTCACCACCTCTCCATGGGAGCCAGTGTCGGGGGGAGGTAGGTTTTCATTCTCAGTCACTTGTCCCCTGGAATCATTGCTGATAATTGTATTGATCAGAGTTCTCTTTCAGAGTTGGAGCCCTACTGTTCAAACAAGATTTTTAATTATGTAAGAAAAATTTTATGTTGAAAATTTTGAAGGTTAGAAATCACATCTATTTTACAGCATGTTCCCATGTTAAATCACTGTAGTATATTGATAGGAAGTTCTTTATTTCTTTTTTAAATTCTTCTTATTGTAGCTAAAAGTATCTTTTCTGTTTTAATCAATTTAATAAATATTTATTAATTATCTATGAGGTATTTAATATTGACATATACTAGCTGAGTGACTGTGGGCAAACCACTTAGCCTCGTAGTGTACCAGCCACATTTCTGAGAATATAAATTATGGATAACTTGTCTGTCTTCATTGGTAGAGACAATTTCCACATTGAGAGTTTTACACAGATCCAGACCTTAAAAAAACCAACTTACTGTATGCTGTCTAGCTCACAAGGAAACAACAGTAGTCAGATGAATCCTGGTATTTTCTGTATGGGGTCTGTGGTCTAGTGCAGGGTATAAAACATAAGGAAAGCTATGATACAAAAAATATACATGATAAGCACAGCACATCAGTGAAAACAAAGTTAAAAATAAAAATAGAAATATCATGTATTGAGAAATCAAGGACAACTTCATGAAGAAAGTTATGACTAAAATAGACTTTAAAGGATGGGTAGGAATTCAGTTAGTGGAAAGGTGAGGTATAAGATCTTTTCAAATATGAAACATGGGTAAGATAGAATGGGGCAAGTTTAGTCATCAGTAGTTTATGTAGCATGACATAAGGCTGACATCATCCTTTATAATGTTTTTCTAATATTTTGAGGCAAGAGAACATTCAGAACTATAAGGAAACACAAAAGAGAAATTCAAGTATAGAAAGGTCAGAGAGATAGCAGGGTGTGATTTGTTGCTAGGGAAAGTCAGACAAGGATCATCAGACTTTTCAGCATTCTCTAAACAGCTCCATTGTGATTTGCATTATTGAGGCACATGATGGGAAAGGGAGTAGACAGGGAAAAGAAAGCAATTTTCTTAACACAGTTTTACTTAGCATGTTTTCCATGTGATGTAATGGAGTTTTAAAAATATTTGCCTCGGCTGGGTGACATGATAAGAACTAATGACTTAAATAGGTTTGTGATGATAGGTCAAAGGAGAGTTGAACTGAGAGAGTCAGAGAAATAAGTAAAGAGCATAGTTCAAAGAGTAGAGAAGTGAAAAAGAACCTTCTTCCCATGACTAAAGTGAAGAATTTCTTAGTTATTTGTTAAAGGCATTGGATGAGAGAATTGTAGACTTCCATAGAGGAGAGAGGCTTACTAACCACAGCTTCCCCAATAGATTGTGAGCAGAGTATTAGGTCTTTTTAAAGATAGATATATATCTGTTATCCAGACATAATGTATACAATACCAAATGGAAATGACAGGAGACATAATATTTAGTAGAAACTCTTGAGGACTAGAAGAGAACAATGAGATTACCTAACTACTAAACAACATCTGTCCCTCTATATGGGTCCATTGATCACACCTGTTTCCTTCATGTCTTTGCTCCATGTATGATCCCTATAAAAGGTTCTTCTTCCCATTGAGAGTGTGAATATTTGTGGGAAAGTGAGCAGTTCAAAGTTCATTATGGATTGTTCTGTTATTTTATTGCTTTCTTTTTTCTGTTTGTTTGGAACTATTATGTGTCCTTTGGCTTACAAGTGAACATAAACACTTCACTAGGGGCTTGTGAAGTTTGATTTGAGAAGTATTCTAACCCACAAAGTGCCCCAAATCTGGGGTAACTTTCTGGGGCCCCAAGTATAAGAGGGTACCATAAGGAAGCAGGGTGATGTTACTAATAAATTAAATAATGGGCTGCTGATATAATTCCTAGAGAAAACTCTCATCACTGACTTGAACTATTGAGTACTTTTTATTGAACAAACACTTTATGTTGATTTGGGCCAACCCTGGACCAACTAAAGAATTATTAAGGGTACTGTTTGAGCATGACTGAAAGCCCTATAGATAATTGGGTGACATCAATGTATGACACATCTTGCTGTGGTTTTGGATTACAGTAATTAACCTGGCATTTGGGATCGCAGACAGAAACTATATTCCTCAGCATCATTGCTCAGTCAGAATCATTCCTCATTTAGCTCATTTGAAAAGCTAGAGGAGATGCTGCCTGTAAACAAAGGAATGCAGATGAAAGTTGCTGCATCCTGTTGTAAATGGGCAATGATCCTTTATCTAGTCCCCAACTTTCCTTGCAAACATGCCAACAGATAAAACACTAGCTTGTGTGTTGATTCTGGAATTCATTTTTCCTCTCCATATGAGTCAAGCACATTCTTGGGCTTCAGTTCCCAGAGCTGGCTGCTCACTCCCCAAAGCAATACCTTTCAATGGCTGTCACCATGACAACAAGCAACTAGTTGAAGAGTAAGGGGGATCAGTCAGATGAGTGGCATCATGGGTTGTCTTGATTATCACATCAAATTTCTGGTTGGTTTCAGCCTCAAACAAACTGACCATTTAACCAAAGGTTTTCCTTGGATTGATGGATTTTAGATTTGTCAGCATACTTTTTCTAAATTTCCTTTTCCCTTGACTCCTGTGTAGGCAGTCTAATTGGCTCAAAGAGAAACTAAGAGACAGGACGCTGGATTTTCATGGAGTTGTAGTTTCCCATGGGTGGATTAGGGTGTGGTACTATCATGTTTCTCTGCTTCTTTCTCTAAGAATGGAAATTAAAGTCAGCTCATGTGGTATGTAGACAGCGTGATGCCTTAGTGGATCAACACTAGACTTAGAGTTAGGAAGAACTAAGTTTGATCCTGCCTCTCAGATATACATTAACTGTGTGACCTTGGACAAGTTACTTAGCCTCCACCAGCCTTGCTTTTTATACCTATAAAATGGGGATAATAAGAGCACATGCTTTACAAAGCATTAAGGGTTACCTGTCATTATTAATAATACCAGTACAAAGAGACAGTCTTTGGGCTGCATCTGATAATAGCTTGAATCAATACTTAATCCTCTCATTCTTGTGCATGCCCTATGGCTCTGGACAGACAAAGATACCAAGGAATGCCTTCACATACCACCATAATGACACAAGAGGAAGAAGCTCAGAACCATAGTTTTTTTTTCCTAAGTTCAAATGGTCTCCCACAAATAATACAGAGTCCATGGGAAAAGTGAGATCAAGCTTAGCGTATAAGTGGCAAAAGGGGTTACTCACTGCTCCTGGAAGTTATAAATCTCTTCCTATTGGCGGGGAGGAACCCTCGTGTGTTCCCCTTAGGTGTGGTGGGATCATTGCACAGTTCTGAAGTATTATTTCCTCAGTGTTTCTAGTCTAGACATCTCAAAGTTTATAAGGTCATCCTGTGGCGGTGGTGGTGGTAGTGGGACTGGGGGTGGTAACAGCTCTTTTCTTTCCTTCTTTGACCAAAGTGTTTCCTTCTCAGGGCTTTAGATGAGAGATTCTGTAGGACAATCTGTTTAAGTGCCTGGGTTTTTTGCTATTTTATATAAGCCCCACGGAGGGTGATTGAGATGCCACCAAATCCAGACTTTTCAATCCTATCTTAATGTCTGACCTTGATTCCAAAGGTGGTGGTTTCCCTGGATAAAGTTATCAGAATACAGACTTTTGTTTAATTGCCTTAAATGGGGTAGGATAGGAGTCATTGATTCAGTAGATCCCTACACTTAGAAAAGGAAAGCTAGATCTAAGATATACCAGAACAGACTGACCCATGATAGGGCTTCCCCAAAATGTTGATGCAATCCTCTGTTTAAGGGCAAACCCAAGCTCATGGTATGTCATGTCCTGTGCCTTATTCAGTGCATGTTGTATCCACTAAGGCATTGCGCTGTCTATTCAGAAGAAGACAGAGGTAGTATTCCAGAAGTCTCTACTTTACTGAAAGAGCCAGGGATGAAAACTCTGGATTAAGGAATCATGGGACCTAGTTTGTAATCCTGTGTCTACTATTGATTTTCTTTCCTGTATGTTCTTGAGCAAGTCACATAATCTCATTAGGCTTTAATTTGTTCATCTTTAAAGGGGGACTTTGTAAAAATACCTGTCTTGTCTTTTAGAGTTACTGTAAGGATTATTAAAGGATCATTATGCTTTAGGACCCTTAGCAGAGCCTGAGTCATCTTATAATGTAGTAAGCCTCTTATACATTTTATAATGTATTAGCAGTTTGTATAGGAATCCTCATCTATGTTATGTCAGAGCAAATTATTTAGATGGTCTTATTATTTAGAAGGACTTGGGTTTGGCAAAGTGATTTAAATTTCTGAAATGTGTGGTTTTTGATCAGTGATTGTGAGTGTAGTTTAAGCTATTTGTCTAATTGATAAGGAGTCTCTGGGGCCAGTTTGTAATCTCCCAGGGTTAGGTCCTCCTTCAATGCAATGGACCTTTGAGGCATTTACTGGAGATACCCCAAGGTCAATCTCACAGCTGCTAGCTGTGACTTCCATCAGTGTCTCTACACTCTACAGTCTCTTCTCAAGTAATAGGAACTGTTACTGTCAAGACAGCTGACTTGCCAATAAGTGAAGGACAATATGGTATCAGCCAGAAGGACTCAGAATACCAAGTTTCCGTTGTATAAACATGACATTCCTTTTTGTTTAAATTATGTAAAATAGTGTGATAGTAGCAAGTTGGAAAAGTGCCAGTCTAAGAAACAAGCTCTCTGGATAAATTTCTGACAATACATTGCCTGAGGAGTGGATGGCAGTTCTTTGGGGGAGAAACTCTAGGCCATCCAATCATCTTCCTTCACCACAGAAATGCCAGTGTAGCTTCAGTATTTCATAATTAGGTTATATCCCCATCACCTTTTGTTTATAACTATGAGTGGGTGACAGTTAACAAGAGAGCCATGAAGAGGGAAGCTTGGCAAAAACATCATGGCAGTCAGAAAGCTTCCTTTCCTCTGCCAGGTTGGGTCTCAACATCAGAGGTTGAATTCCATTAGGAATCCTCTGATTTTCAGAAACAGTATTTACAACACAACTATTATAGACTAATTTGCTTATGGTGTAGCTATTTAATTTTAGGTTCATATATTCAGAAATGCTGTAAGACCTCAGAGAAAACTCAATCAGCCAACATTTCTTAGTATCTAACAATTGTCAGCGAGGACCTGGAAGATGCACAGAAAAGGCAAGAATAGTCCTTTCCCTCAAGGAGATTGATGGGGGAGACATCACATACATAAAAGGTTATATTTTGCATATATATATATATATATATATACACATATACAAGCACAGATATAAACCTATATTTATGATATTGTACTATATGTGTAGAGTCAAAAGAAAATAACCTTAGAGGGGAAGGTAGCTGAGAGGTCCCAGGAAAGGCCTTCTAAAGAAGGTGAAGCTTTAGCTGAAGCCTGAAGGAAACCAGGGCTTCTGAGAGGCAGCATCAAGAGGGAAAACATTGTGGGTTTTAAGTAATAGCTAGTACAAAAGCACAAAGTTGGGAAACAGAACATCCTGTATGAGGAACAGTAAAGAAGTAAGCGTGATTGGACTAGAGACTGTGTGAAAAGAAATAGTAGAGGCTATTGGAAAGATAGAAAAGGGCCAGTTTGTAAAGAGCTTGCAGTGTCAGAGAGAGGAATTTATATTTGATCCCAGATGTATTCTTTTGGAGCCATTGGAGCACACTGGTTATGGGCATCCATAGTCAGACCTATATTTTAGTCAGGTGTACATGAGACTATGTGGTCCACTCAGTATCTATAAATATGATGGAAAGCCAGAAATCTTAGTTTCACTTTTCATGCACCCTTAAAATGATCTCCAGGAAATGTACTATACAGACAATTCAGAAAAATTAAGCAAAAAATGTACTTTAGGTAGCGTATCATGAGAATTAAAAGAAACACACCAAAAATTGGCACTGGTTAATATGATTAAATGATTAAAAATCAGAAAGAACCATTTGGACAAAAATCTTTTGGTAAAGGTACCAATGTATATTATATTGTTTTGATGGAACTACTATCTTAATCTTATAGATATTTCATTCATTTAGGTAGATCACAATTCCTCCATCCTTTCTCATCCTGTGTAATTCTTGTCTATTTGCTTTCACAGAGTATCTACCCAGCATACTGGAGGATTTCCTCTAGATAGTTTTAATTTTTAGTGTGCCATTGCAAAGACTGGGCTGTCTGCCTGTTATTCTTTGGATCCCATGATTTTCCCAATGACTGGTTTTATCTTCCATATTATCAATGACATCCATGACACATTATTTTATTTAGAATGAAACTATAGATCATTTAATTTGACTTAAATTGAATGTATATGGCTATTAGAATATTTTTGACTAAATGAAAAACTGGCTCCTTTTTTTAATAATTAAGAGCAGAGCTGAAACACTAAAGGAAAAACTGTAATAACTGGAATATTTTTCACACTGGCAACAAATACTGTTAAATGAAAACAGTTCTTGAGAGGCACAGATCAGTGTTACAACATTTAGTCTTGTGTCTTTCTATGTGTAGAATTCAAATATTTAAAGCTACGTTAAGATAAAAAATGCTGTTTAAAAAGTTTTTAAATGTTTTAAGAAATTGAGAAACCTGCTACATAGTAGACCATAAATACTTAGCTGACTGACTGGCAAAATACTCAATCTTCTATGTGGTGAGTCAAATAAATATTATATAGGTTAACAGTTTATTGTCATGATTGTATCACTAACTCTATTTCTATTAGATCAGACCAGTCATAGAAAAGGGGGAAATGATGTTTAATTCCTCATTTGCTTGAAAGAGTGCTGGATTTGGAAACAGAGGATCTGGGTTTGAATCCTGGCAGTGCAACTTATTCTCTATGTGAGCTTGGAAAAAATCACTGAACCTCCATATTCCTCACTTTCCTTATCTGCAAAATGAAAGAGGTGGACTAGATGTTGTCTGGGGTCCCTTTATTTTAAATCTGTAATCCTATGGCCTATGATCCCAATGTAGGAAAAATGAGATTTTTTAAAAATAGTCAATGATTTTAAATGAGTATCTGTTAACAACAGATGAAAACTATTTTTAATGACTAAATAATGAAAATACCTTTTATTTCAATTAATAATGATAGTAGCTAGCATTTATATACTAATTTATAGTTTGTAAAGCACTTGACAAATATCTCATTTTATCTTCATGACAATCTTGAGAAATAGGTGTTATTATTTCTGATTTTACAAATGAGCAAAGAGTTTCAGTGACTTATGGAGAGTCTCACAGAAGCTGTGTTTGAATTCAGATCTTTTGATTCCAATTCTAGCACTCTATCTATTGTGCCACCTACCTGCTTATAAATAAAATGGATATTTAATTTTTTTAAAAAAAGTAGCCCACTGTCAGTGAACTAACACTGTGCATATATATTATATATATTAATTCTTTTAAAATTAATTTTTATTTTATTTCCCTCTCCAAATCTCTCTGCTCCACTTTTCCCCCATTTAGAAAGAAAGAAAAGCAAAATCCATTACATAAATGTGTAGTCAAGAAAAATAAATTCTTGCATTAGTCATGTAAAAAAATATGCCTCATTCTTTGAGTCTTGATAGATTATGTCTCTGTACTCTGAGTCCATCACCTCCCTCTCTGGAGGTGGGTTATCATCATGAGTCCTCTAGAATTGTGAGTTTGTCATTGCATTGAACAGAATTCCCAAGTTTTTTGAAGTTATTTTGCTTTATAAAATTTCTGTATTAAAATTATTGTATAAATTGTTCTCCTGGTTCACTGCACTCTGCATCAATTCATACAAACCTCAGTTTTCTCTGAAACTATCTGATCCATTTCTTACAGAACAGTTGTCATTGTTGTGTTCATCCTTCATTGCTGAAGAAGACCATGCCATCAGAGAAATGATGACATGACTTGTACTTGACTTTGTTTTGAGTGAGGGAGGGCTGTGCAGGTCACCAGCCTTACCTCTCCTCTAGATCCATCTGAATCCGGTGATCAGATATTCATCAGGATGGCTGGAGATGGCTCAGTCCACACTGGGAGACCTTGGGCCCTTTAGGCCAAGGCCTATTCAGGTACTCATGTAGGGTGAGGTAATGCCCATTCAGTGAATAGGCCTGTTTAAGAAGTAGTCAGAGGATGATCTCTTTAATGAGCCAAAGAAAAAGAACTACATCAGGCTGGGAGGTAAACAGCAGCAGTTACTATTGATCATCACTCTTAAGCTAGGAGGGGTCCCTCTCTTCTTCTCTCTTCCCCTCCCCTTCCTTTTCATTCCCTTCCCAAGACCTTAAACCTACTGCACTCTGAAGCTCATAGATTGGACAACACCAGGCCCTGCCCAAGATCCACTTAAGGGCTGTTTTCTGGACCCTCCTGGTTTAAAAGTGATTATCAATAATTACTGTGGCTGTTTCCCTCCCGGCTTACAGAACAATAATCTTCTGGTGCACTAACTCTGTGGGTTTCCACGTCATCTGCTTGTGGTAATGTACTTCTTCATCTCTTTTTTTTTCCAGGTCTTCTTTGACACGTTGTAGATTTTGTTGAAGAGGCACTGCAGTGTTCCAAGGCTCAGTGTAATGAATAAGAACCTGCCCATTAATAGAGAATCCCTGTTTCATGTGTATTTCATTTAGAACATTAGCTGTGGCTACTCATCATATGTCAATGGTAGACTGAACATGTATCTCCCTCTCTGATACCTGATTTGATGCCAGTACCCAGTGGATTACTAACAAAGTAGTGAAGCACAGTGGGAAAAACCCTGCATCTGGAGTCAAAGAACCTGGGTTCAAATCTTGACTCTATGTGATATAGGGCAACCATTTAACTTCTCTGGGAAGAAATGGGAGAGAATTCAGAAGTGAAAATAAAATAAAATTGAATTTTAAAAAATCTGGGGGCCTCCGTTTCTTTAGTTATAAAAATGAAGGCAGTTGGGCTAGATAACATCTAAGGAATTTAAAACCTGAACACATTCTTTTCATTCTTTTCTTCTGGAGTGTATGCTACCACAAAAGCTGAACTGCTCAAAATACAGATAATGCACTGACTATACAGTATCTGCAGTTAAATCCCAAAGAAATAATGAATTATTATTTATGGGTGGTATTTGGTTAGAGTAACCTAAAATGATGGTTGAAGTGAATTGAACATATCTACAAGGATCTGCATGCTCTTCCTCTCATTCTGAATGTCATCTAACATTTCATCAGTGATATTAGGTTTTCCAGTCATAAGGTTTTAGAGACCCAGTAAACAGTATAAAATAAACTCAGGTCTAAATTCCTGTCATAGCACGAACAATAGACATTCTAACTTTTTTTTTTTTTTGCTACATCCAGAATAGCCTTAGGGAATTGGGGTTAGGGATTGGAGAGGAGGGTGAGGGTGGGTCGAGATCACAAAGCTGAAAAGAGTCTAAGACCTCAGGGACTAGCTTGTTTTTCAGCCTTTATTTACAATGATATCTTTCTTTAAAGTCTTTTCTTTTTCTTTTTAACTCAGGTACTAGAAAAACACACGATTGAAAGCAATGTGGAGTTACATGAATAATGGAAAGGACTGAGAAAAGTAGAATTTAAAATACCAGTTCCAGGATGCCCTTTATTAGATATTTCATTAAATCAATCAATCAAAAAAACCATTTATTAAGTACCTACCATGTTCCAGACACTGTGCTAATTGATGAATGTAAACTCCTTGAGAGCAGGAGTTGTTTCATTCTTTATAATTGTATACCTCTCTCTCATGTTGCTTCCCCCACCCCATGGTACCTAGCACACAGTAATTAATAAATGCTTGTTGATTGACAGTCGTTTTAAATTAGAATCAAGATCTCATTTACTTTGCATAAGTGGTTACACTATAGATGAGGGATAGGGTAAGGAAAGCAGTGTGTGCAAAAGGTTATGATCATTGTAAATATCTCTGAGGAACCTTTAGATTTTAAATAGAAGGGATTGGATCTGGGGCACAGTAGAGGTGGGACAAAGCAGCTTACGGAAAGTTTTGGCTATTTGACAACTTCTTTTCTCTCCCTGTACACATTTCCTCAGCTGTCTGATTAAATCTAGGAAGGGCTTACCAACTGGACATCGTATTTCTTTGGTAAAGGAATCTCTATATGAGGAGACTGCCTCTACTTAGACAGCAGCATCTTCTGGACTATTTAAAGTCTTAGTGAGTTGTCTAGGATCAGTATTTGAGAGGTTAAGTGACTTGCCCAGAGTTTCAGACACCATATGGCAGAAGTGACAGTTGAACCTGCATCTTACTGGTTGCCAGGACCCTGGTTCTCTCTTTAGATTATACCATACTGCCTCTTCTTCATTTAATATAGAATTCTTTATTTCTTTTTCGTCCTTACTTCCTTTTTTTCTTTCTTTCCCTTCCTTCTCCCCTCCCTCTTTTCCTTCCTTCCTTCCTTCCTTCCTTCCTTCCTTCCTTCCTTCCTTCCTTCCTTCCTTCCTTCCTTCCTTCCTTCCTTCCTTCCTTCCTTCCTTCCTTCCTTCCTTCCTTCCTTCCTTCCTTCCTTCCTTCCTTCCTTCCTTCCCTACGTCTTCATTTATTAACTTTATTGAATTGTTTGCTTCTCTTTCTCTTTTTAAAAATCATTCATTTTAAGAACATTGAGTGAGAACATCAAATCAGCATAGACCATTATTTTATTTCAATCAAAAGGCACCACTGATCTCTTGAAGGATGTCTGGAGTTCACACATAGGCAATACTGCCCTAAGTATTTGAATTTTTTTAGTAGCCTTGTGCATCTCAGAGTCTTCACTGTAAAGTTTCACCTTGAATGGTCTGTAAGTCCCATTAATAGGAGTAGTGGATCCAAGAAACTAAAAAAAAAAAAAAAAATAGACCAGTTCCCACAGTCAACTGGAGGGATTTATGCTGATAGAATATTTTTGGCTGTGGGAGATTAATATTTGGATTTACTTTAAGATGGTATATAATGTCCAAAAAAAACCCCCAAAATGAAACACCTTTTTGTTTGGGGCCATGTTGATGGGGTATCTTGTTAGCATTTTAATTACCAACAAAAAATTTCTCCCTGGACAGGTATTTTTCCACCTTCACAGCTTCTACTATCACCACTATGCACATGACTGTCAAACCCATATGTTCGCTTGTGGCCCCAATCACCCTTAATTCAGGCCCTCATCACCTGGGCTATTGCAAATAGCCTTCTAATTGGTCTCTCTGCATCCAACCTCTATCCCCTCTAATTTATCCTCTACACATTGATATTCCTAAAGGGTCGGTCTGGCCATGCCTCTCCCACACTCAAACTCAAGGAAGCCTCCTATTGTCTCTGGGATCAAATCCTTATTTCTCTAGCATGAAAACCCTTAATAATCTAGTTCTGTTCTATTTTACAATGTTTATTTCACATTATTTTCCCCTCACACACTCTTGATTCCATCAAACAGGCCTACTGGATGTTCCCCATACATAGTATCACATCTCCTTACCTCCACTTCCTGAAACCCCTGGCTCCCTTCACAATTTAGCTCATGTGCCACCTTCTTCAAAAGGTCTTTCTTGATTCCCAAGTTGTTAGTATTCCCCCTTTTACCCCCCAACCCTGGCCAAATCACTTTCTATATATTTTAACTATATTTTATTTACTTTTCTGTTAATGTATGATGTCCTCCCCTTACCCCCATCCCCAATAGTTAGTCAGCTTCTTGAGATCAGGGACAATCCTACTCTTTCTTGGTATTCTTTGTTATCTGACACAGTGTCTGTCATATATAGGTGCAGAATGCTTGTCAACTGATGATTGGTCCTCAATTTTCTTTTCCTAGGGCTTGGCTTCCAGAGCATTCCCTAAGATTTTATTTCCTTGTTTGTTTTTCCACTGCCACTACCTTGAGTTTCTCCCCATTCAGCTTTACATGTGGGAGAGAATATAAGGTTTCCTATGTCTGCACTCCTGGCTCTGAAATTAGCATTCAGATCTTCTTTAGGTGTTTGAAGCATTTTTACTTCTAATCCCTATGGGGAGATACACAAGGGTTTAAATTAACATAGGAAGAGGAAAATTACAAAGTTATGTATCTTAAAAGGTTTATCTGGTATTCCACACAAATGTATAGGGAATCAAGTCTGTGTCTTTCTTAGTTCTCCCTTCTATATCTTGTCTCTTAAGTCAATTGGATTCCTTCCTCTATGGATTGGATGATGAATCATGGGATTGGGCTTCTACTTAAGGAAGGTTCAGTTTGGCAAAGTAGCTAGATATTTCAGCCCTTTTAATTCTATTTTATTAAACAAATACATATTACGTTACTACTTTGTTCAAGGTAATGTGCCACATGCAGGATATTGGAAATATATTCAGTGAAATAGTCCCTGTTCTTAAGGTGCTTACCCTTGAGAAGACAACAAACTATTGAGGGTGGAGGTAAGGGGAGCACATAGTATATTAACAGAAAAGTAAATAAAATATAGATAAAATATATAGAAAGTGATTTTGTTGAGGGTCGGGGTAAATATTAGCAACTTAGGAATCAAGAAAGACCTTTTGAAGAAGGTAGCACTTGAGCAATTTTGAAGGGAGCCAGGGGTTTCAGGAAGTGGAGGTAAGGAGATGTGATACAGTGTAGGAATACTCCAGTAGGTCCATTGTATTGGGGAGGAATGGGGGACACACACAGCAGAATAAATGCAAAGTAGAAACAAGATGATATAAAACGAGAGAGAGAGAGAGAGAGAGAGAGAGAGAGAGAGAGAGAGAGGAGAGAGGAGAGAGAGAGAGCAGAGAGAGAGAGAGAGAGAGAGAGAGAGGAGAGGAGAGAGGAGAGAGAGAGAGAGAGAGAGAAAGGAGGGATTTCTAAATGGGTGGAGTTAGGAAATGCCTTACACAGGAGATAGCATGTGAGTTATGTTTTGAAGGAAGCTAGTATTTCCAGAAAATAGTGGTGAGGAGACCTTATGGAATAGTACACATGGTGGTGTGGTAGAGGGGAGGAGTTAACTTGTAAAAAGGCATAGAAAGCAGCTAGGAGACAGCTTTGACTAGAATGGAGACTGCACAAAGGGGAGTAATGTAAAGCAAAACTGGCAGTGTAGATAGGAGGAAAACTTTGAAGAGCTTCAGATGACAACCTAAGCTTGGGTTTTATTACAGGGACAATAGGGAGCCACTGAGGGTTTTTGAGTAGTGGGATGGAATGGTCAGATGTATGTTTTAGGACTATCAGTTTGGCAGCTGTTGAAGATGGATCTGAGAGGAAGAGTGGAAGTTGAGAGGCCAATTAGGAAGCTACTGTGATGGTCCATGTGAGAGGTGTTGAGGGTTGAAACAAGGGGAGAAGCTTTGTGAGTATAGAGGAGATGAATTCAAGAAATGTTGTGGAGATAGAATCAAAAAGACTTGAAAACCAAGTGACTGTGGGAGATAATGGAGTGGTCAGAGTGAAGGATGACCTCAGGGTTACAGACCTCAATAACTACAAGTGAAACATTCAGCAGAAATGGAGAAGTTTAAAGGAGAGATGGCTTGTGGACTCTAGATGAATTCGTTTTTGGACAGGTAGCTTTAAAGGTATCTGCAGGATGTCTAAACTTGCTTTTCTTCCTTTTTTAAGATTAAATTTTCTTTTTTTATTCAACAAAATTCCTTTCTCTCTCCTTTTCTTTTCTTATTCTTGGGAATGAACAGAACAAAGCTCCAGTGACAAACATGTTGTCAGTCAAAAAGTTTCTGTACTGTCCATATCTAAAAGACAAAGTTGGGAGGCGGAGCCAAGGTGGAAGAGTAAAGTCAGGGACTTGCATGAGCTCTCCTCCTATCCCCTCCAAATGCCTGTAAAAATGACTAAACAAATTCTAAAGCAGCAGAACCCATAAAGTGACAGAATGAAACAGATAGGAAAGGTCTGTTGTGCCAGGCTGAGAGGAACACTGGGCCTCAGGGCACTGAATCATGGGCAGCTCCCAGTTTCCAGACTTCTCAACCCACAAATGCCAAAAACAACTTAGAAGGTCAGTAGGAAAGGTCCATTGCACTTGGGTGAGAGAGGAGTGCCGTCCAACCCCAGTCCCCTCAAAGCCGGTGGTGGCAGTGAGAGAGGCTGCTTCCGGAGCTCTCCACCTCCACATAGTGGGGGGATCAAGCAGCTGATCCAAGGGAGATTTCAGGGATCTCTTTGCTGGCAATGAGGCAGGATTCTGTTGCTTTGCCTGTCCTTGTATCTGGGTTGCAGTCCTGGGCGATGGTTGTGGGATGAGGAAGAGCATAGTGTGATGGAGCATGTGGCACTAGCGGAGAGGGAATCCTTCTCAGAGTTACAAGGCAGAAAAGAGTGCTTGTGGTCACTCACATACCAGAACACAGACCAGGAGAGTTGTAAACATCTCTCCTTAGATCATACCACCTTGGAAGAACTGGAAATTTACAGGTCTGAAAACAACTATACAAAATCCCTGGAACTTGGCACGATATGCCCCCCACAGTGGAATTAGAGTTCTACCTTAACAAAGAGTTAAAAAGTCAAGTAATTGGCTGGGAGAAATGAGCAAACAGTGTTAAAAAAAAACTCAGACTCTAGAATCTTACTTTGGTGACAAAGAAGATCAAAACATACAACCAGAAGAAGAGAACAAAGTCATGGCTTTTTCATCCAAAGCCTCCAAGAAAAATACTAATTGGTTGTGGGCCATGGAAGAGCTCAAAAGTGATTTTGAAAATCAAGCAAGAGAAGTAGATGAAAAATTGGGAAGAGAAATGAGAGTGAAACGATAACAAAAATGAGCCAACAGCTTGCTAAAGGACACCCCAAAAATACTGAAGAAAATAACACCTTAAAAATGGACTAAATGAAATGGCAATAGAGGTCCAGAAAGTCAAGGAGGAGAAGAATGCCTTGACAAGTAGAATTGGCCAAATGAAAAAGGAGGTCCAAAAGCTCACTGAAAAAAATAATTCCTTCAAGATTAGAATGGAACAGATCGAAAGCAATGACGTTATGAAAAATCAAGAAATTATAAAACAAAACCAAAAAAATGAACAAATAGAAGACAATGTGAAACATCTTATTGGAAGACAACTGACATGGAAAATAGATCCAGGAGAGATAATTTAAAAATTATTGGATTCCCTGAAAGCTATGTAAAAGAAAAAGTTTAGACATCATTTTCAAGAAATTATCAAGGAAAACTGCTCTGATATTCTAAAACCAGAGGATAAAATAGAAATGAAAAGAATCCACCAAGCACCTTCTGAAAGAGATCCCAAAATGAAAGCTGCCAGGAATATTAAAACCAAATTCCAGAGTTGCCAGGTCTAAGAGAAAATATTGCAGGCAGCTGGAAAGAAACAAAGTATTACGGAAAGGCAATCAGGCAAACACAAGGCTTAGCAGCTTCTACATTAAGGAATCAGAGGGCTTGGAATATAATATTCCAGAGATCAAAGGAACTAGGATTACAACCAAGAATCACCTGCCTCACAAAATTGAGTATAATCTTGCAGGGAAAATGAAGGATATTCAATGAAATAAAGGACTCTCAAATATTCTTTTTTTTTTAAAATATAAATTTATTTATTTAACTTTTTACATTCATTTTCACAAAATTTTGGGTTCCAAATTTTCTCCCCATTTATCCCCTCCCCCCCACCCCAATGCACTGAGCATTCTAATTTTCCCTATCACCAATCTGCCCTCTCTTCTATCATCCCTCCCTTCTCTTGTCCCCATCTTCTCTTTTGTCCTGTAGGGCCAGATGACTTTCTATTCCCCATTAATTGTATTTCTTATTTCCTAGCAGCAAGAACAATACCCAACAGTTGTTCCTAAAACTTTGAGTTCCAAATTCTCCCCATCCCTCCCTCCCCACCCATTCCCTTTGGGAAGGCAGGCAATTCAATATAGGCCATATCTGTGTAGTTTTGCAAATGACTTCGATAATAGTCTGTTGTGTAAGACTAACTGTATTTCCCTCCATCCTATTCTGCCCCCCATTGTTTCTATTCTCTCTTTTGATCCTGTCCCTCCCCAGGAGTATTGACTTCAAATTGCTCCCTTCTCCCATTTCCCTCCCTTCCATCATCCCTCCCTCTCTGCTTATCTCCTTCTCCCCCACTTTCCTGTACTGTAAGATAGGTATTCATACCAAAATGAGTGTGCATTTTATTCCTTCCTTTAGTCGAATGTAATGAGAGTAAACTTCTTGTTTTTTTCTCAGCTCTCCTCTTTTTCCCTCCACTAAAAAGTCTCCTGCTTGCCTCTTGAATGAGATATAATTTACCCCATTCCATTTCACCCTCTCTCCTCCCACTACATTTCTCTCTCACCATTTACCTTAATTTCTTTTAAGATATGGTCCCATCCTATTCAATTCACTCTGTGCTCTCTGTCTCTGTATGTGTGTGCATGTGTGTATGTGTGTGTGCGTGCATGCATGTACCTGTGTGTGTGCGTGTGTACGTCTGTGTGTGATCCCACCAAGTACCCAGATACTGAAAAGTTTTAAGAGTTACAAATATTGTCTTTCCATGTAGGAATCTAAACAGTTCACCTTTGGTAAGTCCCTTATGACTTCTCTTTGCTGTTTGCTTTTTCATGCTTTTTCTCATTCTTGTGTTTGAAAGTCAAATTTTCTTTTCAGCTCTGGTCTTTTCATCAAGAATGCTTGAAAGTCCTCTGTTTCATTGAAAGACCATATTTTCCCCTGAAGTATTATACTCAGTTTTTCTGGGTAGGTGATTCTTGGTTTGAGTCCTAGTTCCTTTGACTTCTGGAATATCCTATTCCAGCCCTTCATCCCTTAATGTAGAAGCTGCTAGATCTTGTGTCATCCTGATTGTATTTCCACAATACTGGAATTGTTTCTTTCTAGCTCTTGCAATATTTTCTCCTTGAGCTGGGAATTCTGGAATTTGGCCACAATGTTCCTAGGAGTTTCTCTTTTTGGATCTCTTTCAGGTGTTGGTTGATGGATTCTTTCAATACTTATTTTGCCTTCTGGTTGTAGAATGTCAGGGCAGTTTTCCTTGATAATTTCATGAAAAATGATATCTATGCTCTTTTTTGATCATGGCTTTCAGGTAGTCCCATAATTTTTAAGTTGTCTCTCCTGGATCTATTTTCCAGGTCAGTTGTTTTTCCAATGAGATATTTCACATTCTCTTCCATTTTTTCATTCTTTTGGTTTTGTTTTATGATTTCTTGGTTTCTCAGAAAGTCATTAGCCTCCATCTGTTCCATTCTAATTTTGAGAGAAGTATTTTCTTCAGTGAGCTTTTGAACCTCTTTTTCCATTTGGCTAATTCTGCTTTTGAAAGCATTCTTCTCCTCATTGGCTTTTTGAACCTCTTTTGCCAATTGAGTGAGCCTATTTTTCAAGGTGTTATTTTCTTTAGCATTTTTTGGGTCTCTTTTACCAAGGTATTGACCCGTTTTTCATGATTTTCTTGCATCTCTCTCATTTCTCTTCCCAGTTTTTCCTCCACCTGTCTAACTTGACTTTCAAAATTCTTTTTGAGCTCTTCCATGGCCTGAGCCCCCCAGACATCCACCTGGGATGTCTGGGATACAGAGGCCCCAACCTCCGCATCTTTCCCTGATGGCAAGCATTGTACTTCCTCATCAGAAATGAAAGGGGGAAGGAACATCTCTTCTCCAAGAAAGTAGCTCTCTATGGTCTTATTTTTTTTCCCCTTTTCTGGGCATTTTCCCAGCCAGTTACTTGATTTCTTAGATTCCTCCTCACCCCCTCCTAGATCTGCCCAGCTAGTGCTTGGGGTCTGAGATTCAAATGCTGCTTCTTAGCCTCAGGGCTTTCCATGGTGGGCGGGGCTGCTATTCAATGTGAGCTTAAGTTCTGGTGCTGGGGTGGGGGCAGGGCCGCCTCCCAGGCTCAATTCCCTCAGGGGGTTTATGCAGAGACCTTTGGTAATGGAACTCTTGCCTGCTCCGGGAGTTCCGGGCTGCCACTGCCTCTGCCACTGCCTCTGCTGCTGCCTCCTGAATGGGCCCGAGTCACGGAGACACCCCGCTCCCCTCTCGGCCAGCCCAGAAGTCTCTCTCACCGACCTGTAGTGCCTGTGGGGTCAGGGACCTTTGCGGCCACCAGAGATTCCATCCCTGAAGCCTGCTTGGATCTGCTCCTCTGGGGCTCTGTGGCCAGGGCAGCGCAGGGGTGGGCTCCACATCCAGAGCATGACAGACCCCTGGGGACGGTTTTCCAGGGCTCTCTGAAATGGAAATTTCTTCCACTGTGTTTCTGCATGGCTTGCAGTGCTCCAGAATTTGTGGGGAGTTATTTTTACAGGAAATTTATGGGTTGTGGATTCAGAGCTAGCATACATGAGTCTTTCTACTCCACCATCTTGGCTCCTCCCCCCCCTCAAATATTCTTGATGAAAAGACCAAAGCTGCATAGAAAATTTGACTTTCAAATGTAAGAATGAAGAGAAGTATGAAAAGGTAAACAGGAAAGTGAAATTATAAGGGATTAAAATTGAACTGTTTACATTGCTACATGGAAAGATGATATTTGTAGCTCATGAGACTTTTCTCAGTATTAGGATAGTTGGAGGTAATACACATACATATATAGACAGAGGGCACAGGGTGAGTTGAATGTGAAGGGATGAAATCTAAAGAATTAAGTGATGAGAGAGGAAAGTACCAGAAGAAGGAGAAAGGGAAAGGTATAATGGGGTAAATTATCTCACATAAGAGAGGTAAGGAAAAAGTTTTTACAATGGAGGGGAAGAGGGGGGAAGTGAGAGGGAATGAGTGAACCTTAATCTCATTGTATTTGGCTTAAGGAGGGAATAACATACACAGTGAACTGAGTATGGAAATCTATCTGACCCTACAGAAAAGTAGGGGGTAAGGGAATAAAGGGTTGTGTGATAGAAGGGAGGGCAGATGGGGGAAGGGCTAATCAAAAACAAACACTTTTGAGAAGTGACAGGGGTGAAAGGAAAGAATAAAACAAATAGTGGTGTGTGATAGGATGGAGGGAAATATAGTTAGTCCTTCACAACATGACTATTGTGGAAGTGTTTTGCATGACTACACATGTATAACCTATATTGAATTGCTTGCCTTCTCAATTGGGGGGGTGGGGAGGGAGGAGGGAAGATAATTTGGAATTCAAAGTTTTAAAAATTAATGTTCTTACTTTGAACTGGTAAATAAGATATACAGGCAATGGGGTATAGAAATTTATCTTGCCTGAAAGGAAAATAGAAGGGGAAAGGGCTAAGAGTAGCGGGGAGGGTGGTAGAAGGGAGATCAGATTGGGAATAGAGGCAATCAGAATGCAAGCCATCTTGGGGTGGGGCCAGAGAAGGGAGAGATGGGGAAAAATTCTGGAACTCAAAATGTTGTGGAAGTGACTGCTGAAAACTAAAATATCAATTAATTAATTAATTTAATAGAATATTGGAGGTTGAGAGGATGCCCATCAATTGGATTAACTGGGGGAATGACCAAACAAGCTGCTGTATATGAATGCAATGGAATACTATTGTTCCATAAAAAATTATGAACAAGCAGATTTCAAAAAACCTGGAAAGACTTGTTTGAACTGATACAAAGTGAAATGAGCAGAGTCAGGAAAACATTGTACACAGTATCAGCAACATTGTGTGATGATCAACAATTAATGACTGTTCTTCTCAGTAACACCATCCAAGACAAGTACAAAGGGCTCATGAAGGAAAATGTTATCCACATCCATATAAAGAACTCATAGACTCACTTAGTTTATTCTTTCTCGAGGGTTTTTTTCTTTTGATCTGTTTCTTCTTTCACAACTGTGACTAATAGGGAAATTATTTTACATGATAGCACATGTTTAACTATATCAGACTGCCTACCATTTTCAAAAGAGAGAAGGAGAGGAGGGGGTAAGGAGGGAGGGAGACAAATCTGGAACTCAAAATCTTGTAAAAATGAATGCTAAAAATTTTCTTAACTAAGGGAAAAAGTACTATTAAATTTTTTAAAAAAAGAAAAAGTCACCTGTAGAATTATAGTCAGTTTTGCTAGGTTGTTTTTGCCTTTTCAAATACCATATTCCAAGCTTTTTATCCTGATAGTGGTGACTGCTAAATCATATAAGACCCTGACTGTGGCTCCTTAGTGCTTGAATTCTTTCTTTCTGTCTATTTACAATATTTTTTTCTTTGAATTGGCAGCTCTGGATTTTGGCTATAATGTTCCTGGGAATTTTGATTTTGAGCTTTCTTCCAGGAGGTGACTGACAGATTATTCCTATTTCTATTTTTTCCTTTGGGTCTATGCAATCTGCCTTATTTTGAAGGCAGTTTTCTTTTAAGATTTCTTGAAAAGTGATATCTAGGCTCTTTTTTGGACATGACTTTCAGTTAGTGCAATGATTGTTAATTTTTTTTTCTCCTTGATTATTTTCTAGGTCAGTTGTTTTTACTATGATATATCCTGCATTTTCTTCAATTTTTCTGCCTTTTAAAAAATATTTCTTATATTCTCATGGAATTGTTGGCTTTTATTGATCCAGTATATATTCAAGGAGTTTATTGCTTTAGCAAGATTCTGTATCTTTTGTATTAAGCTGTTAATTTTTTAAAAATTCTTTTTTGACAGCTCTAATTCCTTTTCTATTTCTTATTTAGTACTCTCATTTTATTTTAAAATGATTTTTTAAAATGTATGCTTTATTTCTTCTAAAAGTTCTATGCATTTTGTTCAGGCTGTGTTTTTTGTTGAGGTTTTACTTGTAGATATTTTGGAGTTATCTTTTTCTGCATTTGTGTTTTGAGTGGTCTTGTCACCACAATAACTTTTTGGAGGGCATATTTTGCTTGTTTGCTCACTTCCAATATACTCTCTAACTTTAGATTTTATATTAGATTCAGAATCTGTACACTTCTGGATGGAATATCTGAACTGCTCTTGTGGTTGCTTTCTTGGGGTATTATATTATGTCATTTTAGGTCCTCAAGAATAGCTCAGGCTGGGTCCCTGTGAGTTTCTAGCATTCCTAAAGTGGTCTGATCCAGGACAAAGTCTGGATCACCACACGAGTTTGAGCTCTCTGAAGTTCCGAATTGAGTTTGGGTTTAATTAACAGTAGGCTGCTGCTGGACTTGGCCACTATTAACTATTTGGGAAGCTCTGATGGTGATGAGCGGCAGAACTGTAGGCTCCTGTTTTGTCTCGTATTGCTGCGCTCATGATTCCTCGGAAGGCTTCAGATTGAATTAGAGGCTAGAGCTTGCACTCCCCTCTGCTCCTGAGGTCTGATTCACACAGCTGCTACTTGGTTATGAATATCTTCCTTGCTCAGTACCTAGGGATGGGCTCAATATGACACTTCAGTCTCAAATGCTACCTCTAAACACAGGTCCCCTCCTCAGTTGGTTTGGTATCTGTGATCCTGAACTGAGTTATGGGCAACAAAGTTGCTAGGTGGAACCTGTTCCCTGAACAAAATCATGGCGCCTGGTATGAATCTGGGATCTCGTTTTGCCCTGGAATACGTTCTCTCTCTGCACCTGAGTACCCAGCTCGTAGCACTCCCTTGGCCAGACCCTGTGCCTGGTATGTACAACCTAGGCTGGAACATGACTCACCATGGGCTTTTTCTTGCATTTCCCCATCGGAATTTGGTCTGGTGAATTTTCTCAGTCTGTTTTGGGGAGGGTTTTCTTCTAGAGGCTGGGGAGCTCATTGTACTGACATATTAGCTCTGTCCTCTTAAAACCTGGTTTTAACCTGAGCTCAGCTTGTGAGAAGTGCTTCTAATATCTGTTCTCCCAGAAGCCTTTAAAGGCTCTGAGACTTCTTTTTTTGGCTTGTAGTTGTCTCTCTCACTGTCTTTCTCAGTGACTATGAATGATTTGAAGTCCTACCCTTGCCTCTGGCCCTCTGGATAAGAAAGAACCTTCCTTTCACATGTACTGACCTGGTAGTCATCTCCTTACCATCAGAGAGATCTTAACTGCATCGAGCCCTGAATGTGCTAACTCAGCTTTCACCCATTTTTCTCTCTCCTACTCAATTTTACTGAAGCAAATTTACTACCCTATTAGAATCAAAGTGGGGGTAAATGGGGAGAGAGGAAACTGAAGCAGTAGGAGGACGTCTGAAGTTAGAACAGGGACAGGAATGTAGACAAATAATGATTTTCCCATTGTTAATATCTTCCCTGAATGAAAAGATGAATGAATGAATCATTTATTAAGTGCTTACTTTGTGTACAGCACTGTGCCAAGTAAGACAGTCCCTGCTCTCAAAGAGCAAACATTTTAATGGAAGAGACAACATATATGGAAAGATTTAGGCCTGCCCCCTCCCTCAGCTGAAATGAGTCCTTTACATTTATTTAGCATATACATCTCTGTTTTTTTCCTGTTGAGTGTGAGCTCCTTGTGGTCAAAGCCCATTTTATATCTTCTTATCCTCAATGCATTGCCCCCCATTTCCCAACCACTTTAAAATCTTTTCTTTGTGTACCTCTTTTATGTGAGAAAAATTTCCCTATTCAACTTCTCCCTTCCCCTTTTTCCTACTACATCATCTCTCTTTCTTATCCCTTTATTTTTTTTTTAGAACCTCCAAACATAATGGACTCACACTCATACCCTCTGTCTCTGTAAATTCCTAACTGCCCTAATAGTGATACAGTTCTTGGGAGTTATATGTATTCTCTTTCCATATGGTAATATAAATAGTTAAAGTTTATTGAGTCCCTTATCATTACTATTTCAAATTTACCTGCAACTTAAAACTACTTATAGGTCATAGATTTGTCAATCAGTGTCAGCCGCATCTGCTGCCAGCAAAGGACTCCCTCTAATCTCCTTCTGATCAGTTGTCTAACTCTTTTACCATCTCTGGACTGGGATCTGCCCAAGCTTCTGCAGCTGCCACTGTCACAGCTGCCTCTAAGGCCCCCTGCTGGTCTTGCTGTTGTGCTCCAGGTTGGTTCCCACCGCAGTGTCACAGACCTCTCTTGGCCATCTCCCAAGTTGTCTTAGACTGGAAAAAAATACATCTCACTCTGATATTTTTGGCTCTGCTGTTCCAAAATTTGATTTGAGTAGTTATTTTAAGGTTGTTTGGAGGGCACGTTGGGAGGGTTCAGCTAGGTTACTACCTGTATTTCACCATCTTGGTTCTGCCCCCTATTTTGTTCTTTCTCTTGTTCCAAAAGATCTAAAACAAAATTTTTTAAAAACTCTTTGTAAATGTTTGTCCTTAGCATTTGTCACAAGCCACTATCCCATTCTAAGTTTTAGTACTGCTGACATTGTTCTTAAAGGATTATCCTCTTTTGTATTCGTCCTTAGATGCTTGCCCTTGCTTCCATCTTTTCAACATATCTTTTTAAAAAAATTAAATTGATCGACAAGTTCCTCATATATACATATTTGTATCTTTAGATGTATTAGGAAGGATGACTATGAGCTGGAGTGGATCCAAAGAAGGATGGTGAAAGATTTGGAGATAGTGCTATGGGATTGTGCAAAGGAATTGGACATGATTAACCTGAAGATGAGAAGACTTAAATGGTACGTGATAACAATCAAGTAATTAAAGAGAGCTTATGTAGAAAAAGAATTAGAATTGTTCTTCTTGGCCCCAGAGTCTAGAACTAACAATAATAGGTATAAGATATTGAGAGTCAGATCTAGACTGGAAGCAAAGAAACTTTCTTGACATTCAGAGTTCTCCAAAGATTGAATGGGGAATCTTGAGAAGCACTGAGTTCACCATCTTTGGAGGACATTAAAAAAGAGTGAAGAAGGTAGGAGGCACAGTGGACAGAGTGCTGGGTTTGGAGTCGGGAAGACTCATCTTTCTGAGTTTGAATCTGGCCTCAAGCACTTACTAGCTGTGTGACCCTGGCCAAGTCACTTAACCCTGTTTGTCTCAGTTTCCTCATCTGTAGAATGAACTGGAGAGGGAAATGATAAACTACTTCAGTATCTTTGCCAAGAAAACCCCAAATAGGGTCACAAAGAATCAGACATGGCTGAAAATGGACTGAACAAAAAGACTGACGATGAGGTCGCAACCAATTTTGAGATTTCATTATTCTGTAGAGAAAGTTTAGAGTTTATCTAAACCAACCTTCTTTATTTTACAGAATAAGAAACTGATGTCCATAAGTAGTATATAACTTTCCCAAGATGATGCAGGGGAAACTTGGCTTTTTTCTTAGAATCCTAGCCCCACTCCTTTCTCAACCACATGACTACTGTCTATGGCTTTTATCCCAGTACTAGGCTAGAGCCTCCCCTTCTCATGCTATACACTGAAGCATTCCCCAGAAGATTCCAGTCTCTTTCCTGCTTAAAGATGCCTGATCCTAGTTGACTCTTGTACAAAATTCCTATTTCTGGAGCTTATACTAACAGAAGTAGAATAAAAGACCTCTTTTACTGAGATCAGTGAACATTTCTCATTTTACCTAGCCCATCTCTCAGTTCTTTTAGCTCTCAGATTAATAATACTCAGCCCTTACCAAGGGAGTGGTTTTCTAAAATTCAGATTCATAGAAGGAAAAAGAACCATTCTATATACAGTAATAAATAATGATCAGTTAGTTTCCTTCCCTGCCTGTAGTAAGAACAAGGTTATAGCTTTAGTCCTGGCCTCTTTCCATTTTCTGTAGGAAGTTTCAACTTGTATATCCTTCCATAAATCTGAAGTATATAATACAATAATAATTATAGTTGACAGATAGAGAAAGCTTAAATGTCCATAAGTTATTTTACATATATTATCTGATTTGATCCTTACAGCAGGCCTATGGGTTAGGTAGTGCAAATGTTATTATATCCGTATTATAGATAAGAACACTGAAGTTCAGATTTTGTAAAGGGCTTCTGTTCACAGAGGTATCAAGAAGAAGAACCCAGATCATCTGTCTTCCAAATAAATATTCTTTCTACTCTACCACACTGATTATAAACTGAAGTTATCATTTTCTTTTTGAAAAATAATTTTTATTGATCATTTTTTAACATCACCAAAAATTTCCCCAATATCCTTCCCTTTTATTCTATCAGAGAACTAGTCAATATAAAAAATAACATTTTAAAGACAAAAGAGAAAAAGTAGAGAAAAAAATTTAAAACTGATCCTTGTATGGCAAAAGTCTGAAAGCATATACAGTGCATCACACCTGTGGACCTCCCCCATCTGCAAAGGGTCAGGTGGAGGCATCTCCTCATATCTCGTCTTTGGAACCACACTTATACTTTTTGTGGTGTTCATTTTGAATCATTTCTTGTGGTTGCTCTTTCTGATTACATTGTTATAATCACTGAGCACATTGCTTCTGTGGCTCTGCCAATGTCAAAATTTTCTGTTAAAAATCAAATTCCCTTTTTTGATTTTCCTATTGCTGATAATGGCAGCATCTTTCTTCCCGTTTTCAGGGCTTAAAACCTCCGAGTTATCTTGAATTCCTTCTTCTCCCTTTATTCCCACATTTATCCTCTGACTACTTCTTTCTTTGGAAGTACCTGTTTGCACGTATTTGTTTGCTTGTTTTCTGTCCCATCAGATTGTGAGCGTAATAGTATTAATAAATTATTGACCAGCTCTCCTATACAGACTCCCTTGCCTCCAAATACCTCCCTAATGACACCTGCAATTCTTCCATTAGTCACACTGCCTTAAATCATACATCAAGTTACACTCTTTGAAGTACTCATTAGAAGTTAATTTAGGTTAACTAGTTCCACTAAAAAACATTAGTGTCCCGAGAGGCCTATGGGTCCCCATTAACAATATAATTTATGGAAATGTGTTCAGTCCAATTGATTTTCTATCATCTAGTTGAATTTGACTGCTTTAAGGAAATACAAATTTTTTTCAGTGAAGGTATTGGAAACAAGTGGGGGGTAAGAAAGGAAGAGAGAGAAAGAGAAAAAGAGAGAGAGAGAGAGAGAGAGAGAGAGAGAGCACCAGTTTTGGATGATGGATATGGTATTGCAAAACAAACATTGGGACAAGTTTTTTAATGAATAATATTCCTCTTGGGAAGTGCCATTAAAAATTCACTTTACTTTCTGAATATTCAATGTATCCTAGAAAATTCAGAAGACATGGACACCATAATCATAAGCCATTTTAGTGGAGGAAAAACTGACTTGTATGGGTACAGAAAGTGTGAGGGACTTTGGGCATCCAGGAGGCAGCAGAAGGGGACAAGGGGAATGGAAAGAAGGGAAGATGGCAAAACTAACCCATGTTTCAAAATATCGCCTTCTCCTTTACCTTTCCTCAGAGATGAGTTGGGAAGGCCTTCCCTACTTTGAAAAATGGAGCCTCTGGACAAGGGAGACCTCACAGTTTTAGGCCCTTAATCTTGATGGCCTGTCTTAGAGAGGGTGTAGGCAATAGGAGGAGGAGGCCAGATGAGGCTTCAGTGTGTTCGTTTCTTGGAGTAGAAAGCAGACTTTTCCCCCTTACATCCCCAGCACTGCCTTTCCTTTTCACCCTTCCTCTTTCCTTCATCTGTCTCTGGGAACTGGTTCTACGGTAAAACAACCAGGGACAGAGGTGGGGCATGGCAAGGACAGTTGCCTCAGTTAGCTGTAGGGGTTTTTATGTTAATGGACTACAGCATCCACATGCCTTCATAAGGCTTATAGGAAAACCAGTTTATAACTTTTCAAGCTGGCTGGGGCGCTTTGTTTCTCAGATGTACATTTCTGAGAAGTGTAGGTAGGGCATTTCCTATGCAAGGTTCTCCTGTTCCTGCCCTCCCCCTAGAAATTCCTTACTTATTGATCTTTGAGACATCTGAGAATCTTTTCCACCCCCATTCTTCAACCGTTTTATCTAAATGCAATGAAAAATCATAGGTGCAGTTATGGGATTTTATTATCCTTGTTACCACGGGAGCACTTTCAAAAAAAATCTAATAAATGAATAAATACAACCAAGTATGATACAATTGTCCTTTTCTATTTTTTTAAAGGATGAAAGTGATCAATATCAGGAAAGAAGTAAATGATAGCACCAGAAAGCTTAATTATTCACTAATTTGGCTAATCTACTGGGAGAAATCTTGAACTGTATTGGTAGAAGGCTAAGTGAAAGCATCCCAGGAAAAACTATCCTTGTCACTTGTCAGCACATTTTAATGAAATGCCAGTCTTTTCATAGCAAATCTTGAAGAAAAACCTCTGGGTACCGATTGATGAAATGATTTCCCTCCCAAATGGAGCCTAAACTTAAAATAAAGCATCTCCCATTTTGCAAAGACAGCAGTCTGCAAGTTCAAGAGGTAAGACACACTTTCAGTATGTATAAACTGCAGAGTACATTTGAAAATAAAATTTTTAATTATGTTTGACATCCCGGGGCCCAGTGCTGTCATGCTGTAGGAGAGGAACGTCTGTTTTGACATCTCCAGTGCTAGAGACTTTAAATCAGTTTTCATATTGCTTACCTGCTAGCTAATCAGAATTGGGGGACAGATTCTTATCACCTTTCAAAGATTCATTCACAGGAGAGATGCAGATGGTACAGAATGCAAAGGAAGACTTGGTCTTAAAGATGATGTGATGAGGATAAATTCAATTATCCATCTATATTCCCAGCCAACTATCCAACAAGCATTAAGCAAGTGCATTAAATTGAAGAACTCACTTGAACTTCTATTAAAATATAAACTTCCCATTTTAACACAGCAGGTCGATGGGTAGGGCAAGAAAGGACACTGGGTAGAGAATCTGATGCTTTCTGCCTGTGTGACCTTGGAGATGTCATGTGGTCCCTCTGAAATTCAGATACCTCATCTATAAAATCAGGGATTGAGCCTGGTTGATCTACAGGATCTTTTCCAGCTCTACATCTTGTGACTGAAGGTTGGAAAGATTGAAAAGGTCATTTAACGCAAAAGAATGCGTTTGTTTTTCAGATGCTTGTTGGTTTCACTTAAGATGAAAAATGGCATATTAAAGGAAAGGATTGGAAAGCATATTTAACTCCTCAATGAGGTCTCACTCTTCAGGGTCTAATCAGAGAGAAGAGAAATGTTTTGTATTTTTCAACAAGTAGTTTAAGAAATGACTCAAATGTCCTCCTTGTATATTGAATACATAAGGTATTGCATATTTCTGCTATGCTGTTGTGCTGATTTATTGATGAGCATCACACTTTGGATTTCTTTTAAATTCCACATTTTGTTTTTAGACTTAAGCCATATATACCAAGATCAGCTATGAATTAAGTGTCATGACTTCTCTAACCTCTTCCCTTGGATAGTACTTTTCTTAAAGCACAATATCATATAGCTTTTGGGAAAGAAAAGAAATTTTAACTGGATAATTGTGACAGAGAAGGACCAGATAGCATAATAGATGGAGAGCTGTTTGTAGGGTCAGGAAGACCTGGGTTCAGATCCCGTTTCTGTCACACAGTGCCTGTGTGACTCTTGGTGACCTCAGACAACTCTTCAAGGATATAAATTACAGATGTGGCACCTGGAATTATTGAAAGTAGTTCTTTATCAGGTTGTCTTACACCTATGAAATCACAGATACAGTAGAGATAAAGTATCAGACAAAAGAGATTGCTCTTTTCCTCTCTTTGGCTAGGCCTTTCAACCTGGTCTTTCTTGGTCTAAAATAAAATATCTTACTCTTCACTCTTTCCCTCACTTATCGTATGAAGAAAGATTGAATGTTTCCATCTGTCTGAAGTCATTTGACTAGTCAAGTCAGTAAAAAAAATCATGAAAGAAAAAATAAACCTTGTCAAGCCAACCCAAAGGGTTAAAGTGGTTTATATTTGTAAGTAAGAGGTTAATCTAGGGGGACGCTGGGTGTGCCTAAGAATGAGTGATATTGGTAAATAGACAATGCAGTCACAGTGGTTCCATGAAATTTCCCGAGAACCTGTGTATTCTTCAAAAATGTTGTACATTACCTTGTGCAGTTGCACATCTTTTCCATCTTCTGGCAAGTAATTGTGTTTTCCTATTTCCAAGTGACATAATTTGATGTGCCATCATTGAATACTCAATGTTTAATGTATAGTGGACAGCGCCTTGGGTCTGGTACCAAAGGACCTTGTTTGCTAGCTGTGCAGCTGTGAGACATTGGACACATTACCTCACCTCTCCAAGTCTTAGTTTCATCCTCTGTAAAGCAGAGTAAGAGTCAAGGATCTCCAAATTCCCTTCTAGCTTTAAAACAATCAAATATAATATAACTATTAGGATACAGCAATGTTTCAGTCTTCTGATATATGGGAGGCATAACTTAAACATCGATGCTCTCTATGTCGTACTAATTCCTCAACAATCAGTAAATCTTGCCCTGAAAGCAGAAGGATAATCATGAGTATAATATATTACTTCGTTAAATTTGAGCACATTCTTACATACAAACATAAATATTTTGGACTTCAACCTAATGCTCATTTAATTGATGACTCTCATCCAAAATCGGAATCCTTAGCATTTCCTATATAGAGTATAAAAAATTCAGTCATTACCATTGGAAATAAAGGAGTAATCACAATGATTTATTTTGTTTTTTGGCTCTAGCACCATTTCTTTCCTCCTTATAAGCAAACATGAAAATTCTATTTTTCCTCTAATCTTCTCCTTACATCTCTTTGCTTAGTGTGTACACTGTGGCCTTGATCACTTGTAATTTCTAATTTTAGCCTGCAGTCTGCATATGTATATGTATGTATAGATATATATATTTCTTATATTTTTCACTGCTATATTTATTAATATAATTCATTTATTCTGCATATTTATATTGTTTATAAAATATAATGCAATTACAGTCAAAGGGGCTTTAAATTGGAAAGAAAGGAAAGGGGAGGGAGAAAACTGCCTACAATCTAAATACCAGAGAGAATGGCTGTAATGTAGCATGCAAAATAGAAGGAGAGATGACCAATAACCCACAGAAGACAAAACTCAGTGAAGCCAGTGATAAAATCCATGCTCCAAGATAACTATAACAAATTCACGAATTGTGAGTAATAGACAAGATGAACTATGCAGTTTGGCTGTATCTACACAGTCCATCTGTCATCTAGCATTTATTAAGTTCCTACAATTTGTCAGGCATTGTGCTAAGTTCTGGGTATACAGAAAGGAAAAAAAGGCAAAGGGAAAAAAGCAATCCCTTCTCTCAAGGAACTCACAGTCTATAGTCCAAAATGAAATGAACATTTAGCAAAGATTTGACTAACTTGACTAATAGAGAATCAAGATGTATAATTCAGGGTCTCAAGTATATTCTGGGCCTTGAATTATCCAGTTTGGATGTTTGCACTGATCAGAACAGCCAGATAATTGCAAAATCACCTCATATCAGTATGTGTAAGCTGCAAATTTCCAAAGTTAAGTATACTGAAATATTAATCAGCACCAGCAAAAATATTTTTCTCAGATTACTGAAATCATGCTTTCTAAAATTTAGTTCCTCTGCACTCTGAGCTTTTTCTTCCTCCTTTACTTTCTTAGTTCACATTTACTTCTTCTCAAGATTGTTTTTCACTTCTGGATTTTCAAACAACTTTTCACTGCAGGTGACTATGAAATCAAGGAACACCTGCCACAGCCGTGCCATCCTATTGCTGCACTGAAAAATGATTCCTGGGGCTCTCGTGAAGCTTGGTCAGTGATGAGCCAAAGTGCTAGGAGCCTCGGATAAAGAAATCCCAGCAATGTGAATTATTTACTTGCTTCTTGTTTATTCCTGGGGTACTGAATCACAATGCACGTTAATGTTTTATCCTGAAAAAAAGGGGAGAAATATCATAAAAACAGTTTTAATGACTGTGGTCTGTGGACAAAGACTTGGAGTGGAATTGTTATAAATAAAGGAAGAACAGATTATTTTACACATGCAATATTATGCAGCAACACAGAATATAGGAAGTATAGGAGTATGTATGGGGAAACTTCCTTGGAGACAATCTATATTTGAAGAGCATATGTCAAAAAGATGATTTTTCTGTGGAACTACATGTAGGCGGATAGATGACACCTGTCATGATTGAAATTAGTACTAGGAAATCTCTGTAGTAGGAATGAACAATTACCAAACATGAATTCTGATTTTGTTTTCCTGCTTATGTCAAGCCTGATTATATATTTAATTAAGGCTATTCATGGTCATTAGTTAATGAAAATGTGTTTAAATTTCCACAATGGTTTCCTTTAACTCCAAGGATCTAAACTTGGCCAGTATTTACAGCTGATTAAGCAAGAAGAAACAGTTATTTCTTGAATGACCACTATGTGTTCATTGTTGTCCTAGGCAATGTGAATGATTTATGTGGGTTCATTTAATTTTTTTTTTCATTTAACTAGTATTTATATTTCTTCTCTCCTATCTTTGGGGAAAACAAAAAATTAAACCTTTGTAACTAATCTGAGCAATCAAGAAAAACAAATTTCCACAATGTCCAATGTCCAAAAAAACTACATCTCATTCTGTACCTTGAGTCAATGACTTGTCATAAGGTAAGTAGCCTGCATCATCACCAATCCCCTTGAAGTGATTGAATTGAGGTTGAAAGGGCAGCACCCATTCTTGAGGAATCCTAAATGAGGGAATCATAATTATCTCAAAATATGTCCTGTGGACTTCATCCATTTAACCAAAAACTGTGCAGAGCCTTACTCTGATGCCTCATTGTGGCACAGAGGTGTCCCTGGGTTCTTGAAGGTTATGATATTGGAACACAAATTTTGGCAGGTTCAGCTGTGCTTTATGTTGATTGTACTTTGTTTTCAAAGAAGATCAGTGACACTTTGATTTGCATGTGAATGGGATTTAAGTGAGTCAGAGTTGCATAGTCATCCTCACTCTGTTCCACTGATGTCCAGTGGCAAGACAAAAGTCAAGACAACTGGTGCTAGCCCAGGAATCAGTGGATGACCTTGGTGTCTTCAGTGTCTGACCAACCTCTAAGCACTCCAAAGCACCTGCTACAGTCACCTTCTTAGCCCAGTCTAATCGATCGGGGGAATTCTTCATATTCTTGGGATAGACACCTATTTAACTTCATTGATGGATTTGAAGTCCATCAGTTACCTTCTACCTAGTCTAGCTGATCTGCTCAGATGTTGTGTAGGAGTGTGGCTGCTGTGTAAGCTATTGCTTTTGGATCCATAGGTGAGTATCAGGAAGATACCAAAGATAGATGAGCAGTGTTGGAAAAGATTAGGCAATCCGTCATCCCAGAGGTGCTAGTCCTCCTTGAACAGCCTATATACCCTACGTTACTGTACTAGGAAGACTTTTAATATGGTCTCAGCAGGAACTACATCAACTTTTAAAGGACCCCCCCCCCCCAAAAACAGAGATGCTCATAAACAGCAAACTAGACTTCAGACTCTTCATATGCTTTGGCTATGGCAACCCATGAAACAAAGAAAAATACAAAATGATCCTCAATCCTGTGGCCTTATTGTGCATCCTCAAAGAGAGAAGCAGAATAGTCAAAGGGGGAGAGAGAGAGAAGAAGCACAGGTGCCAAGGACACCACGGTCTTTATATGGTCTATAAAAATTTACCTAACAGTTACTAATCTGCCTGTGAAATCTTGGTCTACCAACCAAGTAGGTATAACTGAAAAATGGATTGTAACATTAGGATATTCTCACTTTAAATAAAACTAGATGCTCTCTTCTCCCCCCACTCCCAAAGTTGTAACATAAAATGAATGGTTCACAGGTTCTCTTTAGAGAGCAAATTAAGAAGTTTTTAAAAATTATGCATTCATAAGTAATAGGAAATAATATTTCATGGGATACTTGGTCATCTTGTATTGCAGTTCTCATGGCAAATATTTGCATAATGTTTACCATGTAGATAATTACAATTAATGCATAGATAAGGACAATGAATGCAGAAGATCAGTGGAAAAAAATTCTATACAGATATAGAAATATCTATAAATTAAGTTACCATACTCTTTAATATTTAGTGACTTCAATGTAAAAGGTAGACAGAAAGGATGATGATGAAAAATATTTTGGAAAATATGTTATCTCATTTGATCCTCACAGCTATATGAGGTAAGTTCTATTATCATCCCCATTTTACAGAGAAGGGAGCTGAGGCTGAGAAAGGTTAAGTAACTTGTTCATGGACACAGTATCTAGTAAGTATCTGAGGCAGGATTTGAGCTTTCCTGAGTCTAAATCCAGCTAAGTTTCCCTTATATCACCTAATTGCCTATATAGATACCTCATGACTATTTATCATCAATATTTTTCTCAACAAGAGAATTGGGAAACACTGAATGTGGTGAGCTGCAAATATAATCATCCCCAAAATGATTATATTTTAACAGAGAAGTTATAACTAGTTAATTATGACAGTCATTTCTGAATCAGCTGTGTTACGTACGATCAAAATCGTTAACTTGTTAGAGGAAAGATTAAAATCAATGCCAATAGAACAGGAGGTAAGCAACTGAGGCAAATCCAATCTGACCCCTTTAAAGAAGTTGTTGATATAAGAAAAAAAAGATAGGGGAGAGGGGAGATTGATTAAAGAGCGGACAATGAAACCAGTTGTCACTGTTCCCTAAGGAAGCTTTACTCAAGTCAATCAATCACCATGAGGGAGAGGCTAGAAGAACCTACAAATTGTCTTAGGTGATGTGGTAGCCAAAGGGAGGATCAGCTGAGATACAAAATAATTTTTAAAAATCAGGAGGATGATGGTAGGGGTTTATGAGCAGCATCACTTCAAGAATCAGTGAGAAGTAATAGAAGAAAAGATAGGTTTATACAACATTTTTGATGAGACTCAAATAAGTCTGATTATACAGAGGGAATTTAAAGATGAAACTGGAATAACAAGTAATTGAGGATTATTGAGGAAAAAAACCCTAAAGATTTCTGTAACATAATTCCTCCTCCTCACCATACCAATGCTCTTTCCTCAATGGCACTGAAATCACCACATTTAGATGCTAATATCAATCTTCTCAGTATAGTGCTTGAGGAAGTAGGATATTTAAAAAAAAAAAAGATGGGAAGAGCACTAGGTTTGAACAAAATTTGTACACAGGAGATCTATGTTGGAGACATCAACATTGTGAGGACACTGAATGATTTAATATCTTAAAGAGGGGAGAATATTAAACATTGGGGAGAAAAATCACAGACTTAATTATTACCTCAAAAATGCAACCAAGAAAATATCTATAATTAATAATTCATTTACCTACTTTCCCATCAAAACCTACTTCAAATGTATCCTTTGTAAATGTCTGAGAAAAGAGTGGGCAGGTTTTTGCAAATCATATTCTATAGGAAACCATCTCCTTACTATAACAACTAAGAAGTACACAGTACTCAAGACCCCACTGAGCTTATTATTTTTTTGACTACAAGAAGGCATTTAGTTCATTGGAGCAAACACTGTCTTGAAGGCTGTCTTTCAACAAGGTATCTCCCATGCATTATGACAAAATTATATGTAATTCCTTGAAAGAAAAGAGAGGTCTTTCACAAGTAAGCCATGAAACAAGAGACACCTTTCCCAAAAAAGTGTTTCCTATTGTTACGGAGGATGTCTAGGGTAGATTCTTAGTAGAAGAGGGTTGAATATTCTTTGCACATGCTATTATAATGACTACATCAAGCCCAATGACATTGCAAAATCTCTTAAATAAGATAGTAACAAAAGATTCAGTCAGTCAACTTGCATATATTACATGCCTATGATGTACCAGGTACTGTGCTAAGTATAGGGGATACAAATAAAATAGTCCTTTCTTCCAAGGAACTCACAGTCTAATGAGACATACAACATGCAAACTATGTACAAACACTATTTGGATAAAGTACTGGCTGACCAATTCCATCTGATTCAACACCACCCACCAATGCTGTCTATCTATCTATCTATCTATCTATCTATCTATCTATCTATCTATCTATCTATCTATCAATCTATCTATCCAACTATCTGAAGAAAGGCACTTATATTAAGAAGTTCTAGCAGAAGTGAAACTTTAGCTGAGATTTGAAGGAACCCAAGGAAGCTATGAGGTGAGGATGAGGAGGGAGTGTGTTCTAAGCATGGGGGACAGCCAGTGAAGACATTCAGGGTAAGAAGCTAGTATCTAATATGAAAAACAGCATGGAGGCCAGTGTCACCGGACTGAAAATTAAATATAGGGTAGTAAGATATAAGAAGACTGGAAAGGCAGGAAGAGGAAAACTTACTAGCTATATGGAAGAAAAATAAAACAACCAAGTGGACAAGGAAAGCTCATTACCCACTTGTTGTTTGCCCTTTGTTCTTGAAAAGGACCATGACATCAGCGAGGTGATGCCATGACATACAAGTGAATTGGATTTAAGTGAGGGAGGGCTATGCAAAGTCACCTGCCTCACTCTTTCTCCTCATCTGGGTTCTGTGACAAGATATAGATCAGGACGACTGGAGATGGCCCCCTCACTACCCAGACTGTACAATTGTGTGTACAAACTATAGAGATTTTCTATTGGTGTGTGTGTGTGTTTGTGTGTGTCTGTGTGTGTGTTATATACATACATACAGATAGATAGACAAATGGATAGATAGATTGATAGCATTAGTGGGTAGTGTTGAATGAGATGGAATTACATACAGATAGATAGACAAACGGATAGATAGATTGATAGCATTAGTGGGTAGTGTTGAATGAGATGGAATTGGCCAGCCAGTACTTAGTCTTTTCTGCTCCCATGTCTCTTGTGGGTAAGGACGGAGCTGGATCTTTGTCAGGATTTTCTTCTCCTCCCTGGGGGATGATTTCAGGCAATGTTTTAGAGGGAAGTTGTCTCTGTTCATTGCCCCTTTCTCTTTGGAGACTTGATCAACCACATTCTGTTATGACAATTAGCTTGCTTTTTAGCCTGAGGTCAATATGGTAACCTTCAGGGCCACTTGGTCCCTTTCTCTATTTAATGGAGTTTATATATCAGAAGGAAAGCTATTAATACCATCACACTATCTCAGAGACCAGTTAGGAAAATTCCCAACATTCATTCAAAAATTTGTCTGTCTGACCTAATTTAAATTTTTTTCTTCTGTTAACCCCTAGACTTTTTATAGAGACCAGCTAGGTGGTACATTAGATAGGGAGCCTGGCTTGGCAGGAAGACTCATCTTCATGAGCTCAAATTTGTTCTTAGATACTTCCTAGGTGTGTGACCCTTGTCAAGTCATTTAACTCTGTTTGCCTTGGTTTCCTCATCTCTTAAATAAGCTGGGGAAGGAAATGACAAACCACTGTAGTATCTTTGCCAAAAAAAAAAAAAGAAACCAAACCCAAAGGGGGTCATGAAGAGTTGTTTATGACTGAAATGACCTAACAACATCCACAAAGGGCTCTTTATATTTCAGGGAAAAATCAAGATGCAAGAAATGTGTAGGTCAAAGAAGTGAGCTCTGAATCTCAGCCCTACTTTCATGATTTCTTTTCAGTCTTTCCTCAGTTTCTTCTTTCTTCTGGTGCCCCTTTATTTATTCTCTTCAGCTCAACTGGTTAAGTCCTGGTGGAAGTTGTGGATGCTGTCTCCCAACTGCTATTGCTGCTCCACCCTTAGAGATCCCACTTCTTCTGCTCAGTCTCTGACTCACAGACAATGTGTTCAACTCCCAGCTATGGGGTCAAGACAAATTAAATTGGTGGGAAAAGTCCAGGGAGCTGAAGTTGGGATCTTTTCAGAAAATGCTAGGCCCCAGCATTCTTTCTGAAAGAGCATGGTAGCACTCTAGGCCAAGACTTCAGCTCAGCCTTTAGTTGGAGGCTGTGGAAACCATGGAGAAGCAACAGAACCATGTGTCTTGCTCAAAGGCATACCCAGGAAGTATGTTGTAACAACTCATCCAACAGAGACATTGGGTCCCAGGAGGAACGGTGTAAGGATATGAGGGGAAAGTTTTGGGTGGTTCGTGGGGGGTCCCAGAGGTATAATTTGTCCCATGTGTTCCTATGTATATAACATACATACAATCTCTTATCTCTGCGTACATAGTGTGTCTACTTATGTATATAGGCATATCTATAATATGGCAAATATATAAATATATGTATTTATCTGTATATATATTTATATACATACATATATGTGTATATATATCTTTATATACATATACATATATATGTATATATATGGAGAGAGAAAGAGAGAGAGAGAGAAAGAGAGAGAGAGATAGAGAGAGAGAGAGAGAGAGAGAGGAAAGATCTGGCTTAGATTTATGATTGTAGAAGAATTACAGCTGTCTGTTTCCCTATTCCACACCTATAACTTTGGGCCTTTTCTGTCCTGGGATGTCTTGACAACTTACTCCTCTATTCTAGAGTAGGGGGGTATGGCCTTTGCTAAATGCATTCAGTTACTGTATGTATGTTTACTATATGTCACCCACCCAGGCATCTATTAATAGGAGACATAACAATGATGTATCACAGAGAATGATCTATAAACAAACACTTAAATGCACTGGAGTAGATCTTTTTCTGAAGTTAAGAGTCTCCGAAATGAACATTTTTATAGGTAGTTCTCTGGTAAATTTCTATTTACCTATCTGGTGTTTTCCTAAAGGTAAGTGTGTTACATGATATTGTATTTGTTGTAAGTATATATTTAATATAATTATATAACTTCACTGTTTCCTTTTCAGAAATTTCTTTCCATGGAGCACAGTTATAATAATGAATTCTAAGGGATTAATTAGTTTTAACAACAACCCCTCAAATGTGAAAACTCCAAGGGTTATAAAAGTGGAGGTATCCTGAACATCCACGAAGTTACTCCCATCATTACAACTGGATTGAAATGGCCCTGAGAATCATCTCTAGGCAGTCACATTAATCACAACATGGGAAAACACCACCAGCCACCTTTCACTCTATAATGCGCTTGCTTGTGCATTACTTTTGCAGGTTGATTTGTAGATCCAGGGGAAACTGGTTGCTGCTGGTCAAAGTACATTATCTTTTCTGAGTTTTAAATCCCTCTCTGCTCAACCTCAATGAATTCTGACAAGCAGAAATGGAACCACATTCCAGACTCTAAAATACTCCCCTTCACTGCCCATAGCTGCTACTTAGACACTGTCTTAGTTTCCAAGTTCTTATCACTGATGGAGAAAAAAAAAATACACACACACACACACACATACAATGCATCCTTGATTTACAAGCTCTTAAAGGGTTTGCTTGTGTTATTGGTTGAAACATTTCTTGGCTCTATATTTCTCAAGTGGCCTGTTTGCTCTTTTGATATGTACACATGTGTGTGGGGTGTGTGTGTGTGTGTGTGTGTGATGTTATCTCCAAGAAAGTTTTCATTCTTATGCTTATTGAAAAATGCTACACAGGGAACTATGAATATCCTTACCAAGCCCAGTTTGATCCAGTGATGTATGTCGTAGAGTTACTGTGGTGCAAGGAGTTATTTTGTTTCTTCTGAGTCTTGTAGTATTTGAAGAGGAAACATGGTGTAATTGTTACACTGTAGAGTACTGTTTGCTTTGCACACAGGAAGATCTGAGTTCAAATTTTACCTTGGATAATGCCAGTAGTGTAACCCTGGGCAAAACTTCTCAGTATACCAAATAGTTCCCTAAGCCTGTAAGTTCTGAAGCAGATGCTTATAGGCATTGATAGAGAAAGTTTCTCACTGGGAGTTCTTCATACTAGTGAAATCACAGGTCTAATCCATATTCTTATCCCTATTATCTGGTCTTTGGTGTAAGCTCCCCATAATAAAGCTCAGTTATACGTATGGGAGGCCTGCTTTGCTTCTTGCCTTGATAATACTACCTGACACAATGCCATTATGGTCATGATATTGAAAACCTAAAAAAGTTGGATAGTGGCAGACCAAGGGACAGCACATCTGGTAAGCTTTGAAGATGTTCCTCATCAAAATTCTGAGCCAACATGTTTTTTAAAAGGTTGTTTTGGGGTACTTTCATGAGCTTGATGCCAGTCTGCCAGGACTTATGGGAGTCTGAGAGCTACTATCTTTTTGTTTGTTTTTTTGGACTAAGCAAAACAAGATGGTGAGCCAAACGTGTGCTGAGCTCTTTGTAGTCCGGAGCCCTAATCAGATCTCCCTGTAAAATCCTTCACGACTTTTGCTCGGCATAATTCCAAAATAGAACTTACAGTGATCATTGAAAGTTGTTCAAATGTAAGCTGATTCACTTTTATACTTTTGTGTCTTCAGTGACCAGTACCTGGAATATGGTAAGTGCTTCAAATTCTTATTCATTCATTCATTCGTTTATTAATTCAAAAAGCACATTTCTAGCCAGAATCACCAGTTACCCTCTTTTAATTAATTGACAGATGTTTATCACGTATACTTTTAATAATGTATTTCCATATATTTATGCATAATTATAATCTATGTGATTTTAAAACCCTGTTTTTTCCTAAAGACTTCATGTTATTTCTTGCGAACAGGTATGTATTGATATGCTTGACATACCTGACCTTTTGAATGGCTGTATACAGGAATTCCAGATTTCTTAGTGCATTTGAAAATTGTTAAAGCTTACAACTACATTAAGAGTTTTGGAATACCCTGAGTATTCCGTGTGGTGATATGGAAAGTCCACTGGACTAAGAATCAGGAGGTCTGGATTCTGGTCTCACTTCTGCTACTAGCTAGCTACGTTTTGGTTTTTGTTTGTTGGTTAGGTTTCGTTTGTGATTTTGTTAATGAGTCCTAAGGTGGAAAATCCCTCCTCTAACGTGCCACTCATAGTCTTGGAGGATCCCTTAGCTGTTCTGAAAGTTTAGGTTATTTACCTACTTAATATGTCATGAGGCAGAGGCAGAAGCTGAACCCAGACCTCCCTGATTCTCTGTTAATCAGATGACAGTTGCCTCTCAGCTACCTCCACTGACTTTGGTCAAGTCAACTAATAGTTATCCCCACTGGGGATACAAAAAGAGACAAAAAGACAGTCTCTTCCCTCGAGGAATTTACTATTGAATGGAGGAGTCAGCATGCAAACAAATAAAACAAGGCAAGCTATACACAAGACAAATAGGAAATGATTAACAGAGAGAAGGCACCAAAATTAAGAAGGGTTGGGGAAGACTTCCAAAAAACCCAACAGGATTTTAGTAGGGACTTGAAGGAAGCCAGGTCTCAATTACTTTCTCTCACCATAAAATAGAGCTAGCAGCAAAGAGAGATGAAACATCTCTACTCTGTCAGGAAGCTGAATTTACTGAAAGGATGATGATTTAATGTCAGTTTTGAGCAAGGTTATAGTAATCCCATTGTATGGTGTTTTACACGTTAGTCTTTTTCACAGATTTAGATTTTATACTTGTAACCAACAACTTGGCCAGTACATTATTACTAGCAGCAGATGTGAAGGTCGAAGGAGGTAGTTAGAGCAACAGACAAGAGTTTCATACTGGGTTTAAAGGGAGAAAAACCCAGGTATTTAAGCTCAGTTTTACTCCCCCTCATTACTGGCATAGCATTGTTGGAGCAGCCCATCTGTGAGTTTCCCAGGCAGTGTGTTGGAGCGTGGGAAAGGGAGTGCTCTGAGAAGCTTGAATCAATTCCATCATGGTGTTTGGGTTTTCCTTTCTGTCTCTTTTCGTGTTGAATGTGGCCCTTGCTGCTCTGACTCTGGAGAGGAAAGACAGTGAGGAGCTTACGTGGCATGCCTGTGTTCCCTTGGGTCTCTAATGTGCAGATTCTGCAAGAAGAGCCACCTTGAGAGAGTATGCCATTCAAAATCCATTAGAAAGAAGCCCTGGAATTGTCACAGCAGTTCACATCACCCAGAATAAGGTGACCTTGATTATTCATACGACAGTAAAACCCTGGTACTGCATCATATTTGTAGGGCCAATGCCTCAGGACACTGCAGTGTTTGCAAGAGCACTCATGAGTATAAGATGGAAGTTGACTCTGGTTGTGCAGTGTCGATAGTAAGTAAAGATAACATAATCATAACAATAACTGACATCTACATGGAACTTTAAGGTCTGTAAAGAACTTTGGATACATTATATCATTTTAGTTCTACAAAAACTGATATCTATGCCATATAGATATTATTCCAATTTTATATTATTCTTCATGCCTTGCATGATAACTTTTCCTAAGTCCTATTGCCAGAAATTTTGATGACTTTGTTTGTTTGGAGATGGAACTGGGAATGGAACTTGGAAATGATGGAACTAGGAAGTAGAGGTAGGTATTACCCCCCCCTTGCCACTCAGAAGGAAAGACTGCTTTGCAGCTTTCTATTGTGGGAGCACTAGGTGATGGAAAGGGTCAAAATAATAACTTTATGTAGGACTTTAAGACGTTCAAACTGCTTTACACAAATTTTGTCACCTGATTCTCGTGACACCTGGGCAGAAAAAGGAACCCAGTGGTATGGAAAGCTGGCCTTGGAAACAGGAAGATATAGATTCAGATCCTACCTATGACATGTGTTATGAGCCTGGCCGAGACATTTAGTCACTTAATGTCCCAGGCAACTCTTTCAGCTGAAAAGTTGGTGATCAGTTGCTAATGTGCATTGGTAGAAGTGGTTTTCCAACTGGGTGCTTCTGATACTAATGAAACATAGGCTAGTTAAAAAAAGTCCAAATACCTAAAAACAAGTCTCTGAGGTAAGTGCTACAGGTATTATTATTTCTGTTTTAAGGATGAGGCCATTGAAGCTCAGACAGGTCGAGTGACTTACCTTTGGTCATATACCTGGGAAGCTATGTAGCACAGGGAATTAGAGCACCTGGCCTGAAGTAAAATGCTTGGGACTCTTCATATGTGCGTATGTGGGGTAGGGGAGAGAGAAGGTGCAACAGATAAAGGCTTGCAAATTGTGACAGTTCCCTAGTTTATCAGTATTAGATGGATATTTAGATATATTACTCTGAGCATTCCAGCATTCATTTAGTTAAGTGTCTTCATATATATTTCTTTTGCTTCTGAGATTTTCCCAATGCTTCATGGACACCTTGCATTTTAGGATTCCAAGTGGGGCACCATATTCTGATAGTGTTCTAGTTAACAGGGAGTCATATGCCATTTTGATAATATCATGTATCCTAGTGAAAAAAGAAATAAATGTGAAATTGGAGTTTCCAATGCTACCATCTTGGGCTACTTTCAGCTCTGTTGATAATAACCTTGTACAAGAAAAGATGCATTTAATCTATAATAGACCTTCTCCAAACCCAAAACAAGAGAACAAGCCTTTTGGGGACTGCTCATTTCCTATGATGTTGTTGTTATCCATCCTGATTTAGACTGGTATGATAACTCAGCTTTTATATAGGAACAAAATGAGAACCTTTTAAACCATCTACCAGCTTAACAAAAGGAAATATATTTAGCCATAACATGCAAAGACTATTCATTCAAGAAACATTATAGTTTGAAGTAACTGTGCCCCCCCAATCCCATCTCTATGCTGACATGTGTTTGGTCAGTAGGGCATGGTGCCCTGTCCAGATGTGGGACAATTGCTGAGACTGAGGGGCATTGACTCCCTCTTGATTTGTCTCTTGTATTCTCTTGGGTGACCAGAAAACCCTATAATGACTTGAACCTTACTGATTAAGTGTTGGAGCTAGCTTCCTTACTTGTTAAGGAAAAACAAAAACAACTGACCCAGCTTAAACAATGGGGACTCTTATGGATAGGGATACTAACACATGTTTTCCTTCACAAAATAAGTGTTGTTGGATCAATTCATCATCATCTACTGGGAAAAAAAAAGGAAGGGTTTCATGTTAATAGGACTCATCACCATGATGACGTTTTTTGGAATATTAAGCAGTTAAAAATTTCTGCTTATGTACTATTTGTTTTAACTATTAACAATGCACCTCTTTTGGCTTGCAATAGACTTGGATATTGTAAAGGAAATATGACACATGTCAGGCAACTCAGCAAAACTCCAAAGGTACGAGCTTCTTTGTTGAGAAATGATCAGAAAGTCTTTTCAAGAATCCATGGCGATTTTTCAAAATCATTCTAGAAGATTTTCTTGATTATAGTGAACTCCTCAAGATGGCTTTAAGTCACTCTAACTTCTGCTGCATCAATCACAGCTTTAGGGCCAGTTATTATCATACAGGGATTATTGTAGACTATTCCTTATGATAATGGGTCTGTATTCATCCATGAGAATAATAGAAATGAAGTGATTCCTTTTCTGTTATTAAAAAACTCTCTTATATTGTTAATATTATAACAAAATAATCACCTTTTATATTTTACATGTCTAAAGAGATGGAGCAAGGCGTAATGGACAAAGTACTGAACTTAGGGTCAGAGGAATTTTGATTTAAGTCCTTCCCATGACACATGGCACCTGGGTGATCCTGGACTTAATCAGTCAAAGCCTCAAGTAATGCCCTAAGACTTACCTATCAAGTTCTGTTCTGTGTTGTCAAAGGGAATCCTCACACCAGAAGTTCACTATGCTGTTACAGTTACAGTTCATTTCTCAGTGTATATATAATTATAACACAGTAATAAAAAAATGATTAGGGATACGCAGTGATATTCTGATGGTGTTCTTTAGCATTTCTGTGCCTTTTGAGTGCTTGTAGTTGTAACCATAAAATGTATTTGTTTAACATCAATCAAATTGAGTCATGTTGATGGTCAGCTTGTCCCTCACTTGTTTGCCAATCCCCAACACAGCTAGCCCTTTCATAATCACTTTGGCATTCATTTTTCCAAATGACATAAGCTTTGTGAAAATTTAGCTGACTTCTTGCAACTCCCTGAAACTGGTGTGGATAGCAGTTATATATACTGGGTTGCAAGACTTCCTTGGATTTAATACAGTCTAAAGAGAGAACAAAATATAGAAGGAGTTCATATTCTCTTACTATCTCACTGATTTGAGGTATTTAACCTTCAAGCGACAGCTGTATTCCCATATGAAAGCATTATCTGCTCTGCTGTCATATTTTCAGGTTAAATGACATTACCTTTTCAGTCCCAAGGCAATAAGGAAAAGAATCACAGATATAGAGCTGGAAGAGAACTTGGATCCAACCTATTTCTTTTACAGAAGAGGGAATCAAGACTGAAAGACCTTCCCAAGTTCATACAAGTAGTAGTAAGGTTGGGATTTGAACCCAGATCCTCTGATTCCCAATCCAAAGTAATTTTCCCAAAGTACAGGTCAGGCTTGCCTACTCATTTAAACTCTACTGACTCCACTATCTCCAGGATCAGATACATGTCCCCAAAGTCTTTGGGCAGTTTTAAGTATTACATTTTAAAAAACTTTAAAGGCTAAATGGAGGACTTTATACAAGGTGTCGCTAAAACCTTAATGTAACTTTAATCACTTAAAACTTCAGTAAGACTTTTGGGACATTCCACCGAAAGTCTTCTGTTTGTCATTTAGAGCTCTCCATGCCCTGTCTCTTACTGCTTTTCAAGACTTCAGACATATTACTCTCTTCTGCAGATGTGGTGACATAGTGATACTTGCACATGGCATTCTCTCTCTCCTATTTCCTTGTCTTTGTTCCCGTTACTAGAAATGTTTTCAGTTCTCATCTCTACCCCTCAGAATTCCTGACTCACTTCAAGGCTCCACTTAAACCCTATTTCTGTCCAAGGTCTTTCCAGTATCCTCTGCTTTTAGAGGCTTCTCTAATGCTGGAAGCTGGCACATATGGAGCAGTGTGCTTGAGCTAGCTTGTGAGAGCTGATTGTTAAATTTTCAGTGTTAGCATTTACACCTCTAGAATCTCTAATTTTGATAAATCATTGCTCGTTTTATTGATTGTCTACTCTAGACTTAAAAAAGTGTTAATGAAGATTAAGCTTGAAAAGTTAGTACACAAAGAGAGCCCGGTTATTATACATTTACCAACTCAAGTACTGCTCTATGAACATGGCTCCGGAGGAACACAGCAGAAGGCCCAGGAAATGAAGTCATCACTGGACTTGGCTTGATGATTGTAAGATAATACTACCACCAGCACTCTTACTACTACTACTACTACTACTACTACTACTACTACTACTACTACTACTACTACTACTACTTCTACTACTACTACCACTACTATTAAATGGCATTTATATAGCCCTTATATAGCAAAGTTCAGTTATTTCCGTTATCTCATTTGAACCTCACAACAGCCCTGTACATTTGTTTCTAGTGTGGACCTAGTTATTTACGTGATTTCTCTTCCATTAGAATATAAGGTCTTTGAGGGTAGGAACTGCATTTGCCTTCCTTTGTTACCCCAGTACTCAGCACAACGCCTAGCACATAAATGGCATTTAAATGCTTGCTTACTTGCTTGATTCAGTGCTCTTACCATCACATCCCACTGCTTCTAATAATAGAGAACCCTCACTTATCAGGGTTAAGTGATGTGAAATGGTGTATACCATCTTCCCAAGTGTCTTCTACATCCACTTCCCCTGTCAGAACAATGCTCATGTCAGTCAGTCAACACATTCGATGTTGCTGAAGATGCTGGAGTTTTAGGAGGCAGTGATCAGGGATGCATCACAGAGCTGGAAGGGATGTCAGAGGCCAACTAGACAAACATCCTTATTTTACAGATAAGAAATCTGGGGCCCAGAGGTGAAGGAATTTGCCCAAGGTCATCTGCTTAGAAGGTAACAAGAGTCTGACTCTAATGTCACTGCCCTTTTCACTGTATCAAATTTCCCCAGTCTATCTATCAGAGGCTAAAGCCACTTGGTGCTTAAGAAAAAAAAAAAGATCTGAAATGTATTCATATTCATACAATAGAAATGTAAAGAGGGTGGGGCTGGTTTCCAGGCAACCATATTCCCTTTCCTCATTTTGATACATACCCTCAATAGTATTTTGCTCCTCTCCTTTTGTCCTCCTTGCTGTCCTGGTTTCTATAGTTCAGTATTTATGATATGGACAAATAAAAAGCTTAGAACCATGACTACCATTTAAATAGTGCTTTAAGGTTTGCAAAGGGCTTTTCAAATATCATCTCATTTGATCTTCATAACAATTCTGTTATTATTATAGATGTTATCATTATCTTCATTTTCCAAATGAGAAAACTGAGGCTGAGAGATTAAAGGACTTGCCCAGGGCCATACAACTAGCAAAAATCTGAGGCACAGTTTGAAATTATGCCTTCCTGCCTTCAAGTTTAGCCACTATATCACTAAGCTGCTGAGTGGGTAGCCTTAGAAGATGATGTACTTTGGAGATTCTTTTTCTCTCTCATTTATCTGTTAATAATATTTTTATAGAGACCATATTTAATAAAGATATGCACTGATATTCTTAGTAAGACTACTCTCTCTGTCTCATTCTCCCAGAGCAAACCAGATACATTTACCCCTCAAAGTTCTAGGGGTTCTTGTAATAGGTTTAGGGTTTCTCCTCTTTAATATCATTGACTTGACATTCTCTCCCACCCCTACCAATTGAATTCCTTATCCTGTTAACCAATAAAAGAAAAACTAATGCCCCTCTTCCATTTTACTGCTTAACTAATTAGTTTTTGCAAAGGGAAATTTACTTAGAGGATATCATAAAAACAAAAAATACCATTTCTTTCAGTACCTGAGAGGCTCACTCATCCCTATATTATCAAGGTCTTTGGGAAGAGTAAGCTCATATTTAGCATACTTCCTGCAAACCACTGGTCCCATCAAGTTCATCTCCAAATGTGGTATTGCTGCCAGATGAGTCCTTATCTCATTCTTGGGCTAGAAGAGAAAGCTTATTTCCTACCCTTGGGGAATTGATACTGGGCTGGATGTAAATACCTGGCATAGACTCAACTCCCAGACTCATTGGCTTCCAGAATACTTAGTCTTTTGACATTCAGAAACTCACACACAGCTCCTTGTTCTTTTACCTAAAAAGAAAGACTTGACACTTGAGCAAAGGACCAAATGCAAGCCTGCATTGTTTTACTGGACCACCATGTTTCTTTCAAAGGGAAAGGGCCCAAGGTGTATTCTTTTTCATCATTGTCTCTTGCTGGATGCCATCAGCAAAGAAGTCAAATCAAAGACAGAGATTCATGAAAAGGAAGTCAGGTATAATGACTGAGGCTGTGGTTGGCTAGTGATTTTTGAGGAGAATCCCAGTTCACCTTTGCAGCATATAAAGAGGCTGCTATTTATCATATGGTTAGTAGATTCAAACCAGTTACAAAATGTCTATGAATGTTCCAAAGTCTCTCTAAGATACTTCTTTTGCATGTCATCTCAAGTACAGATGTGGATAGAACACTGAACCTGGCATCAGAAAGGCCTGAATTCAAATCCAGCCTTACACACTAGTTACATGATCTTGGGTAAGTCATTTAACCTGTTCTCAGTTTCTTTATCTGTAAAATGAGGATAATGATAGCACTTCCCTTCAAGGATTATTGTGAGGAGGTAATGAGAAAATATTTGTAAGGTGCTTTCCAAGTCTTTTTGTTTTGTTTTGTTTTTATTTTTTGTATTTAAATTTATTTATTTAAGTTTTTAATATTCATTTCCACAAAAATTTTGGGATCCAAATTTTCTCCCCGTTTCTACCCTCCCCTCACCCCCAAACACCAAGCATTCTAATTACCCCTATCACCAATCTGCCCTCCCTTCTAAAATCCCTCCCTTCCCTTATCCCCGTCTTCTCTTTTGTCCTGTAGGATAAGATAACCTTCTATACCCCATTACCTGTATTTCTTATTTCCTAGTTATATGCAAGAGCAATACTCAACAGTTGTTCCTAAAACTTTGAGTTCCAACTTCTCTTTCTCTCTCCCACCCCATTCATCACCTTTGGGAAAGCAAGCAATTCAATATAGGCCATATCTGTGTAGTTTTGCAAATGAACTTCCATAATAGTTGTGTTGTGTAAGACTAACTATATTTCCCTCCATCCTATCCTGCTCCCCATTTCTTCTATTCTCTCTTTTGATTCTGTCCCTCTGCCAGAGTGTTGACTTCTAATTGCTCCCTCCTCCCACTGCCCTTCCTTCTATCATCACCCCCCCCCACTTATCCCCTTCTCCCCCACTTTCCTGTATTGTAAGATAGGCTTTCATACCAAAATGAGTGTGCATTTTATTCCTCCCTTTAGTCGAATGTGATGAGAGTAAGCTTCATGTTTTTTCTCTCACCTCCCCCCTTTTCCCTCCAATGAAAAGTCTTTTACTTGGCTCTTTTATGAGAGATAATTTGCCCCATTCCATTTCTCCCTTTCTCCTCCTAATATATTTCTCTCTCACCCCTTAATTTCAATTTTTTAAAGATATGATCCCACCCTATTCAATTCACCGTGCTCTCTGTGTGTGTATGTGTGTGTGTGTGTGTGTGTATGTGTGTGTGTAATCTCACCAACCACCCAGATACTGAAAAGTTTTAAGAGTTACAAATATTGTCTTTCCATGTAGAAATGTAAATGGTTCAACTTTAGTAAGTCCCTTATGATTTCTCTTTGCTGTCTACTTTTTCATGCTTCTCTTGATTCTTGTATTTGAAAGTTAAATTTTCTTTTCAGCTCTGGTCTTTTCATCAAGAATGCTTGAAAGTCCTCTATTTCATTGAAAGACAATTTTTTCACCTGAAGTATTATACTCAGTTTTTCTGGGTAGGTGATTCTTGGTTTTAGTCCTAGTTCCTTTGACTTCTGTAATATCATATTCCACACCCTTTGATCCCTTAATGTAGAAGCTGTTAGATCTTGTGTTATCCTGACTGCATTTCCACAATACTTGAATTGTTTCTTTCTAGCTGCTTGTAATATTTTCTCCTTGACCTGGGAACTCTGGAATTTGGCCACAATGTTCCTAGGAGTTTCTTTTTTTGGATGTCTTTCAGGAGGGGATCAGTGGATTCTTTCAATATTTATTTTGCCCCCTGGTTCTAGAATATCAGGGCAGTTTTCCTTGATAATTTCATGAAAGATGATGTATAGGTTCTTTTTTTTTTTTTGATCATGGCTTTCAGGTAGTCCCATAATTTTTAAATTGTCCCTCCTTGATTTATTTTCCAAGTTAGTTGTTTTTCCAATGGGATTTTTCACATTCTCTTCCATTTTTTCATTCTTTTGGTTTTATTTCGTGATTTCTTGGTTTCTCATAAAGTCATTAGCCTCCATCTGTTCCATTCTAATTTTTAAAGAACTATTTTCTTCAGTGAGCTTTTGAACCTCCTTTTTCATTTGGCTAATTCTGCTTTTTAATGCATTCTTCTCCTCTTTGGCTTTTTGAACCTCTTTTGCCAATTGAATTAGCCTATTTTTAAAGGTGTTATTTTCTTCAGCACTTTCCCAACCAATTACTTGATTTTTCAATCCTTTGTCAAGAGTAGGGCATACTCTGGGAATCTGTCAGTTTGTCCGTTCTGTCAGTTCCTCCGAGGTCACATAATCAAGTCTGTACACTGGTCTGGGAGCAGGAGAGATTTTTGTGCCCAGAATCTTAGCAGAGTTTCCTCTCCACAGCCACTTGGTCTTCAGTTCCACCAAGCCAACACTGGAGGCTGAGATTCAGATAAGCTACATGTGCAGGGCTGCCATTCAGTGTGAGATAAAGATCAGCTCCCTCAGGGCCTCTACACAGGGTTGAGGTAAGAATGAACTGCTCAGTGCCCCCAGGGTTTTTACGATCCAACGATGGATGCGGGCTGCTGTAGGGGCTGCTGTGGGAACTGCTGCCCCCTGCTCAATGTGGCCTCTGCAGCTGCTGCCTAAGGGTGAAACTATGGAAAAGGGAATAGTAGTTTCAGAGGTACTCTTTTCTCGTACTGTCTCTAATTTCCTATGTGAGATAGCTCAACTAACTTTGAAAGGTTAATTTTGTTAATAAGAGTTTAAGATCTTCCCCGCTCATTAATGGGCCTGTCCATTAAGGGGAGCTTGATAAGGAGAGGTTTTTTGGTAGGAAGGTTCACATCTGTTGTTAATTTCTAATAAGGCATTGATTCTCAAGGGTTGTGATGCCCTCTGGCTCTGAAAAGTGTGTAGACACTCTGAGGTTAGGTTTTATTTTGGGACTTACTCATTGGAAATTTTTTTTTGGCCAGAGGAGACTCTGGGTAGTGGAATAGGAGGTATCCCCTCCCCACTTTGAAAGCCCAGTTGTTGGTGCTTCTCTCTCTGGTAACTATGTATGTATGATCAGATGGTTGGATCTGTCTGTTGATCTGTGATGTATGTGTATTGCTATGGTCAGACAGGTGGAAGCCCTGTCTCTTGATCTTATTTCTCTGTTTGCATTTTCTCTGAAGTTCAGGGTGCTGACTTTCCCCCATGAACTAAGTGAATGATATATGTGCTTGATTAAAGTAGATTGTTGACCCCTTAATACTGTTTCATTTGTACATTTTTATTCTCAGTACCTAAGATACTGCCCTATACATGTAGGCATTTAATCAATGCCTATTAATAGATTTAGGAATGCCCTTAATATTGACATGAATGAAAGTTCAACCACATAAAAATGTTTGGGGCTTAAGGTAATAGGGGATACATTCAGTAATACTACTTAGAAAAGGTCTTGACTTCCCTCCCTCCCAATAGCACTGAATTCAGTTCAGTGGACAAATCAACAATAATTTATTGTACCTACTGTGTCCAAGATAGTCAAGAAACATTTGCTAAGTGCTTACTGTGCACCAGGAACTTTGTAAATAAGACTTAGAAGTGAAAAGAAAGACTGCAATAGGGAATCAGCCCTCAGGGAGCTCACATTCTGAAGAGGGAGGCAATACAAATGTAACTGTGCTTTCACCTGTGGGTCCAAGAAGCTGTAGCATGTGCAGTGGCCATACCCCAGTAAATCATCTCAGCCAATGGTCCAAATGAGGTTGAGGGTGACAAATGAGTTTGCTATCAATGACGTAGGAGAGTATTTACCACAAGCATATGAAGACTTCCCTTAGTGGAATGGGTGGAGGAGAACAATTTGTTCCAATGGCCATGAAGGCAACTGAAGCAAACACTTGGAATGTTTAGAGCTTGGTCAGTCATAAAAGAACCAGGGTCATCCACTTCATCCTGGGCCATTGCCAGTCCTCTTGATTTTTATCATGTCACTGGACTTCAAGTGAGGCTGATGACTTTGTGCAATGCTGCCTCACTTAAATCTGATTCACACAGAAGTCAAGCCATCACCCCTGTTTAATATACCTAATTAGTTATTTTCAAAAAATGAAAGACAAAAAAATCTATGTCCATGCAAGATAAATACAGTGTAAATGGAGGCTAATCTTTGAGGGAAGAGACTTGCCCTGGAGAGGACAGAGGAAGGACAACTGAAGAAGACAGAGATTTGACTTGAGCCAAGGAATCTAAGAATTGGAGGGAAGGAGAGAAAATATTCCAGGCAAAGAAAAATGCTATTGAAATTCAGGGAGTCAGGAGAAGAGTTCTGTATGAGGAAAAGCAAATAGGCCAGTGTAGCTGGTTTGTAGACGGGGTAGAGTGTAGATAAGGTTTAAGGAGACTGAAAAGGTAGGAAGGGGCCAGATTCTGAAGGGCTTAGAGGATTCTATATTTGGTTCTGGACGTTATAGCTTCTGGAGTTTATTGAGTAGGGCTGTGACATGTGGTCCTTTGGAAAAATCCCTGAGTGGCAGGTGAGTGGAAGAAAGTATGCATCCTGTCCTATTCAATAATGACAGTTTGTTGTTTCTCAACTCCCCATTGTCTCGATTTTTGCCAACAGTCTCCACTTCTCTTGGGTTGAGAACTAAAAAATCAAGGAGAAAGAGCTATGACAGAGCCATATGTAAATTTGTCCTTCCTGGTTTGAGGTATGCAGTTGACGAAGGGGGTATATATTAGACATCAAGGAGTACAGGGAATTCTGAAGGTGAATACAGGGAGGAGAGAGGAGCATGTCAGCTGGGGCAGAGCCAACTCACAACTCTTTCTAGTTGTTTACTAGTACAGACATATCTTCAGTCCCTTTTGGGTAGATCCAGGTATGGGCAGTGAGTGTATCAAGATGAATTGAGGGGCTGGCCAGCTCTGGAGGCAGCTGTTGCAGGGACAGAAGCAGAACTGACTTAGAAGCCATGGCAAGTGATACCAGAGCAAAAACCACAGCAAGCATGATTTCTATGATTATGCAAATTGTGTATCCCCTGCAGGGAGGGGTTAAGGGCGTTGCCCAACTCTTTGGCTATACTTGCAACTTCCAGTGCATGCTAGGGAGGTGAGAGAATGGATTGGTAAATTAAATCTTGTCATTATTAAGTACCTCCTGCCTAGGCACATATCTTCATAACCCTCACGAATTCTTCTGTGTTACTAGCTTTTGTTAATTGAATTAAAAGTTGTTGCTACAACAATGCATGTCAGTAATTAGGAAGCATGATGAGAGCAGGAAAAGAGTAGGAGTTGCCCTAAATAGAACAGGGTCCATGAGTGTTGTTTAATCATTTTCAGTCATATCTAACTCTTCATGATTCTTTTTTTTGTGGGGGAAGGTACATATGTTGGTAAAAATAATTGAAGTGGTTTTCCATTTTCTTCTCCAGATCATTTTACAGATGAGGAAATTGAGGCAAATAGGGTTAAGTGACTTGTCCAGGGTCAAACAACTAGTAAGTGTTTGAGGTCAGATTTGAACTGGCACCTTCCTAATTCCAGTACCAGTGCCTCATCCACTGTGCCACTTAGCTACCCCATAGGGACTATGAGATACTAATCTATTTGGTAGAAACAGTAAGGATCAACCTAGAGATAAAAAAGTGCACCACCACACACAAAGAGATAGGGGTTAAAAGGAGACAAAGCTTGAATAACATGTCATTTTTAGGGAGACAAGAGACGATGATGATTATCTCAGAGAACCCTTAGCACAGTACCTGTCACACAAGAGGCACTTAATAAAGGCTAATTGACTGACTGACTGAGAATCCCCTCAGTGGTGGGTGATGTGCATGACAGGAAAAGCTCAGCTTTAGATTGACAGTTCATGCTTTGTGTCTCACTTCTGAAGAGGATGAGGCACAGATCACAGCACCCTTCCATGGTGTCATGTTGTTTTGTTTTGTGTAATCAACTGCAGAGTTATAGTGAACATTTAATATACCTAAGTAGGATAACAAACAGTATGGAAAACTTAGAATAACTTATGAAGAAATTAGCTTTTCTTTGTATGCTTCATCTTTGTGAGGTGTCATTTCACAAGAACCCAGTTTGCTTAAGTTAGATGTATCAATTCTCAGATGTATTTAAAGTGGTTATTAACTATGCTACAACTTTTTCACAGTTTTCTAAAAGATGAAAGGAAAAAAAACTATTGCTATTGAAAAAGGCAGTGAAATATTTTATTTATTTGACAATGTAGCTGAGGCAGTATTTCGAGTAGTGATACATTTTTTATTTCTAGATCTTAAAAATATATAGATCTCTCTTGCCTGAGGTACTGAAAATGGCTGGTTCTATATTGGCTGTTGTAAATGTGGAAGAAACTAGAATGGATTTATATCACCAGGTGACTTGAATCATAGAAAGATTACAGGAAAAGTCAATAGCAATTGCTATTTGCTTACTAGGAATGTGAGTATGAATGAAATCAATTGTGGTAGACCAACCATCAGATAGGTAAGAATCAGGACCTGAGAGGTCTTTGAAGAAATGCAATGAAGTAAAGAATGCAATTCATAGCACTCATTTTAGGCTGTAACATTCCATAAATCTAAAAGAAAAGCTCTAAGGAGTATTTGACACGGAATTTTTCAGAGGCCATGCTGAAAAGTACTACAGTATATCATGTAATTGATCCAGAATAACCAGTTAAAGAATATTTAATCAGACTTTTCTAAAGACCATTTTGGAATTAATGGCATTGGTCTGGCATGGGTAAATATGTGAAATTGTCTCTTTTGATTTGGGCCACCTATTATTTATAGATGAATATTGTCTATAGTCCTACTTTAGTAGATGGTTCAATATTGACTTGGATTTGAATCCTGCCTCATATACTTACTGACTATATGTTCCTAGACAAGACATCACAATCTATTGTCTTGTCTGCTACTGCGGTTTATATAAAGACACTTTCAATAAGCCTACAGAAGATGAGCTTATATTCCAGTATTTTCATTCAGTTATAAAGGAAAATTATTTTATCCACTTGTGTGTAGTTGTCCATAGTATTAATCATAAAAGAATAGTAGCAGGATAGTGACTCATCCTAGGATTTAAATTCCATTGAAAAAGATGACAAGATAGCAACGTTTGAAAATTGTAAAGTATATTTACATATATTTATCTCATTCAATTATCATCGCAATCTTAAGAGAAAGGTGCAATAAATATCATGTACAAATGCCTAATCCCATTTGACAGGATGGATCATTCTTTGAAGAGAGAAAAAAACAAAGGCCCTGAAGTTATTAAAAACTTTCATTTACTGCAGATTCTAACCAGAATTTTTGAATAGCCGTTTTTGAGTCTGGTGGCATGAATCCAAGATGCAGACCAATTACAGTAAAATAGTCAGGTGGCACAGTGGATAGACTGCTAGACCTGGAGTCAGGAAGAAGCCTCTTCTTAAGTTTAAATCTGGTTTCAGACACTTACTAGCTATGTGATCCTGGGCAAGTCACTTAATCCTGTTTGCCTCAGTTTCTTCATCTGTAAAAGTTGGAGAAGGAAATGGCAAACCATTCTAGTTATCTCTGCCAAGAATACTGCAGAGTCATGAAGAACAGGATATAACTGAAAAGCGACCAAAAATTATAATTTAAAAAGTTAGCTTTTCTGTTGCTCCCCCTCAACCTCTCTTCTCAACAACATGGATGATGGACTGACTTAGAGGGGTTTATTATTATCTCATTTGTCTTATCTTTCTCAGTGTGATTAAGATAGAAATGATCTTGGGAAAAGTTGTTATCCTGTTATTATTATTTTATATTTAATGTTCCATGGACTCTTTTACAGGTAGAAAAAATAACTTTTAGTCGTGGAATAAAAGTATGAGTGTGTAAGGGCTTTCTCTGTATACTCACTTTCCTTAATATGACTCCAGTATCAGAAGGGATAATAGGAATGACAAGCACCTCATTTTGTTCCTATATTGCTTTGGTCTCCTCTCACAATTGCCAAAATGGATCATTCAAATACCATTTATTACAAATAATCCATTTAACAAAAATATATTCAAATGTCCCACAATAAAACAACTCACATGGAGATTAGAAAGTTTAAGAAGATAAAAGTAGATAAAAGCCTAAAGATTGAAAACAGCCAGGAAGAATGTTCCCTGGGGTCTCAGGATCTTCCTTCCAAAGTCTTAAAAACTACTTTTTGTACTCTTTTCCAAAGATGCCAAAATGAGCACTAAGTCAATTCATTTGAGGGCAGCCTTAGTCCAAACTTCCCTGGGTCTGTACCACAAGTCCTTGCTCACAACAGTCTATCAAGGAACTGTGTGGTTAACTCATGTCTCCTCAGTTCCATCAGTATTCTTGTACTTTGAAAGTTTTTCATCCTGTGTAGCTTGGAAGTGATGTAAATTTCTTATGGTGACATCTATTTAAGACGTTGTTATGTTTTTATGGATCATTGCTATATCTGGACAATTATAGATAAAAGCACAGTCTGTGTTAATGGCCCATTTCCAAAATAATTTATTGGTTGAGTTCTCAGGGTATTTGGAGGTCTACATTTACAGTATGGGGATTTGTCATCTATCAGTCCATGAAAGGTGATGAACTTGAGGTGGTATGATTCTAACCCTCCAGAGTCATGTCGTACTAGGCATTCTAGAGAAATTGTCTGCCTGCATAGTTTCTTCCATGCATAATCTGTGTTGATCTTTAAGTCAAGATTCCCTAAGATTATCCTTTCTGTTATCAACACCATAATAACCTCAAGAATAGCTCTTTTGTAATAATCCTATAAATAACTTTAGGAATTACTCTTCTGATGGCAATGACCCATTCCTGAATTGTTATCATTAACTCTTCTCTTTCCACAAACAAATCCTCATGTCTCAGTCATTTATTTGTTGCTTCCTTGTCAACATATTATTGTCTGAATTGATGCAAGTATTAGCCATGGAGGATCTTTCAGTTCCATTCTTTGATTTTAGCCATTTCATTGACTATATCAGGAGGTAAGCTACTTGACAAATTCAGTGGCATGCACCTTATCAGTGATCAGTTTTGACTCTAACTGGATGGAGTAACATTTGTTTATTTCTATAGGTTTTTTTAGATCTATTTATCATGTGATGATGATGATGAGAATTTTTTTTTCCTCTGGGGACCTCAGAGATATATTTCCTTGTTTCACTTTCCATTGCCAAAATGTGCCTTTGCCCAAGGTTTCCCTCTTCATTTTTATCTTGTCTGAACAGAAGTGTGTCTAACAGTTCTTGACCTATTTTTATATCTGAACAAGAAGTGTTTAAGAAATAACAGAAATTAGCGTGGAGTTAAAAGACTTCCCCCTATCACCTGCTATACCCTGACATTCCTGCCAACAGAGATTACCCTGGACTGGCCCAAGAGTAGTACTGAATCACAATAAAAAGCAGTGATTAACTTTGGGGGGTGATGAAGGAGAGGTTGCAGGTAGCAATCTGTAGTAATATGGAGAAGTGGAAAGAGGAGAGTTGAAAAATCCTAAGCATTTGCTGCCTAAATATAATGAGATTTCCTTTGGTCACTGTACTACCCAGTCTAGTAACTTTTCACATGGTAGGGAAATTTTCAAGTAAGGCACAACTAATTCAGGACCTGCCTATATTGTTTAAAATGAAGTTTACAGATTATCTGTAAATGTTAATTATCCATGCTCCCTCTATACTACACTATAATTGAAAGTTGATTGTATAGCTAAATAAAATTTCAAATCTTGGAGAAACCAAATTATTACAGACATTATCTATCCGCACTTTACTCATGAAGAAACTGAAGCATGGAAATATTAAATTGCATAATGAAGGTCACAAAGCCAATATCTTCAAAAAGGAGATTGGACAAAACTCTAATACCTAATAATACCTAATAATAATTGTAATAATACCTCACACCGGTATTGCACAGCAAAGACTACATTGACAGAGCTAGCCACTAGACAGTCTCTTTGGAAATCTGACATTTGTAACTCACCTGCTGGTCCTTAGGATAGTTTAAAAAAAAAGTAGGACACATTGAACCAAATTTTTGATCACCAACCCTTTGGGATGGTCTAAAACACAAAATACAGAAACTCAGATACGACACCTGAATTTTGCCTTCTATTCATATTGATGTTGAAGGTGCACTATCTCTGAAATTCTTGAATATCTGTCACTTTCTGACTCTGTTAAGGATAGTGGCCTTAAATTCACACAAACTACTCCATGTGCTGTTCAATGGTCCTTTAAAAAACAAAAATTCTCCCAGCTTTATCACACAGTATCTTTCTAAAAAGTCTTATGCTTAGACAAGATATATATGTGCATTTTATTATATAACATTATTTAGACATGTTACACATTAGACAATATATATTTATATGTATATGTATTATACATATATGTATATGTATATATTATATATATGTATAATATGTATATATGTGTGTGTATGTGTGTATGTATATGTATATATATGTATATATATATGTATGTATGTATGTATAATTTCACAAGTATAGAGAACTCCAGATATGGGAGCTCCCTCTACCAATGTCAATCAGTAGCATGTCTGAATTTTATTATTATAATTTATAGTGTTAGAGAATTGCTTCAGGGACTAAAAGGTTAAGTGACTTGCCCATGTTCACATAGCTAGTATATGTCAGAATTGGAACTCAACTCATGTTTTCCTGACCATTTTTCTATCCATTATTCCATTATACTATTATGTCTCTCTCTCTCTCTTTCTCTCTTATCACACACACACACACACACACACACACACACACACTCTCTCTTACTGTCTCCCTAACACACACACACATACACACACGTGGGGTTGTGTATGTGTGTTTTTATATGTTCACGTGCATTAATACAAATGCATATATGTACATACATACATACATAGACACATATATACTATGTGTGTGAGTATGCATGCATATGAATGATTAATTTGTTCCAGGAAATTTGCCATTTCAAACCACTTATAGATTTTAAGGAAATAAATTGGTATGGGGTAGAGATTATTACAAGGTCATAAAATGTTGCAGAGGAAGCATTTTAAATGAGTCTTCCAGAAACTTGAAATAAAAAAGATCAGAAATAGAACAATTGAAATAAAACCTTAACAAGAAAATAAGGATTTTCTTGTTATATTTCAACATATCTCAATGGCATGATGATTGGTGGACAAGTTATGTTGTAAGCTACGAGAAAACAACATATTTTCCCACTCTAGCTCTTAGCTATGCTTCAGGCTTCTGGGAGTATTTTCCAGAAATAGAAGATGGCTGTAACAAACAATGAAATATAGATGATGATACTCATGATGGTCTCTCCATCGGGTCTGTCAACACTGCATTTATTGACTGATATATCAGATGTCAACTGAGACTGAAGCCTAATGGGCAACATACAATCTGTGGCTACACCTGATCGTGGAAGATTTGTTCCTTAATTGAGAAGCAAGGGAAGAAGTTCAGCCATATCTGGAATTGGAAAAAAATGTATTTGTATACCCAACAAATTGAACCCGAATGCTGATTGTTATTTTGTCAGTGACATAATAAATATGCATTTCAATTACACTAATTTGTTTCTTTACTGAATAATTTGTCTTTAAACTACTACATAATGCATAAATCAGGGGGATGGATCAAGGTTGTTATCTTCAGGCACAGGGTAGCATGCCTGTACTGGCTGGTCAAGTCAGTTAAAAAAGAAAATCCGGCAACGAAGTCCATCTTACTGACTTGAAAATCGTTTATAAAGTACATTGTCCCCAAACTCTTGGTGCAGCTATAGCACTATGACTTTTGGAATACTCTGTATAATTTTTTCTTCAGATAGACAAAGTCTGGAGTCAAATATGTTACATTTCCTTAGGAGAACTAAGAGCTACACAAGAACATTGGGACAGGAGCCAAGAGACCTCCTCATTCTGCCGTGAAAGAAATGAAGCTCATAAGGGAAAGTAACTTGCCCGAGGTCGCACGACAAGTGCTCAAGTTGTGACTCAAACCTAGCCAGCTCTTTGGACTCGGAGTGCAGTACTCCACCTCCTAGGATCTGAATGGGGTTGCCTTATGGGATACCATGAATTGATTATCTCTTTAGATTCAAGTTTTTGTGACAGGATACTCTCTCTCTGTCATCTCTATTCTGATGTGTATTTGTTTATGAAAAGATGAGTAAATATTTCATCACTAAAGCCAATATCTAAACATACTTCAATCAACTCTTGTTTTTTAATGTTCTTGTTGCTCTTCTGAAAGGCCTATGCCAAAACTTCTAAGTGCTCTAAGACTGCAACCACACCAGCATCAGAAATCCAAACAAGCGACAATGGAGGTCAACCCGAAGGCCAAACACTGGGTGTTTCAGAGAATTTGTCATTCCTCACTCCGAGGCACTTGGACATCCTTGGAAAGAACTACTTTGAAAGTGTTCCGCAAACTCTGTAATTCTAACTTCCTTTAAGACTAACTATTAGTGCTTAATTATTTTAATTTTAGGGAGCCAGGTGGCAAAGTGATAGAAAGCAGGTCCTGGAATCAGGAAGATTCATCTTCTTGAATTCAAATTTGCCCTCAGACATTTACTAGCTGTGTGACCCTGGACAAGTCACTTCCCTCTATTTGCCTTAGCTTCCTCATTTGTTAAATGAGTTGGAGAAGGAAATGGCAAACCACTCCAGTAGCTCTTCCAAGAGAACCCCAAATGGGATTACAAAGAGTAGAACATGACTGAAAAATGAAAACAATAATTATAATTTTAAAATTTACGTAGGTTCAATAACTTTCAAATTGAGATAGCAGTGTGGCACAAAGGATAAATGACTGGACCTGAAGTCAGGAAGACCTGAGTTCAAATTCAGCCACAGTCATTTATTAGCTGTGTGATCCTGGGTAATCTTTGCCTGTCTCAGTTTCTCCATTCTTTATATATATCTCATTTTATTTTCACAAAAACCCTGGGTGGTAGGTAATCCTATTATTTCCATTTTATGGGTGAAGAAACTGAGGCAGAAATAAGAGGAAATCAAGAAAGACCTGGCTGAGAGGTATTATTAGGGCTTGAAGAAATTATGGAATTATACAAGGTAGAAATGAGGGTCAAGTGCATCCTGAACATGGGGCACCAATTGTGCAAGGACGTGGAGGCCGGAGATGGAATGGCATTTATGCAGAATAAATAACAGTTTAGTTTGAACTGAGATGGGGAACGTGTGAAGGGCAGAAATATGAAATAAAACTAGAGAGCTGGGTGAGAGCCAGCTTATGGAAGCCTTCAAAAATGTGAACACATGGGCATGCAAAAGCTAAAGTCATTTCTTTTCAGGGTCCTGAAAGTTTCTTGGGAAAGTGTTGAATTTTCTTTTTCTGTCTCCATTAAGCCTATATTTTGACACTCTTGAGTAATCGGAGAATTTGAGAAGTGGGAGTACATGTACAGTAATTTGATTTTTTATCCTGTCTCTTGAGGATTTCTCTTAGAGAAATATGGATGGCTATTAGGTATCTTCAACATACTTATACTAATGTGAGTCAGTGTTATAGTGCTGGTATTTCCCCGATCTATTTCCCCAAAGCCTGAAATAACTCTGCCTGTTTTTTGGTGTTTTGGTGCAGGAGTGCAGGTCCAGATAGAAAATCTGCTACTGAAGACAATTCCAGGTCTGGGTGAGACCTTGGTTCATTTCCTTATTAATACAATAATCACTCACAAAGTGCTTAATTGTATTCAAAGTATACTGGGGAGATATAAAGTTGCTTTATTTTTTAACCGTCCTATTATTCTTGTGAGTTTACAGGTTAGTAGAATATAGAAGAACTATGAACCACTTTTATAGGAAATACCAATTGTGAATGCACTCCTTCCTTTTCAGAATTCCTTGAGCAAAGGTTCTTATTAAAGGATTCAAGGACCTATTTAAACATAGATTTCATGGGAGTGAAGGTGAAGAGGCAAAGTGCAGTTTGTGAACTTGGAAGGGAAAAAAATTACATCTTTATTTCATTATAATGGGTTTCTTTGTAATCCTATCTATTTTATTTTACACATTTGAAAGTGTTCTAAAGAAGGGTCCATAGTTTTCTCTAGACTGCCAAAGAGGTCTGTAAAACAAAACAAGATTAAAAACCAATGCCAATCTACTAGTTTGGAAGATCCAAAATGTAGGCTCGTCAGATTTAGGGAAAAGAAATCCTTTTACTTTTTTTCTGTTCCTTTATTTGCCTCTTTCTAAAGGAGTTTTATATTTGTTAGTATTGTTTTTCACCATTAATAATTATAAAAAGAGCAGTTGACATTTCTATGGCATTCTAAAATTTGTAATTTTCTCACTCAAGACTTAACAACAGCCCAAATATTAACTTTATTTTGTGACTTAGTTTGTTAAAAATCTAAGGTAAAATGAGAAGCATCAATTATTAGATACATAAGTGTGTATAGCCTATATGCAATTCTTGGACTTCATCCTCTGTACTGGGGGTGTTCTAGCATTGTATAGATTAGCTCTACACCTAAACATTCTAGACCAAGACGGGGAGCCTGTGGCTTTAAACTCACATGTGGCCCTCTAAGTCTTCAAGTATGACCCTTTGACGGAATCCAAACTTCACAGAACAAATTCCCTTAATAAAAAGGATTTGTTCTGTAAAACTTGGACTCAGTCAAAAGGTCACATCCAAGGACCTAGAGGGTCACATGTGGCCTCGAGGTCACAAGCTCCCCACCCCTGTTCTAGAACCATCTTGACTACAACCACAGGTGAAGAGGACACTGCCTATAGTCATCCTCTTGGCCCTTCTTGTAAAAGTATGCAAATGCCTTATCAGCTACCACTTCCAGAACTTCCATAGCTCTTAAATGCCTCACTAAGATACCACTCTCTCATCTGGGTAGAGAGAGATGCTTTTTAGTCCACTGTGTCTGACAGATGTAATTTCCATCAGATGGAGCGGGCTTGCATTAAGCAGCTCTAGAGATTGATTGAGCATCTCTGCTTCTCTTCTGTTATTAATCATCTATTCTCAGTAGTGGCTTATTGCTTGCTTTAGTAAGAGCAATGATGATCTCTCCTTCGCTCCCTACCCAGTCCTAAAATATTGGCTCTATCCCGAGACAAATGAAATGATTATGAATGTCAGGTTTGGATGGATTTCAGGCTACCTTGTTAGACTTTCTTTTCCTTTATGAAGTACCAAACCTTCCCATTTAAAAACATATTACCTTATCAAATATAATTATGTATGAAGGCTATGTGGTCTCAAGGAATAGCCCTTATACACATGGACGAATAGGTTTCAAGTGGATGCCAATTAGATTATTTTTAAACAGATCCACTCTGAAATCAGAAGTTCTGGTACAGATATCCAGTGTTATCTTCATGGTACTAGCATTAACATAGTGCTGTCACCACCCAAATGAACCAATTTTCAAATAGAGCACTGGACACATTCCAGATGCATGTGCTCATTTTGAATATATCAGTGATAATAGGTATTTTGACTGAGGTTGAGTTTCTCTATATAATAACGCTAAGTATGCTGAATATGGAGAGGAAAAAGTCATCTTTATTGTAGCTATTACATTCTATAGTAGGCAGCTAGGTGGTGCAGTGGATAGAGCACCAGTGCAGGAGTCAGGAGGACCTGAGTTCAAATCTCACCTCAGACACTTGACACTCACTAGCTGTATGACCTTGGGCAAGTCACTTAACCTCAGTTGCCTCATCCTGGGTCATCTCCAGTCATCCTGATGAATATCTGGTCACTGGATTCAGATGGCTCTGGAGGAGAAGTGAGGCTGGTGACCTGCACAGCCCTCCCTCACTCAAAACAAAGTCAAGCGCAAGTCATGTCATCATTTCTGTGATGGCATGGTCTTCTTCGGCAATGAAGGACAAACGCACACATATTATATAGTAGATCAGCAGACCAAAAAGGTTTAGCCTGTTTTGTTTTTCTTTTACATTTCATTTTTGCCCTTTGGTTTTTACATTAATCATGTTGTCTTAAGTACCCCATTCCAATCGAACTCTCCCTTGTAACAAAAAAAGCATGTTCACCAAATCTGCCAACCCTTGACTATATCTGAAATCACATAGTTTGTTCCACATCCTTACTCTGTCATTTCTCTGCGGAGAAGAGGGAGGTGTGTTTTATCCTCACTTTTCTTTCATTGAGAAAGGTCATTACAATCAATAAATTATAGACATACTTTTCTTTGGGTTTACTTCACTCTGCATCATTCCAGAAAAGTTTTCTAAGGTTTCTTTGAATTCTTCATATTTGTTACAGTGCAATAATGTTCCTTTTCATCCATTCACCACAGTTTCTTCAGGCATTCTTCATAAAGTGAATTTTTGTTCTTTATTTAGGACTTACTGAGTTGCTGCTAAAAAATAATAGCAATAACCAGCATTAATATAATGCTGTGAGTTTTATAAAGCACTTTATATGTTTAATCATTTGATCTATACAACGATCTCTATAGGGTAGCTGCTATTATTATCCCCATTTTATAGATGAGGAAACTGAGCCTAAGGGAACTTAACTTGCCCAGAAGTACACAGTTAGTGTGTGAGGCAGAATTTGAACTAAGATCTCCTGAATCTGCGGTCTGTATTTCAAAATATCTACCAGCCAGCAGATTGGCTACATGTAGTCTGGAACTAATAAGTGTGTGAGGCAATGCCAGTGGCAGGTGACAAGGGAGGGGAGAATGCTACCTAAGGGGGGTTATCTGTGAAAACAAGTAATGATACAGGGGTTACGTTAACATATTGATAGGATAGACTTCATAAGCTATTTAGTGCCTTGTAAGCGTGGCCACTGAAGCTTTTTGTTTTGTTTTTTATTGGAAAATGTGGTTTTATTGCATTAGGAAATGAGGAAAGTATTTCTGTAAACCCAGATTAGCATCTTCCATGATCCTGTGACTTGTTGATCTTTGAGGTCTTTTCCAGATCATGAGGGTATACAGAAAACGATGAGGAGCCCAGGAAATTAGGTCAGAGAACAGTGATATGGTCATAATGAAGGGGGAAGAAACAAAGCAAAATGAAACAAAATGATGAATTTGAATTCAGGACAATTGGAATCAGAAGTCCTAGGTTCAGAACCTATCTCCAGTACTAACTGTGTCATCACGGGATGTCACTTAACCCCCTAGATTTTCCCTTAACCCCCTCAATTTCTTCAAATGTAAAAATGAGGGGATTGGACTACATAGCCTTTGAAATCTCTTTCAGTTCTAGATCTATGATTCTCAGTTTTTAATTTTGTTAATTATGTAGACAGATGCTTATAATCTTTCTGGAGAGAGAAGATATGAAAGATTTAAAGAAAAGTAAAATATTTTAAGTATTAGAGGTAGACATCGAACCCAAGTCCTTTGACTAGAACCAATGTTTTTTCTATTATACCTGGAGTATAAAAAGAGTAAAACTATATTATAAAGCATTTCACTAGTTCAAAAATTCACCTCTATTTCAAAACTTCAAAAAACCAGGTATTTTGGAGTGATTTTCTATAATTTTGGGATGAATACTCCCTTCATAGGTACAGACTGCCACCTATCCACAATTTGGTAGATATCATTTGTGAGTTGCAGTGCCCCCCCAAAAAATCCCCCATCATTTGGCATTCAACTTTTTGGCGATGAGTCTTCTCAGCTGAGCTAGGGATGATGCTCAGTTGACCGATACGCAATCCATTGCTGAACCTGAATTTGAAGACTTTCAGTTTGGTAAATTTTAAACTTTTCCACCTTATGCTTTATTGATCTAGTCTTTGCAAATCAAGGGTTGCTTCCAAGTAGAATGAATGATATTAGGGAAGGAATGATGATTCTGGAATCAAGGGCCTGGGTTCAAATCCTGTCTCTGGTAATTATTATCTGGATGATCTTGGACAAGTGATTTTACTTCTCTGAAACTCAGATTTTTCATCTACAAAAGGGAGGGATTAAACTAGATGGCCCTGAGGACTCTTGCAGTTCCATATCCATGGTCCATGACATAGAACAAAGTCAAAATGACTTTGTGTCTATTCTGTTTATACTTATCTATGCACATGTTACCTCTCCAGATAGAATGTAAGTTCCTTGAAGGCAGAAACTGTTTCATTTTGGTCTTTGCATGCCCAGGGAATAGCGCAGTGTCTGAAGCATAGATGGTGCTTATTAAATGCTTACTATTTGGCTGATAGGACTTTAGTGGACCCAGTTAATGCCTGGATTAAGTTATGTCACACACCCACATCTACAATGTGTTGTTCTTTGCCTACAGTAGGGAAACTTTATAATAAATGTAATCAAAATTTAAATTATGTCATTACATAGGGGGAATTAACCATTCAACGACTAATTTGACTTTGGCTGTATTTTGAATTTGCCAGTTACTAAATGTGTTTCCTTTGAAGACACTGGTTTGATGATTTTTTGAAACCTATATTTCATTTGAAGATTAGAAAATGTCAGAGATTAAAAGTTTGATTCCTTTAAGGATAAAGATAGTAAAATGGAAGAACCATTCAAGGGAAGTAGGGTCCTGAATGAATGATTTGGGAATAGTTGGGAAATATCCAATAATGTTAGAGCTTTCTTTTAAAAAGGATACTTGAAGAGAAGAAGGAGGTTTGGATAATAGGCAAGATAATTAAGATCAACAAAGGATGCAGTATTTGGCTCCCAGTGGCAGAGAGATGGTAAGGAAAGTGATTAATACATATATCATATGTTATATCTCTATTGATGGAATGAGCAGCTGGGTGGTGCAGTGTATAGATCACGGAGCCTGGAATCAGGAAGACTCATTTTCATGAGTTCAAATCTAGCCTCAGACACTTACTAGCTGTGTGACTCTGGACAAGTCCCTTAACCCTGTTTGCCTCAGTTCCTCATCGGTGAAATGAGCTGGAGTAGGACATGGCAAACCATTCCAATATCTCTGCCAAGAAAACCCCAAAAGTGGACACAAAGAATTGGACATGACTGAAATGACTCAGCAACAACCCTTGCTAGAACAAATAGGCTCAAAAATACTAAAAAGTGTCTGGGGTAGTACACAGGGTGGAAAAATATATAGAACATATTTAAAGCATAAAAAAAATTCATATAAAGTCTAAAATATGGTACAAAATATAAAGTATATGTTTAAAGAAGTATCAATTATAACAGTTAAGTTGATCAGATACTTCATTGGTACTTAGGAGTATTTCTTTCTTTCTTCACCCTTGTTCTACCTGTGAATATCCCACAGTTTTCAGGCAGAAAGTAGAAATTACCAATTTTTATGTTGTTGACTAAATAAATACTTTTGGGTAAGTCTAAAAAGACAAATTTGGATGGATTCATATCTTCGTTCCTGTTACTTATCCATGCCTGAAGTAAGCTACTGTGCCTTTGTGATCATAATCAGATACTATTGGTTAATTAAAGGCAGATATCTGAGGTATAGGTATGCTTAGCAAGAAATACAAAACCTCTAGAGTACTAGGCCTGTAGTGTGTCCCTTCTAAGCAACTGAAATGTCACAATAACTATCCTGCCATCCCATTCTACTTCCACTTATGGAGTTAGAGCAACTGTCATCTCTGGTACAGCTGCTTTTGTTGGGGCGGACAGACTCAATGACCAATGCCACATTTTGTTGACAACATATATGTACATTCTTTAGGGTAGAGTTGGTATCTGATTCTAGTTACTGTTTTTGAGGAATAAATCCTGGGAATCTAGATGCAACTTTATCCCTGTAATTGCTCTTCATTGGTTGACAGGCCCTCTTATAAAGTCCATTAATGATAGAGCAGATAGAGGCAAACAACTGGCCTGAGAATTTCAACCTTACCTTGGAAACAGATCTGCCAGTCAGGAGAAAAGCTTCCAAGGTTTACATTTCTTGTCCAGGTGATTGACATCTTCAGTAGTCAAGGAAGAACCTGCTCTGGAATTAAGGCAAAGGATTTCTTGAACTTGTTGAAAAAGTATCCCCAGCATAATTTGTTGTAACTTGATATTTGTGCCTAGGAAACTTGTAAAAGCAAATTATGGGTCAGGGTAGAGAGGAAACATGGGTGTAGTCGTAGAAGAAGCATTGAGTTGTGAGTCTGAAGGCTGACATTTGCCTCCAGGCTTCATTACAAACAATTTGTATAGCCTTGGAAAAGTTGCTTTTCTTCTCTAGGGCTCAGTTCTACTAATTTGAAAAATAGAGATTTTTAATGAGATGATTTCTAAGATCTTATACTGTGATTATATCAGACTGGGAGATGAGAGGCTAGGAAATGATTCCTGGGGTATTCTTCACCTTTTTTTTCTGCATTAGGTAATCGGTATTAGGCAGTATAGCTGTGGAACCCTAGGCAAGTCTATCTCAATCTCAGTTTCCTCATCTGTAAAATGTAGGTCACCTCTTTCTCAAAATTGTAAGAATGGATTGAAATCATTTGGGAAACCTTAAAGTACTATTATTGTTATCATAAGTCCTTCATTTCTACACCTGAATAACTAAAAGTGGAAACAGAAATTGTGTGATGTCTCTGCTTCCTTTTCACATAGTGCTATGCACATAGTAGATGCTATATAAATGCTGTTTGAATGACTCATAGAGCTACTCAATTTCTATGAAAAGGACATATCTGTAAAATAACGAAGACTATGAAGTTTGTCTCTTGTTCTCCTTCCCCCTCCCTTTTTCTGATCTCTTTCATGTGTGAACCATATTTTCCCACCCCCTTTTGATGGGAAGGAGGATTAGAAAGTTAGGGGAAGAAAGAAAGGAAGTATGAGGCTATCAGTGTGAATACAAGTTTTGGAAATGCATACTGAAAGGAACAGGTTAAAACCTGGCCTTCAGAATTCTTTCACAGCACCTGCCTACTTAGAAACATATATAGGTATATGTATATGTATGTATGTATGTATGTATGTATCTATCTATCTATCTATATGTGTGTATGTATACACACACATATACATATATACACATATGTGTATAGTTTATACACACAAACACATGTTATACGTATGTCTATATACATGCACATAAATATGAGTTTGTTTATATGTAACTATGTATAGGTATATATTTTATATATGCATATTATATATTATATGTGTATATATATTATACATACATACACTCATACACATGTATGTGTATGTGTATGTATGTGTATATGTATGTGTATGTGTATATGTATATGTATATGTATATGTATATGTATATGTATATGTATATGTATATGTATATGTATATGTGGCAGGTAGGTGCAGCATTGGATAGAGTGCTAAACCTGGAATCAGAAAGACTTATCTTCCTGATTTCAATCATGGTCTCAGGTGTGTACTTGCTGTGTGACCCCTGGGCAAGTCACTTAACCCTACTTACCTCAGTTTCCTCATCTGTAAAATGAGCTAGAGAAGGAACTGTTCCAATATTTTTGCCAAGAAAACCCAAAAAAGGGTCACAAAGAGTCAGACATGACTGAAAAATGACTAAAACAAAAATCAAATATATGTAAGTATATGTATGTATAAATTAATATACACACACATATATATATATAAAACTATACACACACACACACACATATACACTTATCTATTCTTACTTACCAGCTTTACCCTGACTCTCTTGCCTTTAAAAAACCTTTCTTCTTTTCTTTTCTCCCTCTTCCACTCAATATCTAGGAATAAATTATACAGGAAAACTTAGAAAAAATAACAAAACTGTAAAATTAAAGCATTTTTGCCAAGGCAGCTGGAGGCCTGTTTGTTTTCCTTTCTGACTTTGTTCAGGTTTCAAGGCCCTGCAGGCCAGTGGCCCAGTCTGCTTTATACTGTGTCTTCAGTGGGGTTTAGCTCACCTTGGTTTGGTTCTTTCATTTTCAAAATCACACTCTTTGAGTGAACTTCTTCACAGCCAAAATGACTCACCATCTCAACTGGGCTGGGGGCAACTTTCTTCTCTGGCCATCCCTCTACTTCTCCTAAGACCATTCCTTGGTTTTACAGATCTGTAGGGGAGGGAGTAAGAGGGACTGAACGGCCCCAGGAAAGCATAATGAGACATATTTTTATACGTGGTTATTGAGGAAATTTGTTTTATTTGACTATATATATTTCTTACAAGGAATTTCTTTTCCTTTTCTTTTTACTTCAATGAGATGGGGTAGACAGGAAAGTGATCTGAAGGAAAGAAAACACGTTTCTGTTAATCTTGAAGGAAAATTGACATAGTACTATAGTATAGCTGTGAAATGTTACATTCATTTTCAGACGAGCTGACTGTATTTTTAATTTTATTTATGGGTTTTGCATCGTGACAAGAGACTTCCCACCAAGTGGGAGTAATCTTCAAATGCTTATAATGCTCATAATGTAAAGACAAAACACATCAATAGAACTTAAAAAGAACAACCACAACCACAACACCACCCCATCTCATTAATTTGCCCCTGTGCCCCACCGACTTTTTTTTTTAATATAAACTTATTTATTTAACTTTTTAGATTCATTTTCACAAAATTTTGGGTTCCAAATTTTCTGCCCATTTATCCTCTCCCCCCACCCCAATACACCGAGCATTCTAATTTCCCCTATCACCAATCTGCCCTCTCTTCTATCATCCCTCCCTTCTCTTATCCCCATCTTCTCTTTTGTCCTGTAGGGCCAGATGACTTTCTATTCACCATTAACTGTATTTCTTATTTCCTAGTAGAAAGAACAATACTAAACAGTTGTTCCTAAAACTTTGAGTTCCAAATTCTCCCCATCCCTCCCTCCCCACCCATTCCTTTTGGGAAGGCAGGCAATACAATATAGGCCCTATCTGTGTAGTTTTGCAAATGACTTCTATAACAGTCGTGTTGTGTAATACTAACTGTATTTCCCTCCATCCTATCCTGCCCCCCATTGATTCTATTCTGTCTTTTGATCCTGTCCCTCCCCAAGAGTGTTGACTTCAAATTGGTCCCTCCTCCCATTGCCTTCCCTTCCATCATCCCCCCCACTTTGCTTATCTCCTTCTCCCCCACTTTCCTGTATTGTAAGATAGGTTTTCATGCCAAAATGAGTGTGCATTTTATTCCTTCCTTTAGTCGAATGTGATGAGGGTAAACTTCTTGTTTTTTTCTCAGCTCTCCTCTTTTTCCCTCCACTAAAAAGTCTCCTGCTTGCCTCTTGAATGAGATATAATTTACCCCATTCCATTTTACCCTCTTTCCTCCCACTACATTTCTCTCTCACCATTTACCTTAATTTCTTTTAAGATATGGTCCCATCCTATTCAATTCAGTCTGTGCTCTCTGTCTCTGTATGTGTGTGCATGTGTGTATGTGTGTGCGCGTGCATGCATGTACGTGTGTGTGTGTGTGCGTGCGTGTGTGTGTGTGTGTGTGTGTGTGTGTGTACGTCTGTGTGTGGTCCCACCAACTACCCAGATACTGAAAAGTTTTAAGAGTTACAAATATTGTCTTTCCATGTAGGAATGTAAACAGTTCACTTCTGGTAAGTCCCTTAATACTTCTCTTTGCTGTTTACTTTTTCATGCTTCTTCTCATTCTTGTGTTTGAAAGTCAAATTTTCTTTTCAGCTCTGGTCTTTTGATCAAGAATGCTTGAAAGTCCTCTGTTTCATTGAAAGACCATATTTTCCCTTGAAGTATTATACTCAGTTTTGCTGGGTAGGTGATTCTTGGTTTGAGTCCTAGTTCCTTTGACTTCTGGAATATCCTATTCCATGCCCTTTGATCCCTTAATGTAGAAGCTACTAGATCTTGTGTTATCCTGATTTTATTTCCAAAATACTGGAATTGTTTCTTTCTAGCTGTTTGCAATATTTTCTCCTTGACCTGGGAATTCTGGAATTTGGCCACAATGTTCCTAGGAGTTTCTCTTTTTGGATCTCTTTCAGGCGGTGATCAATGGATTCTTTCAATACTTATTTTGCCCTCTCGTTCTAGAATATCAGGGCAGTTTTCCTTGATAATTTCCTGGAAGATGATGTCTAGACTCTTTTTTTGATCATGACTTTCAGGTAATTAAATTTTTTAATAATTTTTAAATTGTCTCTCCTGGATCTATTTTTCAGGTCAGTTGTTTTTCCCATGAGATATTTCACATTCTCTTCCATTTTTTCATTCTTTTGGTTTTGTTTGGTGATTTCTTGGTTTCTCAGAAAGTCATTAACCTCCATCTGTTCCATTCTAATTTTGAGAGAACTATTATCTTCAGTGAGCTTTTGAACCTCTTTTTCCATTTGGCTAATTCTACTTTTGGAAGCACTCTTCTCCTCATTGGCTTTTTGAACCTCTTTTGCCAATTGAGTGAGCCTATTTTTCATGGTGTTATTTTCTTCAGCATTTTTTTGGGTCTCCTTTAGCAAGGTATTGACCCGTTGTTCATGCTTTTCTTGCATCTCTCTCATTTCTCTTCCCAGTTTTTCCTCCACCTGTCTAACTTGATTTTCAAGATTCTTTTTGAGCTCTTCCATGGCATGAGCCCACCGGATATCCCCCTGGGATGTTTGGGGTACCGAGGCCCTGCCCTCCACGTCTTTCCCTGATGGTAAGAATTGTTCCTCGTCATCAGAACTGAAAGGTGGGAACATCTGTATCCCATCAAAGTAGCTTTCTATAGTCTTATTTTTCTTCCCTTTTCTGGGCATTTTCCAAGCCAGTTACTTGACTTCTGAGATTCCTGTCCACCCCCGCCTAGATCCGCCCAGCTAGTGCTTAGGGTCTGAGATTCAAATGGCCTTTCCACGGCAGGCGTGGCTGCTATTCAATGTGAGCTTAAGTTCTGATGCTCGGGTGGGGCCAGGGCCATCTCCCAGTCTCAGTTCCCTCAGGGGCTTTATGCAGAGACCTTCAGTAATGCAGCATGTGGGGGCAGGGCCATCTCCCAGGCTCAGTTCCCTCAGGGGGTTTATGCAGATGCCTTTGGTAATGGCCCTGAACTTCTGCCTGTTGCTCCAGGAGTTCCGGGCCATCGCCACTGCCTGTGCCACTGCTTCTGTCGCTGCCTCTGCCACTGCCTCCCGAGGGGTTCCGAGTCACAGAGACACCCCACTCCCCTCTCGGCCAGCCCAGAAGTCTCTCTCACTAACCTGTAGCGCCTGTGGGTGGAGGGACATTCACGGCTGCCAGAGAGTCTGTCCCTGAAGCCTGCTCAGATCTGCTTCTCTGGGGCCGCGCGGGCCTGGGCAGCATAGGGGTGGACTCCGCTTTCTGGAGAGTGATGGACCCCTGGGGACGGCTCTCCAGGGCTCTCTGGAACAGAAATCTTTTCCACTGTGTTTCTGCACGGGTTGCCGTGTTCCAGAATTTGTGGGGAGTTCTTTTTACAGGAAATTTATGGGCTGTGGATTCGGAGCTAGCATATGTGAGTCTTTCTACTCCTCCATCTTGGCTCCTCCCTGACTTTTCAACATAATGTAAGGAAAGGAATCAAGAAATTTTGATTTGGGTCCTAAATCTTATAGTTACTCTATGACTTTGAGAGATTTACTTAAACTCTGAGTTTCTGTTTCTTCAGTTATAAAATGGGAATGATAAGATTTCCAGTGTCTCTGTCACATTGTGATATCTATCTCCCATATAGAGATGCAAGGAGGAAATCATTACATAAATACATTTGTTCTTTCCACTGACACTGTCCTATTTCAGGCTCTCATGAAATCTCATCTGGACCATTGTAGCTGCCTTCTAACTAAGTTGAGCATCCCCAGTCTCTCCCAGGTTTAATCTACTTGACATACAGCCATCAACATGACCTTTCAGATGGACTCCAACTAATGGGATTCTCTTGCTTAATTAATAACTCACATTTGATCATGGATTTCTCTTGCTTATAATAACAATAATGTTAGCTGGCATTAATCTAGCACTTTAAAGTTTATGTAAACACTTCATAAATTAACTTATTTGATCTTGACCACAACCCTGGGAGGAAGGTGGTATTATTTCCATTTTACAGATGGGGAAACTGAGGCACAAGTAAGGTAGGTGACTTACCCAGGGTCACACAGCCAGTGAAATGTCTGAGACAAATTCTGAACTCAGATCCTCTTGACTTTAAGTCTGAGGTTCCATTCCAAAAAGTTGAAATTCATTAGTTTAGTATTCAAGGCCCACCCCAGTCTGATTGCAGTCTACCTTTGTAGCCTGTTAGGCTACTCACCTTCATATACCCACCGGCAAGTCTTTCCTTTTACTCATTCCACTAGGAATTTGCTCATTCTCTCCCCTTTATATCCCCAGAATGAACTCCTGCCCCTATTTGTCTGATGAAATCCTGCCTTTTCTTGAAGGTCTAATTCACTTGTTACCTCCCCCATAAAGCTTTCATTGATTGCCCTCTAGACCTCTAAGATGGAAACAAGCTCATGTTCTTGGAGTTTCCTTAGTAGTTATATTCCAGTCCCATGCATTTATCCATGCTTAATTTTGCATCTTAGTCATTTCTGTTCATGCCCCACTAAACTGTAAGTTTCTTGAAGGAAGGAACCTAATTTTAATCAGCCATCTGTACATCAGCACTTGATGCAATGTGTTGTGCATAATAAGGGCCTCAAGATGTTTGTTGAAATTAACTAAACTATGTACAATAATTATTTTTAAGACTTTTCCAAATCTAAAATCACTTTATTAGTTTAGAAGCATTAAATTTAATTTGTTAAATGAGATAATCTTATGAACAAGTTGTTTTATATATATATATGTATGTATATTTTAAAAGCATAATTTATTCACATAGTAATTACACATTTAGTAGTTTGATTTTAATTTTATGCAACCTAGCTTCTTTGAATATGTCTAGTTTGTCTAATATGGAATCAATTGAGTTCCCTACCACACGGGTGGGAGTGGCCCCATTGATGAGCTTCTCTCATGCTTAAAAGTGGTGAGACTCTTTTTGTGGTGGCAAAGAATTGGAAAGTGAGGGGATGCTCATCAACTGGGGAATGGCTGGACAAGTTGGAGTAATTGATTATGATGCTATAATGTGCTAAAAGAAGTGATGAGTATGATGCTCTCCAAAAAACCTGGAAAAATTACGTGAACTGATGCATAGTGAAGTGAGCAGAACCAGGAGAACATCATATACATTGATAGTGATATTGTGCTATTCTCAGCAATACAATGACCCAAGAAAATTTCAAAGGACTTAGGATAAAAAGATGTTACCCTGCTCCAGACAAAAAACTGAGGGAGTCTGAATATAGATTGAAACATACTCTTTTTTAGATTCTTTATTTTTCTTGGGTTTTTTTGTCTATTTTCTTTTACAACATAACTAATATGGAGATATGTTTTTCATGACTTCACATGTTTAATTTGTATTAAATTACTTACCTTTTCAAGATGGAGAGAAGGGAGGAAGGTATGTAGAAAATTTGGAACTCAAAATTTTTGAAAATAAACATTAAAACATTTTTACATGTAATTGAAAAAATAAAGTTAAAATAAATAAAAGTGGTGAGACTTAGGCATTGGTTTTCTTTTCAGTCTTTCCTTCCACCATCTTTTCAGCTCTGCTATTTTGGGCTACTCCTAGCTGCCTTGCCCAGCCATGGATGGAACCAGTGAGAGGTAAAGAATTTCCTTTCCTTGTTCACTTATCTTGAGGCCATAGGGTGTTTCTGCCTTATATTATTTTTCCCCATTCATATGGGAGGCAGGAGTTGACCCTCACTGACCCAAAGTGACAAAGGGAGCCAGGATTGTAGATGGGGGTAGTACAACCAGCCCAGGATGAGATCTCTGAGAGGACAGGGGGCCTGGAAATTGATCTCAAGGTGGGTTTTTGGATTTGGAACTGGGACTGTGCTTTATGGGAGGTGGGCTAAATTATGAATTTAATCCCCTTCCACTCCCCAGAGACTGAGGAGGTACATGAGAGGAGGGAAAATTATGCCTCCTGAGTATTGGTGGTAGTATGTATATTTGTGATTTTATCTTTCTGAAATTAATATATTCATTTGTAAAAGCTCCACTGTGTTCCTTTTGTTATAAAAGAAGCCAAAAGAATTATCTTCTCTTTTTTTTTTCCACTTTATGAGAAGCAGGCAGGAACATGAGAACAGAATACATTACCTACATAAGAACAAAACGAATTAGTTATTACATATTCTTGACTTTATTATGCTCCCAATAGCTTTAAGTCCTCATTCTTAGAAGAGGGAAGAACCAGAAATGTCTGCCCCACATTCCAATTCAACGACCAGAACTTCTGCCATGTCAGCTTCTTTTTTTCTAAGCTATTGCATTATTTCTAACAGACATTTATTACATTGTGCTAGGTGCAAAAGATACTAAAACAAAAAGGAAAAGTCTTCCTGCCCTTAAACTCTTATACTGTGCTAGAGGCAAAGGATGCTAAAACAAAAATGAGGAGTCTCCTGCTCTCAAGGAGTGTGCATTCTACGGAGCAGATAAAATATGTCCACAGACAAGAAAATACCAGGAGTTTTGATAGGACAGTAGTGTCAAATTCAGATAGAAATAGGACCACTAATCAGAATGTAAGGATCCCTATAGGTTGCATGCTGAAAAACACATTAACATTATCTATGTTCTATTGTATTTTATTTTGTCAATTTTAATCTGGTTCTATTGTGTTCCTTGCACATGTCCCACTGTCCTGTGCTTGATACTGCTGGTGTTGGATATAGCACCTGAACTGTGTATATATATGTATATGTACATATATGCACATAGGTGGGGTAGGTATTAGGGAAAGACTATCACCAATGATGTGAGGGCTTGCTGAGCCCTTGTCGGGACTGTTCATCTACTTTTTTTTTTTTTTTTTTTTTTTATTTTTATTTATTTTTTATTTTTTTTTTTAATGTTTTACAATCATTTCCTTAAAGTTAAGATTTTATTCCCCCCACCCTTCCCTCAATACCCCCCTCCCTCCCCATGACAGCATACAATTCTGTTTAGGTTCTACATATACTTTCCTATTGAGCACATTTTCACTATATTCATGCTATGTAGTCGAACTAAAATAAATGGAAGAAATCATATAACAAATCAACACATATCACACTGAAACCCACCCACACACAAACATGATCTGCTACATTCTGCAAGTGGCTTCCACATTTCTTTCTCTGAGTGTGGAAGGCATTTTGCCTTTGAAGACCGACATTAGGATTTTTTTTTTTTTTCCTCAGTAAGTTCTTGTGTTATTACAAAGTTCCAAGTCTACCAGAAGAAACTCTCGCACACTGTGGTCGTTGCTGTGCACAAAGTTCTCCTGGTTCTGCTCCTTTCGCTCAGCATCAGATCATATAAGTCCTTCCAGGCCTCCCTGAAGTCTTCTTGTTCCTCATTTCTTATGGCGCAATAGTACTCCATTACATTCATATACCATAATTTATTCAGCCATTCCCCAATTGATGGGCATCCCCTTGACTTCCAGTTTTTGGCTACCACAAAGAGTGCTGCTATAAATATTTTTGTACACGTGGGACCCTTTCCCGTTTTTATAATCTCTTGGGGATACAATCCTAGTAGTGATATTTCTGGGTCAAAGGGTATGCACATTTTTGTAGCCCTTTGGGCATAGTTCCAAACCGTTCTCCAGAAGGGTTGGATGATCTCACAGCTCCACCAACAATGAATTAGTGTTCCATGTTCATCTACTTTTAATGTCCCGCCAGTTACCCAATTCTCACCTCTGGCTCCAAGAAGTTGTACTATGTGAAGCAGCTACATCCTGTTAAAATCCCTTGGCAAATGGGCTACACCAGGTTGAAGATAACTGATGGGCCTCAGACCCATTGGTGAATTGGGGGATGTCTACCTCAAGCATGTGAAAACTTCCTCTGGGAGAATGGACAGATGAGAACATTTTGTTCCAATGGTCACAAAGGAAGCTAAAGTAGGCACCATGGTGTGCTTGGAGCTTGGTGAGATGCCAAGTTCATCCACTACATCCCAGGTCATTGCCAGTCTTGACTTTTTTCTTGCCACTGGACTTTCATGACTCTGGAAGAGAGAGTGAAGCTGATGATTTTATACAATTCTGCCTCACTTAAATCCAATTCATGCACGAATCAAAATATCACCCCATGACATCATTGATTGTCCCCAAAGATTAAGGACAAACAAAAACAATATATATATATATATGTATATATATATACATATGTCTATATATATACATATACATATACATATGTACAGGTATGCCACATGATAGAGGTAAGGAAGGAGAGCAATCTAGATTTGGAAAGTCAGCTCTTCAAAGGCATGGAAGCGGAAGATATGCAATATATAGGCAACAGCTAGTAAACCAGTTGGCTAGGAATGGAGAAGGTATATTAAGGGGATTTAAGGGAAATAAAATTGGAAAGGTAAATGAGAATCGGACTGTAGGAGATTATTCAAATCATTTGAAGAATTTATATTTTAGTTTAGAGGCAATAAGGAGCTGCTAAAGAGATTTTTAGTAGGGCAGTGATCCGATTCATGTATTAATAATATTGGATGGTTTGGAATATTTCTTGGAGAAGGGAGAATAATTAGAAAGCTATTGTAAAATCTCAGGTGAGAGAGGATGGGGACCTGACCTAGGGTAGAGATTATCCCAATAGACATGGAGGCGTAATGGAAAAGACTTGACAACCAATTGTATGGGATGGGAGTGCTGAGGAACACAGGAAAGTTAAAGGTGACTCAGAAAGGGCAAGTGTGACTGATTGAAAGGATGTCTTCCCTTCAGCAAAATCAGGGCAATTTGGAAGAGGGATGTGTTTTAGGAAAATTATGACTTTTATTTATTTTGGACATGTTGAGGATGGGATGCCTATGGGGCACCCATGTGGGAATGGTCAGCAGACAATTTCTGCTTCTTCTGAAGTCTGAATTTTGGGGTTGTTTTTTTAAATCATCTTCACAGATTTCTGTAAACTGGGTTTACCTGGACTGAGGCAAGATTCTATTCCAAACTGATTACACGCTAGTTTTGTTTCTCTTTTGGTTCGTACCTACCAGTGTTTGTTGTAGTACAGGCCATTCACAGGCTATGAGGATTTAGATCTGAAAGGATAGTGTAATGATAATCCAATAATGTAGTCAAATTCCCCCACTTTAGAGATGAAGAAACTCAGTGCCCTGCCTCAGATCATTCGGGTAGTAAGAAGCAGAGTTCTTGTGAATTAAACTCATCTTTTGACTCCCAGTACAATGCCTTTCCAGTATACTACATGAGTGTGTAAGTGATCTTTTTTGCAATTTGAAGGAATTTCTGGGTAAGGACTGTATATTGTTGAGGTAAGTCACATTTACAGTCTAAATATTCAATTAAATTGACATAGCTAATTTTGCATATCACAGACAATTCCTACCTTCAACAGAAAAAGGGTAATTGTCCTACAGATCCAAAGCCTGACAAGTAGAATTAGACATAATTCTTGAAACAGACATAACAGCTTTTGATTCTATATGCATTAACAACTCACTGATAATGTGCAGAGCATTATGGCAGCCATGGAAATAAGAGCATGAGATCAGACACAGTGCCTCCCCTTAAGGAACTTAAAATCGAGTAGAATAGTTGAAATAAATTTACAAATGGCCATGATATAAATTCAGCAATACATGGCATTAGAGATAAAATGCTGCACTGGGAGTCAGGACAACTTGTGTCCTACACCAAATACTTTGTAGCTGTGCTTCCCTGGACAATTCATTTAATTTTCATGAGTCCCTGTTCAGCTGCAAAATGGGGATGATGATATCTTATCACAGGGGTTTGTGAAAGTAAAATAGGATAATAAATGTAATATGTTTGAAAACCTTAAAATTCTCTATAAATCATCATCATCATTATTATTGTATGTAATAGAAGGAAAGATTTGAAGGTGGGAAAAGTTACTTCTAGTTGGGTTGTATCAGAGAAGGCTTCATAGAAGAGGTGCTAGCTCTTAAAGGAAGTAAAGATGGAGTTGAGTCTGTTCCAGGTATGGGGAATGGAATGAACAAAAACATGGTCGAGAAAGGGCAAAATCATAAGTCTAAGGCTGAAAAAATAACAGAAAGATGAAAAACAAAATCAGAGAGACTGTCATGTCCAATTCTCTCACTTTATAGATGGGAAATTGAGGTCTAGGCCTCAGAGCATCAAAGGTGAAATTTAAACCCAGGTCCTCAAGAGCCAAATGCTACGTCCCCTCTACTCTGTAGGAACTATCCATTTTGCATGGAACACAGAGTGTGGCAAGAGGAGTATGATGAACTAAGACTGGAAAGGTAGGTTGATATCCAATTGTAGATAGTTTTGAATGGCCTGCCAAGGAAGTCATACTTTATTAGGGATGGAGGACAAGTCATCCAAGGCCTGCCTCACATCATTCACGTGGTAAGGAGCAGAGTTCTTGTGACTCCAAGCCATCTTTTGACTCCCAATACAATACCTTTCCAGCATGCTACATGAGTATGTAAGTGATCTTTTTTGTAATTTTGAAATTTGATTGAGCTTTTGATTATCAGGGTGATATTTCAAGAAAGATTACAGCCAATGGTCTAAAGGAAAGAACAGAGTAGGGGGAGGCAGTTGGGAGACTATTAAAAGAGTTTGACAAAGAGATTATGAAGACCTGGAACAAAGGTTTACTCTTAAGTTTCTCTATAAGTGGACCTCCTGATGCTCATATTGTCCCCAGTACCTGGTATATCTTTTCTTGCCTTTTCACCCTTAATTTGTAACCTTTCCTTTAAAGCAGCAGTCTCTAAAATAAAGGTCATGGCCTGACTCCATGAAGTGTGTGACCAACAAATAAGAGTGAGAAGAAGAATCACATCCTTATCCCCTCCCCTCCAGTAGCCACTGGTAGGGCTTGGCCCATACCTAGCATCATTGTTCAACACTCCTCCACTCTGTTCTACCCTCTCCTCCAACTTGGGGGAGTGGGGAAAGTTGACCCCCTAGGGCATTTACACCCAACTGTTGCTGGATATTCATAGCAGCAAATGGTATTGGGAAAATAACATCCATCCACCCTACCATCCCACCTGCCCAGCATTTTCATTTCTTGCCTGTCACATCATCTTGTGACTTTGTGATTTAGTCAGGCACTCCAAGAGGGTGATATCTGTATTCTGGGGCTGCAACTGCTGATCAAGAGCCCTGCTTTTGCTTTCCATTTTGGCAGGGACAGAGTGGGTTTCACAGGAAGAGTGGGTTGTAATCTTTATTGCAGCTCCGAGTATAGTATCTTCTCCCTCAAACCCATCCCTCTTCCAAGTTTCTCTATTACTGTCAGGGGTACAACCAGATTTGCTTTCAGTCAGAGCCTCCCACCCCTTGTTCCTCCTGGCTACTGATCTGGAAATCAACTTTTGGGAATAGATGATGTAGATGCTACAGCCCCAGCTTCTCAGCAGCCACAGTTATTGAAGAAGATCGACCTAGAAAAGAAAATTCTCATCCCCAAAGTTCTTGGAAATGTAAAATGGTTCACCATTAGAAAAATTTATGGTTTTATCTCTGGAAACCACTTTAGAGCTGATGTGTTCTCATTTGTTTTGACCTTATGCCATCACTGGACCTTTCCATTAGCTATGTAGCTAAAACCACCTTTCTGTATTGTTTTGCTCCATTAGATAGTGTCCTTGATCACACGGTTCTTCTTTTTCTCTTTGTACCCTCAGCGTTTACAAGAATGCATTGCATACTATAATACTTCATAAGTATTTTTTCATTCATTCACTATTCTTTTGGTCTCCCAAGTTCGCAGCCTTAATGTCATCTTTAATTCTTAACTCTCCTTTAGCCCACATGTCTGATCAATTGGCAAGTCCTGTCCTTTTAGACTTCACGATATCTATTACATCTATTCCCTTTTCTCTGCCTATACAGCCACTACCCCAGTTCGGGTTCTCATCACTTCTTAACCTGAACTATTGCAATAATTTCCTAATTGATCTCCCTGTGTCAAGACTCTCCCCTCTCTGATCCATCCCCCACACAACTGCCAAAGTGACGTTTGTAAATTACAGGGCTGACCATGTCTCTCTCCTACTTAGTATGTTCCAGTGGCCTCCATGACAATGTTAGGAACAAATATCATTTCCCCTTTACTTTTCCTTCATAATTTCTATCTTCTGTATAAATTATGTTGTGTATTTTATTAGCATAGTACTAAATGTATATGTATTTACATACCACATATACAATTTATATATAATTAAATATGTACATATTGAGAATGCATGTTCAAAATTCTTTATTGAGAAGAGTAGGCAATCACAAAAATTTAGAGAAAATTTCTCTAAAGCACAACTTAAATGCTATAGTCTCTCCCAAGCCTTTCTTGATCCCCTTTCTTTTACATGATTTATGACACGTATAAACAATTCTTGGCTTTGTGGGAACAAAATAACTTTTTCTGTGCTTGTTATGTGCCAACGTCTAAGGGAATTTTGCATTTGTAAGTGTTCTTTAATACTGAGACTAATAGCTGCTCCAAATCTAACCATGTTTTACTCTTTTACACATAATACTATAGACTACATATTTGCACATAACATGTTTTATAGCAGCAGTAATATTAAATATTATTGTTGCCTCTGTGTCTTGCCCTACTAGAATGTGAACCTCTGAAGGGCAGGGTTTCAATTTAATTCAATTTGGCTTGGTTTTATCTAAACCTTGTATATCTCCCCAGTCCCAAAAACAGTGTACTATGCTCTGCAGGTCCTTAATAAATATAGAATTGTTAAGAGTGATAACAGTGGGAGAGGACAGGATGGGGGGGCAGACTCCAGAGATATTTCAGAGGCAGAATTGACAGGACTTGGCAAATGACTAGATGTGGGTGGCTCCAAGGCTAGTTTTAGAAAGTTAACCTGATTGTAGAGTGTATTAAAAGCAACAGCATGAAGGATGTGGGAAGTGATTCCTGCAGCATTCTTGGTATCAGTCAGACCCTTATTTGAGTGCTGTGCCCAGTTTTGATCTCTCCATTTTTAAGGACGCTATATAGAAGTTAAAGAGAATCCAAAGGAGTTCGGCAAAATTATGAAAGAGATGGAAAATAGATAATTTGAGCCAAGATGAAAGGAAATGAAACAACTCAGCCTTAAAGAAGATGAGGCTGGGGAACAATTTTTAAAATTGCTTTAAGTATATGAATGGTTATCATAAAGAGGCCTTGATCAGTTGTTCTTCTCCACAGGAGCCTGAAGGAAATAGCCTTAAATCATAGCAAGCTATATTTAGGTTAGGCACAAGAAGAACTTTCTGATACTAAAGAGGGGGCTTGTTAAATAAGGAAGAGATTAAGGCTAACTAGTCTATTTGGGAATCAAAATTAAAACCTCTGTCCTCTTAGCACCAAAATATACTCAAATGACTTATGTGGTGGCCAGTTTTAAATTGCTTGGTGTTGGAATTGAGATAATTTCTTTGCAGAGAAGGCAATGTGGGATAGTGGGAAAAACCTCAAATTTGAACTGAGGAGAACTGGGTTTATAATCCCGGCTCTGGCTCTTATTAGCTTGTGATCCTAGGCAAGTCTGGAACTTTTGAACCGCAATTTCCTCAGCTCTAAAATAGAAATAAAAAGATGGGAACTCCCTACCTCGTGGGGTTGCGGTGAAGCAAGTACTTTGTAAAACTTGTGTTGAGTATGAGCTATGATGACTACCATTTGTAACACAATGAACAATTAAATGGTGTGTAAAATGTTTAGGAATAATGTCTTAAAACAAGATTGAATTCAGCAGGTTTAAGTGCAAGATATAATTTCTAGGAATTTAAAATGAATAGCAATAGTTGGGTAGGGAATGAAAGGTAAGATATCAATATGGTGGGGAATTTCATAGATTTATAGTAGACTACTAACTGAGTATGGTTCATCAGTGTTACTAAAATAAAACCTCTCACACACACACGAAAAGAAAAATTGTAACAGGATAGATTCTGGTATGGTAGATTTGTATGCCAAATGATTCTGCACCCAGCAGCTGTAGGCCTATACAAGACCATGGGCAATTGTGAAGCAGGTCAGCTTTGTCTTTGACTCCAATTTCCTTCATCACCTAAGTCATGTCCCTTTAGAGCCCCAGTACCCGTATCCTCTTTCCTTTCCCTGCCCTATGAAAATCTATCTTATTAAAAAGTATTTGAGGTTTGTTCACATCAATAATCACCATCAGTATTATTTTGATTCATATCTATTCTGTTCACGTTATTTTTAGCTTAAGTCTCAATTTCTGTTGAAATGTGGACCCTCTTGTTCAGCAGGCGCTCTTCACCTTTTTGCTTTCATGGTCCCTTTTGACCATTTGCTGAAGCCTATAAATGGCCACATTCTAGACTTATGTTTTTAAATGTATAAAACAAAATACACAGAATTACTAAGGAAATAACTTATAATGAAATATAGTTGTCAAAATATATTTTAAAAAATTAATGAGCCCTAAAGGTTAAGAATCTCAACTATTCAGGTATTTAAGTTGCTACTGATTTTGAAAGGCAGAGTCATTTAAAGGGAAGAACATTAAATCTGGGTTCCCATCTCTCATACTTACTAGGACCATGGGCAAATCATGTATCCTCAGTTTCTTCCGCAGTGATGCATAAGCTTATCCTTGAGGAGATATAGAACAGTGGTGTCAAGATCAAATAGAAACAGGAGCCACTAAACCATACACAAGGATTCCTGTGACCACATATCTTATGTCCCATTATATTTTATTTATTTTGTTAAATATTTCCCAATTACATTTCCCAATTTACATTTTAATCTGGTTTTCACCAAACTTAGGAGTATTGTGACCGTATTTTACACCTCTAATATAGATTATTATCTTATTCATTTATAGGAGTTGACCTTATTTATTTTACAGCAGAGAAAGTTGGTGATGATTAACATCTTTTCAATATAACCTGTGGCTTTTCTTCCCACCTGAATCCTCTGAAAAGTTGTCTCAGGTGTTTTCATGCTTTGGGACAGCTTTATTCAAAGCATAATTCATGAGCCCCCACTGGTATTTATTTTAATAGCTCAATCAGGACTCATATCTAGTAAAAGTAAATGATATTTAATACAACAATGTGAAAAAAATGATATGAAAAATTCTCCTACCCATTTATGTAGGAGTATATCTTCCTAGATGGCTCAGTGGATAGAATGCTAGTCCTGGAGTCAGGAAGATCTGAGTTCAAATCTGGCCTCAGAAACTCATTAGCTGTGTGACTTTGGTCAAGTCACCTAAGCTTTGTGTTAATTCACTGGAGACGGAAATAGCAAACTACTTCAGTATCTTTGCCAAGAAAGCCCCATGCACAATATGGTCTACAGTGTCATGAAGAGACACAGACATGACTGAATGATGAATGACAGCAATGCCCTCCTACAGATTACCACACTACTGGAGAGAGAAGGGAGAAGCATGAGGAATATACATTATCAGGGAATATATGAGAGAGGACACAAATGTGAATATATATAAAATATCATAATATTAAATTTAATAAACATATTTCATATGTGTACACATACCTATATGTATGTGTACATATATTACATGGAATACTGTATATTTACTACATGTGTGTATATATTATATACTTACACATTTATACTTGTGCTTACATTAGTATTTTATATTTAACTAATAAAATCTTTAATAAATTAACTGATTTAATTATAAATTTATTTAGTTATTTATATATTGTATATTTAAAATTATAAAAATATGAATTACAAATTAATTTATATGTTATATAATAATGCACTTATATGTTATATATTTTTCTATCACTACATTATTAAGCACATATCTATATCTATATATGTATCTAGGACAAGTCATGGTCCTAGGGCTGTATCCTAGCTGGAAGCTTGCTTTGTCTCTGATTTGATTACTTGCTCTTCCTCCTATATAATTGTAGTTATTATCTGTTGCTTTGGTGATGTCATGGAGTTGCAGGATGCTCCACTGCATTGCCATCTATTGATCCTTGCTGACCGGGCTATTCTCTGTATTCATCTTTACTGTACTGGTCTTTGGCTACAATGTACCCTCTGCTCCATCATAGAAGGGTTCTATTAACTCTTAAATTTAAAGCTCCATGGAATGTCCCAGTGTGTGTGTGTGTGTGTGTGTGTGTGTGTGTGTATGTGTGTGTGATTTAGAACTAGAAATAATCTGTTTCAGTAGTGTTTAGGCACATTATGTATCTTTTGAATTCCTTTGATTCTGTCTTAGTGGTTATTCCCTAAAAATCAAGCCTGCTATTTGCTTAAGTGGGAAAATTCCTTTCACTTACTATCCACTCTCATCATGTTAATTGGGTTAATACAAATTTGCCTCATCAATCAATACAGAAAGTCACTTCCCTTCCTATATAAATACTTCTAGGATTATTCTATAAAACACTGAATTTGTACCAATTTAAAGGTCTATAGGGGGAGTTGTGAAACTTTTATTATGGCTGACATGACTTGTAGCCAGTAACTACTTAGATACTGACTAGCTTTATTTCTATCAAGTACAGAAAAGCAGACCTCCCTGGGTAGGGAGGGAAAGAGCTGGAGATACAGTGCTTGTTTTTGACTTGCAAACAACTTGTCAATTCAAAAATTCAGTGGGAGAAACTAACTAAGCTTGTCTGTGAAGAAAACATTTAATGTATTCTCTTCAGCTGATAGAGGCTTTGTAGGGGCATCATAATAAAAATAACTTTTTGATTTCTCAACAGTAACTGTAATAATAACTAGCCTAGATGTATATAGCCTTTTAAGGGCCTCCAGGAGGCTGTCTAATCTTTGGCACTTATGATCTTTATTATTTTTTCTTTTACATAGGAAGATGATGGCATCAGCATGCCTTCAGTAGAGTTTTGGATTGTTTCTCCAAAAGCACTGACAGGTTGACCTGAGCAAAGCAGACTTTCTTGTCTGATTGATCCGCCTTTTGATCAGTGGCAAAAAATTGCAAATCAGCTTATGAGAGAAAAGAAGGAAGAGAAGAGAACTAGTCAATCCACTGGAGAATCAAAATTAGAATGGCGGCTTGATGAGCACCGTGTTCTTAAAAAAATGGAACAAACAACCTGGAAAAAGTGAGATTGGCAATCCTTTGTCTTAGACGTTTTTGATACTGTTTGAGCAATACCTTTTTCTCCTTTTGAGACTGGGTTTCTCTATCACTCCTTATCTGGAAGTGTGATAGGCACTCACAGGCCTGACCTTACCACTTAATCAGTGGTAGTGAGGAGTGAACCTCTAATATATATGTTTCTCTCCACGTACTAGTGTCAAACTTGGGGCCAGTAAAACTCCCCAGTGTGGCAAACCAGATTAAAATGTAATTGGAAAATACTTAATAAAATAATTAAAAATATAACACAACACAGAAAATGTTCATGTGTGGTTTTCCCAGTTAATATTTGGCAACAGGCATTCATTTCTATCTGAATTTGATACCAAAGAACATGGTCAGGGATATGTTGGAGCTAACCTAGACCAGCTTTTGAGAACCAGTTGTTAATTTCAGTATCCACATATGCTACAAATCAGGGCTTAATATTTTGGTTTTGTGGTTTGTCTATACTTAAGAAGAAAAAAAATTAATAATGTGAATTAAACACTTTTAAGTATGTTATACATATGAGAGTTAACATTTGCTAGTATGCCACTGCAAGTAATCTGACTAATTCCGGCCCTTATCATATCTTACTTGAATTATTGCAATTGTCTCCTAAATGGTCTCCCGGCCAACTCTTTCACAGTTCTATTACATCACCCACACAATGGCTAAAGTAATTTTTCTATAGAGCATGTCAATTATAGTCTCTCTATTAACTTTAGGATCAAATAAAAACTCTTCTACTTGTCATTAAAATTTTTTCAGAATAAGGACCCATTTTTATTTTGAAGAAGTGAAGTGATGGATTGGATAGACCTCAATCTGGAATCAAGAAGAGCTAAGTACAAATCTGGTCTCAGACAGTCACACCTTTACTGACCCTGCACAACCTCTGTCTGCCTTGGTTTCCTCCACTGTAAAATAAGGATCAAATAAAATATTTGTAAAATGCATCACACAGTACCTGACACAGTCAGTGCTTAATAAATACTTGTTTCCTTCCTTCCTGTCTTCTTACACGGTATTCTCCTCCACAAACTCTATAGTTTATTCATTCTGGCCTATGTGATAGGCCTCCCATATGGTATGCCATCTCCCATCTCGTCTGAACCAATATCTGCCTGTGTCTGGAATGGTTCCCCTCTTAGAATCCGTAAGTTCCTTTCAGACTTAAATTTAACTCTACCTTTCTGCAAAGGCCTTTCTTAGTTCCCCAAGCTGATAGTGTTTTCCCATCTTGGATGGTATCTATCTTGTATGTATTGTTACTGTGTATATAATCTGATGTATATATATTGACTCTCCAATTAGAGTGTAAGTTCCTTGAAGGCAGGGGTTATTTATACTGCTTCTTTGTATTCATAGTGTTTAGTGCATTATCTAGCATATAGTAAGCACTGTTGTGAGTGTTGTATTTACTTATACTTGTACATGTGGTGTTGGTAGAATACAACAGAATTATTATTAATAGATACTAATGGAAACTAACCACTCAGTAAGAAGAATAAAGAGAATAGTATTAGTAGTAGAATGTGTGCTCTTTGGGGAATGTTTTGTTTTTGATCATATCCTAAACTCTTAGTGTAATGTCTTGTATATAGTGGATGCTTAATAAATGTTTGGTGAATTAATTTCATTTAACATGGAATACTGGCTAAGTTCTAAAATTTCATAAATAGGTGGTTCAGTAACCAGCAGAATTTTGTAGTAAAAAAAAAAAATAGTACTAATTGGATGTAGAATTAAAGGACCTCAATTCAAATCTTACTTGGGTCATTTATTTTCTCTGTGAGCCTGGGTAAGTCATTTAACCTCTATGGGCCTCTTATCCTTATCTGTAAATTAAATGAGTTTGGTTTAGATGATAAGTTCCCTCCCATCTTAAATAAAATCCTATGGGATAGACACTGGATTATATCTATCTATATGTCTATCTACATCTATATCTATATCTGCATCTATCTATCTATGGATGTATCTATGTACACATGCACACAGGGGTATATGCATATGTGTATATATGCATACTATATATGTATATATGTGTGTACATATACACACAATACAATATACACATGCATGTATACACACACATATAAGCATTTAAGCACCTGGCCTAGCTAAGTATGGAGGTATTTTGCACAAAGAGGGATTGTTTTCACTGTGTCAATTAATAAAACCTGTTTACTAAGGAAAAGAAAAGATATGATCTATATCAATGGATGGATCATCTATACAACCTAATCATAGAGCTACAAAATAAATGTTAAGGAAATGTCATATATATTATATACTTGGATGTCATTAAAACATAAACCTTTCATAATAGTCTTTTGGACCAAATGGATAAATGAAAGAAAGATGATTATACAGTTGGGCAGATTTGGAACGGATTGAAGGAATGGACCCAAGAATGTTTAAGCAATGGATTTAGGTCAAACTGAAATGACATTCCTAACTGTATGGCACAGGATTTTATCCTTGGCCCTATTTTGTTCAACATGTCAATGACAATGATTTGTGTGAATACATAGATGAATACTTATCAGATTTGCAGATGTGCTAAACTGGGAGGACTGGACAATATGAAAGATGTTTGAACTAAGATCCAAAAGGCTAAAGACCAGTGAGAATGATGAGTCAAGCCTAATAAAGAAAAATTCATAGGGATATTTGTGTGTGTTTTTTAAAAAATTGACTGCTTATGGACAGAAGAGGAGAGAGTAGGTTAAAGAGTATTTTGAGTTAAAAATACCTTAAGATTTAATGGTGTGTTAACTCAATATGAATAAACAGTATGATGTATCAGCCAAAATAAAATCTGAAATAATTTATGTCACATTCATTGCAACAAGGAAAGTTATGATTCCTTCCATGGAACCAGTATGGTTCTGTTCTGGAAGGTATGAGTGTTATCAGTCCTAGCTAGGTAATGCATTTTAGGTAGTGCATTGTGACAAGGATAGTGGAAGAGGTATTAGATTTACTTTGGTCACAGATAGAGGGAGGGTAGAATGAGGAAAACTGTGTCAAAGTTAGGCTTGAGGTAAGAAAAATCTTTCAAACAATTAGAGCCACACAAAAGTGAAACAGTCTATTTTAGGAGCTAGTGGGTACTTTTTCTTTTTTAATCTTAATTTTTAAAAGTCTTATTGACGTGTTTTTTTAAATTACAGATATTTACAGATTCCTTTTATTTTATGACAGGTCTCTTGTAACAGAAAACAGTTATGTAAAATGAATGCTGAAGTGATTTCATCTGAAAATGCATGTAGTGTTTCATATACTGAGCAATCCCCTCTCCCCATCTTTCTTGTAAGAAACATGCATTGTCAAGCAAAATAAATTCTCTCATAGGGTGTATACAAAATTTTTGCACACACATGTTTGTACACACACACACACACACACACACATTTAATTCTGTACCCTAAATTCATCACCTCTGTGTAATGAATGACAGGCTCCATCATTGGTCTTCTACATTCATGGTCATTGTACTGTAACCTTCAGGTTTCAAAGTTATTTGTTTTTATAGAGTTGCTGTTTTTGTATAAATTATTCTATTTGTTCTCATTTCATCTTTCATTATTTTATAAAAGTCCTCAAAATTTTTTATTTTTATAATATTGATATGAAATAATTTTTTCCTTGGTTCTGCTTACTTCATTTTGTATCCATTCATATTAATCTTTCCACATCTTTTGGAAATCTTCTATTCCCTTTCTTTTTCACAGCACTACAATATTTCATAACATTCATGTATCACAACTTATTCAGCCATTCCTCAGTAGATGGACATAGATTTAGTTTCCAGATTTTTTGCCACCACAGAAAGAATTGCTCTAAGTATTTTTGTACACAATGTATTTTAGTACACACATTTCTCTGGTTTCTTTTGGATATAATGGGTTCCTACTTTTTGGAAATCTTCAAACAAAGCTGGATAATGATTACTTATTGGACTCATTGTAGAAAGGATTCTTTCAGGGGGAATGGGTTGAATTAGATGACACTTCTACAAAGCATCAAAGTGTTCAGAGGATGGTAACCAGGATGGTGACAGAACTGAGAACTCCACTTATGTGGAGAATTGGTTGAAGGAACAGGCAACATTCAGACTAGAGGAGAAAATGCTTAGCAAATTTTTTTTCTTCAAGTATTTGAAAGCCTGTCTTATGGTAGAAGGATTAGATAGAGAGAAATAGGAGCAATAGGTAGAATTTTATTCTTATCTAGATTTTGAAATCTTATTATAAATGTATTTTAATTCATGTGTCATTCTATTTTTGATTTTTAAGAACAGATTTTTCAGAAATGGGAGCTTTTAAGCAGAAACTGGATGGTTTCTCATAGAAAGGATTCGTGCTTCATCTAGGTGTTGGGTTAGCTGAATTCTTTGTTTCTGATTTTAAATAGCTACCGAGAAATGGCTGACTGTGCCTCCAAACATCCAGATATTTATGGTATCATCAGTTTTGCTATTCCTTCCATTGATGCAGCTTAGAACCCCTCTACAATTAGATAGTGAATTTAATCATATTATAGATCTAATCCTGTTACACCAAACTCTCTTCATGACCTACTTACTGCAAGTAGTAGTTGATACAAGAAATTCTAGCACAGCAAATAAATGTGTACAATATCTTTAGTTTGATGTAATAAGAGCTGACCTGTTTTTCTTGTTCAAAGCCATTTTTTTATTTTTTATTTTTATTTATTTAACTTTTTACATTCATTTTCACAAAATTTTGGATTCCAATTTTTTCTCCCCTTTTTCTCCCCTCCCCCCCACCCCAATACCCTGAACAATCTAATTTTCCCTATCTCCAATCTGCCCTCTCTTCTGTCATCCCTCCCTTCTCTTGTCCTCATCTTCTCTTTTGTCCTGTAGGGCCAGATGACTTTCTATTCCTCATTAACTGTATGTCTTATTTCCTAGTAGGAACTACAATACTAAAGAGTTGTTCCTAAAACTTGAGTTCCAAATTTTCCCCATCCCTCCCTCCCCACCCATTCCCTTTGGGAAGGTAGGCAATTCAATATAAGCCCTATCTGTGTAGTTTTGCAAATTACTTCCATAATAGTCGTGTTGTGTAAGACTAACTGAATTGCCCTCCATCCTATCCTGCCCCTCATCGTTTCTATTCTGTCTTTTGATCCTGTCCCTCCCCAAGTGTTGACTTCAAATTGCTCCCTCCTCCAATTGCCCTCCCTTCCATCATCCCCCCCACCCTGCTTATCTCCTTCTCCCCCACTTTCCTGTACTGTAAGATAGGTTTTCATACCAAAATGAGTGTGCATTTTATTCCTTCCTTTAGTCGAATGTGATGAGGGTAAACTTCTTGTTTTTTTTCTCAGCTCTCCTCTTTTTCCCTCCACTAAAGTCTCCTGCTTGCCTCTTGAATGAGAAATAATTTACCCCATTCCATTTCACCCTCTCTCCTCCCCCTACCTTTCTCTCCCACCATTTACCTTAATTTCTTTTAAGATATGGTCCCATCCTATTCAATTCACTCTGTGCTCTCTGTCTCTGTATGTCTGTGCATGTGTGTATGTGTGCGTGCATGCATGCGTGTACATGTGTGTGTGTGGTCCCACCAAGTACCCAGATACTGAAAAGTTTTAAGAGTTAGAAATATTGTCTTTCCATGTAGGAATGTAAACAGTTCACTCATGGTAAGTCCCTTAAGACTTCTCTTTGCTGATTACTTTTTCATGCTTCTTCTCATTCTTTTGTTTGAAAGTCAAATTTTCTTTTCAGCTCTGGTCTTTTCATCAAGAATGCTTGAAAGTCCTCTGTTTCATTGAAAGACCATATTTTCCCCTGAAGTATTATACTCAGTTTAGCTGGGTAGGTGATTCTTGGTTGGAGTCCTGCTTCCTTTGACTTCTGGAATATCCTATTCCACGCCCTTCAATCCCTTAATGTAGAAGCTGCTAGATCTTGAGTTATCCTGATTGTATTTCCACAGTACTGGAATTGTTTCTTTCTAGCTGCTTGTAAGATTTTCTCCTTGAGCTGGGAGTTCTGGAATTTGGCCACAATGTTCCTAGGAGTTTCTCTTTTTGGATCTCTTTCAGGTGTTGGTTGATGGATTCTTTCAATACTTATTTTGCCTTCTGGTTGTAGAATGTCAGGGCAGTTTTCCTTGATAATTTCATGGAAGATGATGTCTAGGCTCTTTTTTTGATCATGACTTTCAGGTAGTCCCATAATTTTTAAATTGTCTCTCCTGGATCTATTTTCCAGGTCAGTTGTTTTTCCAATGAGATATTTCACATTCTCTTCCATTTTTTCATTCTTTTGGCTTTGTTTTGTGATTTCTTGGTTTGTCAGAAAGTCCTTAGCCTCCATCTGTTGCATTCTAATTTTGAGAGAACTATTAAATTCAGTGAGCTTTTGAGCCTCTTTTTCCATTTGGCTAATTCTGCTTTTGAAAGCATTCTTCTCCTCATTGGCTTTTTGAACCTCTTTTGCCAATTGAATGAGCCTACTTTTCAAGGTGTTATTTTCTTCAGCATTTTTTTGGGTCTCCTTTACCAAGGTATTGACCCGTTTTTCATACTTTTCTTGCATCTTTCTCATTTCTCTTCCCAGTTTTTCCTCCACCTGTCTAACTTGCTTTTCAAAATCCTTTTTGAGCTCTTCGAAGGCCTGAGCCCACCTGACAACCCCCCTGGGATGTCTGGGATACAGAGGCCCTGCCCTCCACATCTTTCTCTGATGGTAAGAATATTTCCTTGTCGTCATCAGATCCGAAAGTCGGGATCATTTGCATCTGCTCAAAAAAACTCTCTATAGTCTTATTTTTCTTCCCTTTTCTAGGCATTTTCCCAGCCAGTTACTTGACTTCTGAGATTCCTGTCCACCCCCACCTAGATCTGCCCAGCTAGTGCTTGGGGTCTGAGATTCAAATGGGCTTTCCGCGGCAGGCACAGCTGCTATTCAATGTGGTCTTTAGTTCTGGTGCTGGTGTGGGGGTGGGGCCGCCTCCCAGGCTCAGCTCCCTCACGGGGTTTATGCAGAGACTTTCAGTAATGAAGATCCTGCCTGCTGCTGGGGGAGTCCTGGGGGCCGCCGCTGCTGCCTCTGCCTCCACCGCTTCCTGCCCCTGCCTCTGCCTCCGCTGCTTCCTCCTGAGGGGGCCTGAGTCATGGAGACACCCTGCTCCCCTCTCTGCCAGCTCAGACGTGTCTCTCACTGACCTGGAGCGTCTGTGGGCGGAGGGACCTTCCTGGCCCCTGGAGCTTCCATCCCTGAAGCCTTCTCAGATCAGCTTCTCTGGGGCCGTGGCCAGCGCTGGGGTGTGCTCCGCTTTCCGGGGTGCGACGGACCCTGGGGACCGCTCTTCAGGGCTCTCTGGAATGGAAATCTCTTCCACTGTGTTTCTGCACACCCTGTAGTGATCCAGAACTTGTGGGGAGCTCTACATTAAATGCATGGGCTGTGGGTTCGGAGCTAGCATACAGTGAGTCTTTCTACTCCGCCATCTTGATTCCGCCCCCTCAAAGCCATTTTTACTTGTAATTCTTTCCCCATTTATTTGGGATCATTTTATTATATTTCCATTATCTCTTTCAGTGATCCTACTACCTGCAAGATGTGTCAAATAATACCTGTTTCCTGAAACAATTTATGCTGTAAAACTCTTTTGATCCCCACAGCATTAGCTTTACTTAGAATTGTACATCTGCTAAGAAATGCTATTCCCAATCTCAAACCTGTTATATTTTCTCTATGAAAGTCATATCTCATATGAGAAAATTTAATAAGATTGAAAATACTTTTTAAAAACTCACTGAGTATAGCAGGGGTTTGCCAGCTGTAGTTGATGGGAACCCAGAGAAAGCAATTAGAGCACACAAGGAAAAGAGAAATTGTGGTCAGACTGGACATAATTAATGTATTTGCCCCCTTGCCCATAACTCCTTGCAGCATCTTAGGAGGCATGAACATTCTAGGTCATGAAAAGGGAACCAAAGGGTTTCTTTTGCAACCTCAGTATGTTTGAAAACCATTGTACCGTAAATAGTAGAAACTGGAAAGTCCTATCAAAGTAAAATTCACATTAGAATAACTGTAGAAAAATTAATCTGAATTAGTGAAAAATGTAAAAATTAGAATATATTTTTTAAAGAAACAGAATCTTGTTTTTCAAGCACACAATTACTTAAATTAATTGCTAGCAAAGTCATTTCAAGTAGAAGTCCTATGGGCCTTGATTTAATGAGCTATTAAGCTCATTTGTAATTAGCAGCATCCATTTATATGTAAAGAAATGTGCTCCAGTCCTTAAAGAGACTCTTTTCTTACTTAGTTTAGACAAGCCCTCACTCATCTCTCCCTACTTCCTTTATTTAATAACACAGACTTGGTTAGTAATCCCTCTTTCCATAATACACAGGTAAATGGCAACTCAGCCCTCATCTAATTATCATATTCTGAATTGTTAGAGTCAAAATTAATGAGGTTACCACATATTAAAAATGGAATAGGAGAAATGGGTCAGGCTGGATCACATTTGGGAATTTTTCAGTCATCCCTAGCTATTCACTATCAAAGTTTTTTAAAATCTTTTTTTATTTTAACATTTATATTCTCCCATTAATGCTACATGACTGTGAATCATGAGACTTATGATCTCAGAGGAAATAAACTTTTAGACAACCCAAAGAAAAAATGACATATTTGAGAAGATAAAAACAAAGTAAAGACACATATAACAGGGCCTGAGTCCTGTACTGGTATTCCACCTAAATATTTAAAGGAAGGCTTCCAACACATTGTGTGGAATCTGTATTATTGAAAGGATGAAAAAATGTAATCTGAGAATCAAGCCTCCTTTTGAGTGGTGATGCTTGGGCATAGACTTCTAATTTGGAAGAGAAAATGATGACGACATTGAATGCCTGAATGAGGGGTGGAATTGCCTCAAGAACTTTGGAAATAGACACATTTTTCATTTGTACTTTGATATAGGGACATGCGATTCTAGACTCTTTGGGGAAAATAAAAAGTCTTTGAGAAGTCAGGCAGGTAGGGGAAAACTGGTCTCTCAGCATATTCCTGATTTCTGGCTTATCTCCCTTGAGATTTTGGAGAATTTCTATTTGGATGGGACCAGAGCCTCTCTTTTGCTCATCCCACAGATATAATTTCTGGATAAATGTTCAAAAATTTATTAATTATGGCTAGCAAATAATAAATCAAGATCAGTGACCCTCTCAGAAACCCAAAACAAATATGATGAATGTTGAACTACCCTTGGAAAAGTGAATGTTCTGACAGGTGGAAATCATCTCAGACTGGTTAACAACTAATGAAAGAAAGAATATTACAGTGAGAGGCTTATTCTATTGAGGGGCTGGGGGAAATAGGACTTTGACCACCTCACTTCTTGGACAAAGAGATTCATCACCATCCAGACCACACCTCAATTCTCATAGTCTAATCAATTCCACCCAGACCACTTACATAGTTGAACAATGGGCCCCAAATTCTCCAGATTAGATTCTCTTTCTCTTTTAATCAGAAATAAACTTTCCCATTTGGGTGGGGTCCTGCCCAAGATTGAAGAGGATGTTAATCCAATTTCATCATCAACCCTGTCCTTCAGAGCCTTCCTTGACCTAGCTTTTAAATGAGGAAACAGAAAGGGAAAATCTCTGGATCCCCTTACTCATCTTAGTAATTGGGTATTAGTAATCATTTTTTCTCATTACAGTAGCATTTATTAAGTACTAACTGTGTGCCCTCATGGAAGATTAATTCATGCTGGGTGAAAAGATAAACTAGAATTAAGATCTGCATGAAGTTACATCCACATTGTTGAAATCCTGGCTCTCCCTAAGCAAAACTTCTGAAAGAATAGATCTATAGTTATATTCAGAAGAAAACACAAAAGTCCAAAAGCTCAGAGGGCAGAGGTGAATAAAACTTTTCTTAAAGTTTATGGTTATATTATTTTCTAGGAAAAGACATTTCCTCAGAATTCTACTTTATGCTGTTTATGTGTTGTATCTTCTCAACATAGTATCAGTTCTGGGAGGTAGAGGCTCTTTTTTCATCTTTGTATCCCTAACATGCTTTGCACATAGTGGGTACTTAACATGTGTCTAGTGAATTCACATCAGAGTAATTTACTGAACCCATCAATAAAAAAATGAAATTAGTTGAATAAAAATCTATTAGACAGAAAGGTTGTTTGAAAACTGTAGACTGTTCCCCTTCCCTCTCCCCACCCCCAAAATGACAGAAATGTCTGCTTTTCAGCTGGTTGTTGAGGCATCAGGCAGAAACAGAAGTGTCAACACCCTGTTTGCTTTTTTTCCCTAACCTCCCTTGTAAAAAGCCAGTTTTACATAAGCATTGTAGAGGAGAATTGAAAGCATACCATTCAGCTGGAAAAATGTAACATTTTCAAATGTCAGAAATATTTTCATAACATGAGAAAGTCTTTGAACATCCATGAATTGTCTTGACTTCTGCCTTTCCTCTTTTTAAGCCTGATGGCTTTCAATGGGTGGCCATTCTCCTTTATCTTTGAAATACATTTTTTATCCTGTAGTCTTGATGTCCTTTAGGACATTCTCATCATGGTTTTTTATTGGAAGGGGTAAAAATGTGGTAGGTGAGAGGACAAAGGGTTTGATGAGAGGAATGTTACCCAGACTGAAGGAATAAAATGTCTTCTGCTGTGGTATCTATAGCTTAATTTCACTTCAGGGAGACACTGTGAATGGGGCATATTTATTTGACTCCATTATGCCATGTATTTTAATTTTACCAGGATCCCTTTGCATTTGTCCCTGTAGATTTTCTATACATGCTTTTGCAGTTCATTATCTGACTCAATAAGATCAATTGCAAGCTTTCTACAGAATTCTAAAAAGTAATTTCATGAAGGGTGTTTCTGGCTACACACTCCTTTGTGTATTCCTTGGATCTTGTCTTAGGTGCTGAACTTACCACAGAAAAATCACTTTTTGGTATAGTGGTGGTAATGAAGAGAGAGAACGAGAGAAGGATAAGATGAATTTTAACTCTTAGTTTTTCTTTTTAAATACAAAAATATCTATTGGATTAGTTTTTTCATTCCTTCTTTCATACCACCACCATAATAATCTTCTTTGAAAAAAAAAACACAAACCACTCCTTGGATTGCATTATTAAAGAATTCGATTCAGTATTTCACATTTTTTTCTGCCTTAGCCAAGACAATTTTTTATTACTTGAGAATAAAAGGAGAGACCAAATCATGGATGCACAAATAGCTCTCATTCAAGCGTAGTATGGCTGACCAAGGATAAATAGAGAGTGGTACAGAGTTGAAAGATAATGAAGGAAGTAGGTACAAAATTAAAAGATTGATAAAGTTCTGCTTAGTGGGACACACTAACTGGGTTGTGATATGAACATTTTAGGAAGAAGGACTGCAAATTGAGCATGTACTTTCCATTGTCCTTCACTATTAATCTCTTTAAAGGTAAAGAACAACTTAGGGCCTTCTACCTTATCCTTGAGCCAAAAAGATAAATGTACATTGGGTTTTGAGGCAGAGCACCTGTGCTTAAGTCCCTGCTTGCCATTTCATACCTTGGTGACCTTGTCACTTAATCTTTCTGGGCTCAGTTTTCTCATCTATAAAATAATGGATTATATTAAAAGATCTTTGCTAGTTGTAGATTGTATTACTAATGTCTATTTGACATTCTTAGAGAGTTTTTTTTTTAGTTCCCAAAGCATGTAATTTTAAATGGTTTCCAGAGTATTTCAAAGGCCAGACATTCCTGTCAAACTTACACCAGTGTAAGAGTTTGGTGGCTTGTACTTTTAGTTTTTAGATTGGTATGATCAGAATTGTATTCATAAATTCACGTTTTAGAAACTTTAGTCAATGATAAATGAAACTCAGAGACATATTAACTGAGACACTGACAAGGAGAGAGAACTACTAAGTACTATATTAGGGAGTGAAAAAAAGAGGATGATTTGTAATTAATAAATGGTGGACTGAAACAGCTAAGTGAAGGGACCTTATACATCATTCATAAATGAAGAAAATGAAAATCATAGAAGCTAAGTAGCTTTTCTAAAGTCATGCAGGTAGCAAGTAGCATTCGTTAAGCTCCTTCTATTTGTTCCAGATGCTGGCAATATAAAATCATTGGCATAACCAGTACTCAAAGCAAGTCCTTCTGTCTGAAACTTTAGGGTGCTTTTACCCAGTGGGCAAAGTCTTAAGTCAACTTAAAAGCAAGTGAGGTTCAACAATTCAGAAAATCTGTGTCTTCAAGAACTAAGCAGAGAGGGGGAAAAAAAGAGAACTCTCATTAATCTTCAGGAAAATATAAAAGCAAAAAGTGTATCAATCCCCAAATCTCAGTGAATTAGAAAAAATAACCAAATCCTCTGTCTGCCATGTACATCATCACTTGTGGTTGGCAAGAGTTGCCTTTGTTTCTTGGCAGTAATTTCCAGAAGTAGGTGGTTAGCAGCCATTATTAATGGTTGGCTGCTCGGAGACATCCTCTGGCCCTCAGGGCAATGAATATTATATCTACTTACTGAGAAGTACTGACATCAGCAGCCCTGACTCCCAGCTCTCTATGGCTTTGGCATTGATGGCTGACTTGGAGAGGGTAGAAGTGAGAAGCTTAAGGACTAAAGCAGCATTTTCTTCTCATTTAAAATTTTTACCTCCTGACTTACCATGCACTGACAGCCAGGAGAAATTCTGCTTGTGGAAACAATCAAGAAGACCACTGGAATGAGGATGCCAAGAAAATGAGAGAGGATAAAGTAGTAAAGAGAAAAAAAATGAAGAAACAGAGACAGATGAGAACAAAATAGCCACTCCTCTTGTTACTTTTGAAAAAGTTTTATTTATTTTATTTTTTGGTGCCTTTTGTTTCTACATAGGCAATGTTAATTAGAGTTAAAGATCTTTCCCACCCATTCATAGGCCTCACCTGAAGCCCATTAAAGGAAGTTTGATTAGGGGAGGCTTGTTTTGGAGGAAGGCCCATACCTTTTATTAATCAATGAGGGTCAGGATGCACTCCAGCTCTGAAACGTGTTCATATACTCGGAGGTGAGGTTTTGCTTTGGGGGCTTAACATTTGAAAGAATGTTCATATGATATGATCAGATGAGCCTCTGAGTTAAGGAGTTCCTTCTCCCCCTCCTCCCCTTTCAAAACCCACATGTTGGTGCTTCTTTCTGTCAGCTATGTATGTATGTATGTATTGGTCATGGGTTGATCTGTGATGTATGCATTGCTTATGGTCTGACAGAAGCTCTGTCTGTTGGGCTTTATTTCTCTGCTTTTATTTTCTTTATTAGTGAATGTGATTAAAGCAGATTTTGAGCCCTCCAAAGTTGCTTTCCTTTTAGAAACACAGATCTAAGAACCTGTACAGCAGGCCCTCCTGTGTATGCTGGGGTGCTTGCTGCTACAATAACAGTCATTTTCACATATCCTCCTGTTCCCCACTTGGATAATCCTAACAAGTCCACTTTCAAAGAAAACATGATGGTTAAACTTTTTCTTTTCTCCTAATTCCCCTGGGCCACTCCATAACCAGTTTTAGTAGAACAGGAAATATCTGTTAGAGGAAAGATGACTTGTACACATCTCCTTTCTTGCTAATAAGTGTTCCAGAGAAAATATTAAATGACAATGCTACAACACAATTTTTACAGAAATAAGTGAACTCTATATCTATTATGTATGGGAACTTAAAATAACCCTAAATGAATATTAAATCACATGCTCATTGCTTTTCTGCCTCCTGTGGTACTGTGCACTCTGGATATTAATGCTACAACACTAAACCAAAATTAAACTGGCTTTTGTGACACAATATAGTAAAAATAATAAAATTTCACACTTAGGTTACACCCTTGCCCAATTATTCTTCTTTGGAAATCTCACAGGAAACCCTTGACAAGATAAGGTGAGGCAGGAGAAATGAACTTTGCATTATAGAAACTGACACAGAAACTAATAATAGGTTACCTTTATATAACATTTTATGTGCATTATTTCATTTGATTCTCACCACAAACATGTGAGATAGGCACTGAAAGTACTATTATCTCCATTTTACAGGTGAGCAAACTTAGTCTCAGAGAAGTCAGGTGACTTGTATAAGGTCATGCAGTTAATTTTAGTGGCAGATCCACAATTTCAACCTAGATCTTTTGACAAACTCTAGAGCTGCAGTATGTCTGAAATAAAACTTTCACCTTCACATAGTTCTGTGAATAATTTTTGACATGTATGTATATATACATACATACACACATATAAATCTGCATATGTATATATCTGTATGTGAATGTATATATACATATGTATATTTGTTTATGTGAATATGCAAGTAATAAATCTAGATGTGCTACTTTTATTAAAAGTAATATGTAGATTTCCTTTCACTTTTTAGACCAGATGCTATTATTGTATTTTTTTTAAAGAGTCTATGAAAGCTCATCCAGTTGTCATTGAGTCAACAAGTATAAATTGAGCACTTAGCATGTGCCAGGTACACTGTTAAGTTTTGAGAACGCAAATACAAGGAAAGATGTACGTGTGTGTGTGTTCGTCCTTCATTGCCGAAGAACAACATGCCACCAAAGAAATGATGACATGACTTGCATTTGATTTTGTTTTTGAGGGAGAGAGGGCTGTGCAGGTCACCAGCCTCACTTCTCCTCCAGAGCCATCTGAATCCATTGACCAGATATTCATCAGGATGACTGGAGATGACCCAGGATGAGGCAGTTGGGGTTAAGTGACTTGCCCAAGGTCACACAGCTAGCGAGTGTAGAGTGTCTGAGGTGAGATTTGAACTCAGGTCTTTCTGACTCCTGCATTGGTGCTCTAGCTGCCCACAAGGAAAGATAGTAGAAGGACACCACCTGCCCTCAGAGCTTATCTTCTAATGGGGGAAGAAAATTCATTAAAATAAGGTGAAAGGGGTGGGGAAAGGGAGACAAAGGTACCCAGCATGAGGGCACAGTAGAGGAAGTCCAGAGTGCCCCCCAGGAGATGACAGAGACATGGTTGGCCTGGGCACCCTCTTTAAATAGAAGGTCTGGAAGGCCTAATCTAATCAGAAAGTTTAGGGTAGAGGCATTTCCAGTGTGTTAATTGTGGGGCTGAAATGAGGCCTGAGGCAGAGCTATAGGCAGAGGCCTATAGCTAATGTGGAGAGGAATGAGGTTGAAGATTTTCCTCTCTCACATTAATACTCAGAAATTTGTCATTATTCTCCTTGTATCTGGTAAGAAAAGAAGTGCCTAAGCAGCTACAACATGTCATTCACTTTTCATAATCAGAGAATATCATTGGTGTTGCTACAAAATGACCCCTGAACCCTCTCTGACCCTCATAATAAGACCCAACCAAGTACTTATACTAAAAAAAAAAAAATACATCGTTTAGAGAAATGTGTTGCTCTCCTTGGCATACTTTCCCTTTCAGAGTAATAGTACGTTTTCTGAACTTTTGCTTTTGAGATCAGAAATATCTTTTAAATGCTGTGAAAACCTATTAAGATTTCACATTTTGTGCTCCACAGCTCAAATAATACCACAAGTGTCATTTCCCTTTTACAGGCCATTTTGTTTAGAAAATAATGGAGAGATGTGTTACTAGCAGCTCTGAAGGCGTCTTTATATAGCTGAACTGGTGATGGTGATAACTACCTGGGAATCATTAATTAGTTCACACAGCTCACAGTTGGTAAGCCTGCAACCATCACCAGCAAATAACATTGCGTACAACACACTTCTATTGCTTTCTTTTTCAGGTTCTTAATTCTATGTCTTTAAGAAAGAAATGCACTGAAACCTTAATATGAACTCCATGGTCTTTTTTAGCTCAAAAATTCATGGCTTCTGTGTTCTCATTTGGTATGAATTGGGACCATCTTGGATCCCATGTTTACTTAGAAAAGGGTCTTGTTATAAGGTGGTTTCAGCTTTGAGCAGAAAGGAAAGGTCAGGGTCATAAGAAGGAATATTTACACTGGGGTACAAGCAAGCAGCACAGAAGGCCCCAGCCAAATTTTTACAGTTGAGATTTTAGGAGACAGCTGTGTGGGCAGTGGAGAGTTGGAAGGGAATAGGGCAATCAGTTAAAAAGTATTTATTATACTCTTACTATGTGCCAGGCACTACAACAAGATGAGCATTAGAAATTCAAAGAAAAGCGGGGGTGGGGGTGGGGGGCAATGGTTCATGTTCTCAAGGGAAAGCAATGTGCAAAGAAATTTGTACCCATAAGTTATACAGACAATGTAGACAGAAATCAATCTCAGAACAAAGGCACTAGTTGGGGTAACAGCTTCTTTCAGAAGATGGGAATTGAGTGTCATCTTGAAGGAAGCCAGGTAAGCCAGAAGAAAAAGGTTAGGAAGGGGTTAGAAAGGATAGGTTGACAAATACCACAGATTTTGTGTGACTCCTGGAGGAAAGAAGGTTTCCATCTATTTATATTCCAATTTTAATTAATTCTTGATAACAAGATGCTAAGTGCTATGCTTTCTACATGGGTGAAGCAATATAAAAACTCTTTTCAGAATCATTTAAAGGACAAAGCCCCTAGTCTTCCTGCCCCAGTTATGACTTTGTCCAGTGTTACAGCGAGACTCCAGAGCAATAGGTACAAGACTCTACCCCAACTACACCTTCTTTTTCTTATATGGTGTATTGAACAATTTAAAATCATTTTCATTACTAGGGCTTCTGACTTAGAAAGAAAATTGAATTCATATTTATAAGTGAACATTTATGAAGGATTTGTAGTATGTTTTATTCTGTGGAAGCTTTACAGTTATTAACAAATTATTACTGGTTGCTTACTTTGAAATTGACTGGCTTGACTATTCTCACTTTTTCACATTTCAGTTATTTTCAAATCATTTTCATTTTTTCATATTTCTACTATCTAGTGACATGGAAGTACCTACACAGTGTTGTGCACAAAGTAGATCTTTTATGAACATCTGCTCTCAGTAACTGTCACTCAGTATTCACCCAGGTCCTCACTGGTAAAGTCAAGGAGAAACCCATCAGTCAGCAAACCTTTATTAAGTACTTACTATGTGTTAAGTGCTGTGACATAGCCTGGGGATAGAAGTACAAAGGGTGAAACAATCTTCACCTCAAGGAGATTACATTTTGAGAGTGGAGGGGGAGGAGGAATCAATTAGCATGTCTATGTGTATGTATGTACATGGGGATATGTGTACATGTGCGTACATATCTAAAATAAATTTTAGATTTAAATTTATATTAAATTTGAATTTATTTTATTTATTTTTTATATTTTATAAAATTTTATAAATTTTTATTTTTATAAATTTTTATATTTTTATATACATTTTATATTTATATTTTTCTAAATTTTATAAAAATAAATTAATTAATTTATTAATTAAATTAAGATTTAAATTTATATTCATAGAACGTATAGAGGATTAGTGAAAATTAATACAAGGGAGGCAAGAAGGAAGCTAACAGTTGGAAAGAGTCTTATATAGAGGGTGGTGTTTGAGAGTGGTGGTTTCACATTGCATTGTGGAAGAAAGGATTCTATAATAGGTTGAAATGAGGAAGGAGGGTGTTCTAGACATGGGGATTGCCTGTACAGAGGTACAAAGAAAGGGGATGTAGTGCTGTTAATGGAAAGCAGAGATGTCAGTCTTGCTGGACTATACATTGACTGTGTGTATGTGTATCTATCTATCTATCTATCTATCTATCTATCTATCTATCTATATCTATATACATAGATATATATACAGATATAGATATGCATATATCTATATACATACATATACATATATACACACATATTTGCACACACACATATATACACTATATATACTATGTAGTATAGTGTGTACTATATATAGTACAGCATACACACATCATACATCTATACTAAATAGTACAATATGTACACAAATATACTATATACTATACAGCATAGTATATACACACATATATGGTAGTTACATATATGTACAAAATAGGTATAGTACAGTTTATACACATAAACTATATAGTAAAGTATATATATATGTTGTATGGCATACAAACATATATACTTTATAGTACAGTATGCACACACATATACTATATGCTATGTACACACATACATACATATATATATGTATGTATGTATGTATACTATATATGTGGTTGATGCAGTGAATAGAGTGCCAGGTCTGGAGTGAGGAAGACCTGAATTCAGATTGGGACTCAGACACTAGCTGTGTGACCCTGGGCAAGTCACTTAACCCTGTTTGCCTCAGTTTTCTCATCTTCAAAATGACGTAGAGAAGGAAATGGCAAACTATTCCAGTATTTTTGCCAAGAAAACCTCAAATGGGGTCACAACAAGTCAGACATTACTAAAACAACTGAATAACAATACACTATATACTATATAGTATAGTATATGCACACACATATATACTATATAGTATACGTATACATGCACATACACATATACTATATGTTATATGTATACACACATATAATATAGTACAGTATTTATACATATGCTACACATTATAAAGCACTGTATATACACAATACATACACATATATGCTATATAATGTAGTGTATACAACATATATACTCATATAAAATGCACACACAAACATATGCACACATTGCATATGTGTATGCATATGCATTTATACATACACACATATGTGTGTATATCTATCTATATCTATCCATCTTATCTATCTGATCTATCTATATCACTTAGGAGGCTGTGACAATAATCTAGGTGAGAAGTAATGAGGGCTTGAATCAAGATGGCAGCTATGTGGGTAGAGAGAAGAGGGGTTGGATGAGAGAGATATTATAAAGGAAGAAATGGCAAGATTCGGCAATTTACTGGATATGTGGGCTGAGAGAGAGTGAAGAGCTAAGGGTAATGCTGGGATTATGAACCTGAGAGACCAGATAGTATCTTGGATGGAAATAGGCAAATTTGGAATAGGGGTAATGTTTTTTTGGGGGGGAAGAGATAGTGTAGACAATGAATTATGTATTGTATTTGTTAAGACTGAGGTGACTCCAGGGTATCTAAGTATATACATGTGTGTATATGCATAGGTTATATATTTGTACGTATATATAATGTATATACACGTGTATACACACATGTACATATGTGTATATATTTTTGTGTGTATATACACACATATATGATAATAGGTGGTTCATGATTCAAAACTGAAGCTCAGGGAGAAAAGTGGAGCCTGGATATGAAGACATGTGAGTCAACTACATAAAGATGATAATTAAACCCACTGAAGTAGAAGAAATTGCCAAGAAAGAACGTAGCAAGAGAATCTAAAAGAGAACTTGGAGAACGCACCAAGTCAGGGAGCAGGGCATAGAAAACAGAGGCCAAGAAGTAGCTCTCAGACAGGAAGGAGGAGAAGCAGGAGACTTCACCCTATTTGGTTTCAGCTCATTTGTAGATTTAGAGGTGAAAGTGAAAGGGACCTTAGAGGTAATTGAGTCCTATCGCCTTGTTTTACAGACAAGGAAACATAAGTGAAGATCAATGATTTAACCACACAGCTATTAATTGTCAGGAGTTGGATCTGAACTTAAATTTTCCTGACTGCTCTGTCTACAGAGCATTTGTTCTGTTAGATGAACCCTATAAGATACAATGAAAGCTTCTTGAGCAAAGAATTATTTCATTTTCTCTTAATATTTGGCCCTCAATAGGCACTAAACAAATGCTTATTGATTAATGGGATATGCCAAACTTCTGCCTATATAATCAATCCCTGACTATGGCTTGGACCTGGTCCACACTTATTTACTGCCTACTTTTCTCACTATCTTAAGGCTGATAAACCATTAATGTTGCCTCCTGTAACTGTGCTGGCATCTTCACAAGAGAGTTCCAGAGAAAATAAGAGAACAACAATGACAAGAAAGTAGAAAAGAAAAACAATGGACATATTTTATTAAGTTAATTGCCTATTTTTTTCTTTTAGATTAGTATTTTTTTTGAGAAAAATAACTCCATGAGATTCTTTGTTTGTAACTTGGTGGATAGTGCTCTGGGCTTGGATTCATAGAGACAGGTGTTTAAATTCTGTCACAGTAGCACTGTGATCCTGAGTCAGTCATTTAACCTCTATCACATGAGTCTCTTCATGTGTAAAATGCAAATAATAGTACTTGTAGCACTTGCCTTATGTCATTGTGCCAAAAATAATGTTGCAATGTATGCAGCAAACTTTAAAGTGCTAAGAAAATGTCAGTTATCATCCTCATTCTCTTCTTGCCCAGCTTGTTACCAGACTACCACAAAGGTAATTGTAGCTCTTGAACAAATAATTTAATTTGTAGAGGATGAGGTACAGAAATGCTATCAAGAATCTGACTAGATCCTCCACACTACATTCTCTATTATTCAGTTACAGTGTAAGTTCTTACATCCAACAATGTAAATTGCAACCCACTCAGGGTTGTTTTTTTTTTTAATCTTGTATAAGTCTTACTCATTTCATAAGGCCAACAAAGGCAATCTTTCAAATGTTCTGATGACATTCCTCTGGTTCTTTTAACACAGTATGGACACTAACGTAGTCATTTACTGACCCACCTTTTTATCTGATCATTATATTTCTCTGATAAAATCTCTTCCACATCTTTTATAGTAGAATTCTCCATTATAAATGAATTACAACTTATTCCTTTCCACCATGTTCTTCTCCATGGTCATTTACTTTGGTCAGCCTCAGTTTTAACTGTTTGATGACATTGGCTTATGATCACATAGCTTCATGAACATAATATTCTTGTTAAAAAAAAAGGTAAGGGAGCTTTGTTTCAAAGAGAAGCGGTGGGATCATTAAAGGCACTGCATAACTTCTCAAAGGCCATTAACCTCCTTCTTTCTCTTGTTCAGAATGGGTCCAGTTTATATACATCTCTTATCTCTGTCCAAGATATGTGTGCTAATGGACTAGCTTAATTAGTTGGTCCATTCAATTGCATATTGTAGTCTGAACAATAGATGTAGGTATTTCATTTTTTTGTCCCCTGTATGGATAGTAAAATTAAACTTTTAAAAATGATTGTGGATCTCATTTAGGTGGCTTTATGTGTTCTACTACTTGATCCAATAAACTTAACATCATTTACAAATAGAACCATCAGGTGATATACAGGAAATCAATCTTCCATTTGGACCCTATAGTAGACATCCTCCATAACATAGATTAATACCTGTGGTGAGCATATATTTCTCTATTTTATATCTCACTTGATATTAATAACCAGAGTGTTGCTGAGCAAAGTTGTCACTACAGTTACATTGTTCAAAAAAAGCTAATATGATTTTAACATATTCATGAGACATACCCTGATGGAGGACAGCCTTTGAGACAGTATATTGCTTTATCGAATCAAATGCTTTATTATAGTAAAAAAAAAATCTCAAAAATATCTTTAAAAGCCAATTTCAATTCAACTGAGCAAACTCTTATTAAATGCTTATTATATGCAAAGTACTTGTACTGTGCACTGGGGTACAAAGATACTTTTTAAATTATATACTCCCTATTCTTAAGAAGTATGTATTCTTTGGGGTGAAGGCAGAAGTAGTTTACACATACACTGATAACATATAAATAGTGCATATATATGTATTATCTATCTATCATCTATCTATCTATCTATCTATCTATCTATCTATCTATCTATCTATCTATCTATCTATCCATCCATCCATCCATCCATCCATCCATCCATCCATCCATCCATCCATCCATCTATCTATCTATCTATCTATCTATCTATCTATCTATCTATCTATCTAATGTAAGGAATGATGGAGGCAGAGGAAAGCTCCTGGCATGGCATTCCAATAAAATGTAATGTGAGAGAGAATATTTACATGGAGAGGTCAGAAAAGCTTTCCGTATAAAGAGGTGCCTGACCCAAGCCTTGAAGATTCTGAAAGCTGTAGTTAAAAGGAGAGCATTTTTGCCTTATATGATTGCACAGATGTAGGGGAGTATTCTGGTCCTTTCTTGAGTAAGGTTCAGGATCCCAGGATACAGTAAAAGGAGCTGCCATTTCCTTTATGTGCCATTTATGTTGTCAGAGATGAAACCCCAGGATCATATAGTTCAGATCAGGCTCCTGGTCATAGTCATCGTATAGGATAAAGAGGCCAATCCTACCACTGGAGTATAGGGTCCTAGCCTTTATTTTCTATTTGGAAAGTAGGACTGTTAAGCAAGGTTATTAGTCCTCCCCTAGTCAGTACTTCCTAAGAAAAAAACTGACTTGGACGGGAGGATGAGAAGGAACAAAAATCAGAACATAGCACAGGATAGGAGCCAGCAGTGCAAGCCAGCTTTATTAAAGGGAAAAACTCACAAGATGAGGGGCCAACCAAGGAAGTCATCTCTTCTGCTGGGGTGCCAAAAAATGTTAAAGACCGGGGGGTTTTAGAAAGTTCTTATTTGAGTCAAGTAGAACCAAAGCTCGAGGGGGGAAGGTGGGATGCCTAGACCTGGTGTGCAGGTCATGTTTTGTGAACTGGGCTGACTCATTTCAGGGTGACAGTTTCAGAAACTGAAAGACAAACTCCTCCATAGCCCATTACCACAGGTCTAACTTTGAGCAACTTAGTTGGATTCTCTGATGGGATGTGGGGAGGGTACTGATGTCCTTGAGGGAGGGCAGGTTGTATTCAAGGAATCCCTAGCTATCTGATTTGGTTGGAATGTAAAATGGATGAAGGAAAATGAAACCAAATGGAGAAAATTAGAATAGAGACCTTAACTGTGAAGCTAAGAAATGTGTATTTTATCCTGTAGGGCAGGCAACAAGAAAATGCTGTTGGGATTTGAAGGGAACATTCTAAAAGTCTGGAAATAGTGCTTAAAAACAAGTCAACCAAGAAGGCAAGCAACTATTGACATATAGTCCTGTTTATTCATCTCTATAAAATCTTTATGAGAATGGCTTACACATGCATACAGGTTATCCTTGGAGGGAACCTGGACAGAGAGCAGGCTGGCTTTTGCAGATAATTTTCTAAAGTGGACCACATTTTCATGGACACAGAAGTCAGAGGTGTAGAGAATTTAATAACATCCTGCTGTATCTACTGTTTATTAATTTTTAAAAAAGCATTTGACTCAGTAGAACAAAATGATCCCCTTTAAACTAGGTCCCACTCAAGTACTGTGTTTTGCAAGACCATACAATAGATATGACTAGAGAGATAATTCTGTTTAACAGTCCACTGAGTACTGATGTCAAGAGATGCACAAGTAAGTGATGTATGCTTACCTAAGGTGTTCACCAGTGTCATGGAAGAGGATTCAAAAAAATGTGTAATACATTTTCCACTCTAAAATTCATACAGATTAGAATTCAGTTTATAGAAGTATTTTCAATTATATAATTTAACTCAGCTGGTAAATTACCTCTCTTGCCTGGCTGCCCTCTCCTAAGTTGCCTGGGAACTTCTAATTTCAGTGAAATTCAGTTTTTTCTACATCTAACAGACAAACTAGGGAGCATTTATTGAAAAAGTATGATATTTAATTGGAACTGAACTGACTAGTAAAATAAAGGAAAAATCTCACATATGTACTTGGACAAATACAATCTCTTCTTTCTCCTTCCTCCCTCTACCCCATGCCTGCACAGATTTTGGAGATTTGGGAAATAATATTTATCAAGACTTGTGTTTTGGTGTGAGAGAAGTCTGGTGTGGTTGTCAATGCAGACAACCTTCCCATGTTGGTATGAAAAATGATCCTACAAGTATTTGCTAGCAATTCTCATATTCCATGTTTCCATGTCATTCTTCACATGTATGGTATACTGCATCATTTGATTTGGATGATCATGGCTATCCTTGTACTCCCCTTTCCTGTTTACCTCTCCTCATGGTTACAATTCCTCTGTGACCACCATCTTGTATATTTTTGCGTTGTCAGCCTAATGGTACAATCATTCTGTATCTAGGCACATAGTCCAGTGGGAAGTGAAATCCGGGAGATGTTCCCAATGAATAGTCAGGAAAAGTTGTCCTCTTTACATTAGAAGTGTTTCTGTTATAAATGATTCCATATTGATGACAAAATTCTCTAAAAGCTTATGTTCACAAAAGATATTTTATTAATTGGATTACAGCCTATGGCTAAATGGCTCAGTCTCACTGAGTCTTAGTTTACTGATCTGAAACTTTTGACCATTATAGCACTTAATTTATGGGGTTGAGATGATAAAAAGCTATAATAAACAAAAAGAATTTCATAAACCTTACAGCAGCTATGCAAGTAACTATACATTATTAATGTAACAAATTGACTTCTGGTCTCATAATTGATCTAGGAGCAGAGAAGCAGCTTACCAGCTCAGCAGGAAAGGTCTCGGTCCAAGAGTAGCAGCTTCAGTCAGCCTCACAGGAGCAGGCTCCAAGCCTGGAGCAGTCTATCAGGGATGCCCCACCTTCCTGCAAGCTAACCACTCCCTAGGCAGGTGAGCAGGTGTCTGTGAAGTAAAGCAAGGCCCCATCCCAGCAAACTCACCCCCAGCACAAGCCAGGAGCTAGGCCTTGACCTCATTGCTGACCAGTAGTGAAACTTTGCCCCTGGGCTGGCCAGCAAGACCCCCACCCCTACCAGCAGAAAGATCCTGTTTCCATAGCAACCTAGCAGTAGGACCCCACCCTTGGAGTTTACCAGCAATAGAATTACTCTTTTTAGGACCTGCTAGCAGAGAGGCTCTATTTCCATAGCAACCCAGCAGTAGGGTCCCACCGCTGGAATAGGCCAGTAGCTGCAGATCACACCCAGAGGAGACCAACAGCAAGGTCCCATTCCCAGTACAAGCCAGAAGGGAAGCCTACCCTCCTGAGAGAGGAAGCTCCTAAGTCCTGAAGCCCGGTGAAAGCCAGTAATAAGACCCCTGAACTTCAGCACAAGAAGCTTGAGACAGCGCAGGGTCAGAGCCCGATTCTCACATAAAAACACCAAGTCACAAAAAAATGAACAATAACAACAAAAAAAAAATGCAAAAAGAATTTGACTATAGAAATAAAAATTTATCTTACTCTATAAGGAGGTAAAAAGGGATGGGATAATAGAAGGGAGACTGATAAAAGAGAAGATGTATTGGAGAAGGTGGTGATCAGAAGTAAAACATTTGTGAGGGGGGAAATGGGAGCGGAAGGATAAACAAGTGAAAAATAGCATGGAGGGAAATATACAATTAATTATCATAACTGTAAATGTGAATGGGATGAACTCAACCATAAAATGGAAACAGATAGCAGAATGGATTAGAAAATCATAATCCTGTAATATGTTGTTTACAAGAAACACATTTGAAACAGAGAGATACACACAGGTAAGGAGCTGGATCAGAATCTGTTATACTTTAACTGAAGCAAAGAAAGAAGAGGTAGCAATCATGATCTCAGACAAAGCAAAAGCAAAAATAGATCTAATTAAAAGAAATAAAGAAGGAAACTATATCTTACTGAAAGGTACAATAGACAATGAAGTCATATCAATACTAATTCTATCTATATATCTAAAATGGTGTAGCATCTAAATTTTTGAAGAAGTTGAATGACTTACAGGAGGAAATAGTAAAACTATTCTAGTGGAGTACTTCAATTTTCTTCTCTCAGAACTAGATAAATCTAACTAAAATATAAACATGAAAGAAGTTAAGGAGGTGAATAAAATTCTGGAAAAATTAAAGATGATAGATCTCTGGAGAATATTGAATGAAAATAGAAAGGAATACACTTTTCTTGCAGCAGTACATGGTACCTACACAAAAATTGACAATGTATTAGAACATTAAAAACCTCACAAATGCAGAAAAGCAGAAATAATAATGCATCCTTTTCAGATTATAATGCAATAAAAGTTACATTTAAGAAAGGACAATGGAGAGATTAAAAATTAATTAGAAATTGAATAACCTAATCCTAAAAAACAAGTGGGTAAAAGAACAACTCAAAGAAACAATCAATAATTTCATTAAAAAATTACAAAAATGAGACAATATACCAAAATTTATGGGATACAGAGAAAGCGGGACTTAAAGGAAAATTATACCCCTAATTGCTTACATCAGTAACATAGGGAAAAAAAGCAGATCAATGAATTGGGCAACTGCAAAAATATTAGAAAAAGAACAAATCAAAAATCCCCAATTAAACACCAAACTGGAAATCCTGAAAATCAAAAGAGACATCAGCAAAACTGAAAGTAAGAAAAACATTGAACTAATAAATAAAACTACAAGCTGGTTTTATGAAAAAAAAAACCTCACGAATAAAATAGATAAGCCATTGGTTAATTTGATAAAAAAAAAAAAAGGAAAGGAGAAAAATCAAATTACTAATATAAAAAATGAAAAGGGTAAATTCACCACCAATGAAGAAGAAATCAAAATAATCTTTAGGAAAAATTTTGCCCAATTATATGACAATAAATATGAGAATCTAGATGAAATGGATAAATATATGGGAAAATATATATTACTGATATCAACACAAGAAGAAATAAAATAAAATAGCTCAATCTTAGAAAAAGAAATTGAACAAGCCAGAAATGAACTTCCTATGAAAAAGTCCCCATGAACAGATGGATTCCCAAGCAAATTCTACCAAACATTTAAAGAACAATTAATCCCAGTTCTATATAAACTATTTGGGGAAAAAAAAAGTTGAAATCCCACCAAATTCCTTTTACAACACAAATATGATGGTATTACCCAAACCAAGAAGAACTTAAAACAGAGAAAGAAAAGTACAGACCAATTTCCCTAATGAATGTTGATGCAAACATTTAAAATAAAATACTAGCAAAGAGATTACAGCAATATATTACAAGGATCATACACTATAATCAGGTGGTATTTATACCAGGAATGCAGGGCTGATTCAATATTAGGAAAATGATCAGCATAATTGGCCATGTCAGTAACAAAACCAACAGACATCAGAAAATGCCTTTGACAAAAAACAGCATCCATTCCTATTAAAAACACTGGAGAGCATAGGAATAAACAGAGCTTTCCTGAAATTGATAAGTAGCATTTATCTAAAACTATCAACAATCATTATCTGTCATGGGAATAGGCAATCAGAGTTGAAGCAAGGATGCCCATTATCACCTCTGTTATCTAATATGGACTAGAAATGTTCGCTATTGAAATGAGAAAAAGAAATTAAAGGAGTTAGAATAGGCAATGAGGAAACAAAACTATCACTTTGCATATGATATGATGCTAGAAAATCCAAGAGACTTAAATAAAAAACTACTCAAAATAACTCAGCAAAGTTTCAGGATCCAAACTTGTTAACATTTCTATATATTACTAACAAAGTCCAGCAACAAGAGATGGAAAGAGAAATTCCATTCCAAGGATACATTTAATATTTCTGCTTTTCTGCATTTAACCATAAAGTTTTTATGCCCCTTTTTAAAGGGGTCATGTACTGCTGAGAAAAAGGCATTCTTTCTATTCCCACTCAGTTCTCTCCAGAAGTCCATCATATCTCACTTATCTAAGATTCTGTTCACACTCTTGACTTCTTTCTTATTTGTTTGTTTGGCCAGATTTATCTAGTTCTGAGAGGGGTAGGTTGAAATCCGCCACTATTATAGTTTTCCCATATATTTCTACTTATAATTCATTTACCTTTTCCTTTAAAAATTTGGAAGCTATAGTATTTGCTACATATATGGTCAGTATTGATATTACTTCATTATCTATGGTACCTTTAAACATGATTAGTTTCTCTGCTTGTCTCTTAATTAAATCTATTTTAGTCTGAGATCACGATTTTTTTACATGAAGCATAATAAATTGCACTTCCAGCTCTTTATTTTTACTTTATGTATGTCTTTCATTTTTAAGTGTGTTTCTTGAAAACAACGTATTATTGGGTTCTGGTTTGGATCCATTCTGCTATCCCTTTCTGTGTTATAGGTGGGTTCATCTCATTCACATTCCAAGTTAGAATTAATATTTGTATTTTTTCCTCCATCCTATTTGTCCTTATTGCTTATTCCTTCTATCTCTTTTTTACACTACCCTTCCTCAGAAGTCAAATTTACTTCTGACCACTGGCTCCCTAATCATATACCCTTTTAATGGCCTCATCTTTATCCCATCCCCTTGCCCTCCTATTTCTCTGTAAGATAAGATCACTTTTATACCATACTATATATGTGTGTCTGTGTATGTTTATATGCACATATAATTCCCTCTGTAATCCAGTTTTGATGAGAATAAAGTTCCAACACTCCTCATCCTCTAGCCTATCCTCCCTCCACTGTTACTGGTCTTCTATTTATACCTCTTTATATAAGATAATTTGTTCCATTTTACCTCTTTCTTCCAAATTTTACTTTTTTTAGGATCATCCCATCATAATCAACTCAACCCTAAGCTTTCTATCTATCTATCTATCTATCTATCTATCTATCTATCTATCTATCTATCTATCTATCTATCATCTATCTATCTATCTATCTATCTATCTATCTATCTATCTGTCTATCTGTCTATCTGTCTATCTGTCTGTCTGTCTGTCTGTCTATCTACTCTTCTGAACTACTCTAGTAATGATAACATTCTTAAGTTACAAATGTCATTTTTATGTATAAGAAGTAAACAGTTTAACCTTATTAAATCTCTTATAATTCATTATCTTATGTTTCTCCCGATTCTTGTAAGTCAGCTTTTCTGTTCAGTTCTTGTTTATTTCTCAAGATTGCCTCAAAGTCCTTTAATTCATAAAATATCCATTTTTTTCCCTTGTAGGATTATACACCACTTTGCTGGATATGTTATTCTTGATTGTAAACCCAACTCCTGTGCTCTTTGTAATATCATTTTCTATGCCTTTTGGTCTTTTAATGTAGAAGCTGCTAAATCTTGTGCTATCCTAACTGTAACTCCATAATATTTAAATTGTCTCTTTCTAGTTGCTTGTAATATTTTCTCCTTGACCCAGGAACTTTGAAACTTACCTATAATATTCTTGTAGATTTTCATCTGGGTATTTCTTTCAGGCAGTGATTGGTAGATTTTTTCAATTTCTATTTCACCTCCTAGTTCTAAAACTTCAAGGCAATTTTATTTAATAATTTCTGGAAGTATAACGTCTAGACTCTTTTTTGGATCTTAACTTTCAGATAGTGAAACACTTCTTATATATTATTCCTCCTTGATTTGTTTTCCAGGACAGTTTTATTTCTAAAGAAATATTTCACATTATCTTTTATTTTTTCATTCTTTTAATTTCGTCTTGTTACATCTTAATGTCTTATGAAATCATTAGCTTCCCCTTGACCAATTATAATCTTTTTAAAATTTTATTTATTTGCAGTGTTCTACAATCACTACCATATAACTTGGATTTTCCCCCCTCCCCCTCCTTCCCTGAGACAGCATACAATTTTATATATCTTCTACACATACATTCCTATTAAGTACATTTTCACCATAGTCATGTTGCATAGAAGAATTTAAATGAATGGGAGAAATCATAAATCAAACCAAAACATAATACAAAACAAAATGATCTGCTACATTCTGCAATTGAATTCCATAGTTCTTTCTCTTGACGTGGAAGGCATTTTTCCTTAAAAAAAAAATGGAAATTTTTTAAGTCCTTGCATTGCAATGAAGTTCTAAGTCTACCAGAAAAAGTCCTTGCACCCTGTGGTTGTTGCTGTGTACAAAGTTCTCCTGTTTCTGCCCCTTTCACTCAGCATCAGATCATATAAGTGTTTCCAGGAGTCTCTGAAGTGTTCCTGTTTGTCATTTCTTATAGAGCAGTAGTATTCCATTACATTCATATACCACCGTTTATTCAGTTGTTTTCCAATTGATGGGCATCCCCTTGATTTCTAGTTTTTGGTCACCACAAAGAGTGCTACTATCAATATTTTTGCACATGTGGGACTCTTTCCCATTTTTATGATCTTTTGGGGATACAGTCCTAGAAGCAGTACTGCTAGGTCAAAGGGTATGCACATTTTTGTAGTCCTTTGGGCACAGTTCCAAATTGCTCTTCAGAATAGTTGGATCATCTCGTAGCTCCACAGCTCCACCAATATCTCCACCTACTCTCCCACATCTTCTCCAACATTTATCATCTTCCTGTTTTGTCATGGTAGCCAATCTGATAGGTGTGATTTGGTATCTCAGAGTTGTTTTGATCTGCATATCTCTAATCAATAGTGATTTAGAGCATTTTTTCATATGGCTGTAGATATCTTTAAATTCTTCCTCTGAAAACTGCCTGTTCATACCCTTTGACCATTTATCAATTGAGAAATGACTTATATTTTGGTACATTTGACTCAGTTCTCTATATATTTTAGAAATGAGGCACTAGTTGTAAACATTATTTCCCAGTTTTCTGCTTCCCTCCTAATCTTGGTTGTATTGGGTTTGGTAGTGCAAAAACTTTTCAGTTTAATGTAATCAAAATTACATTATTGAAAAATTCAGAAAAGAAAAAGAGTAATGCCAGAAAATTAAGAACATTATGAAAAGAAAGTCAACCAATTTGAAAAAGAGATCCAAAAACTTACTGAAAAAAATAACTCTTGCACTTCATAATGCTTTCTATCTCTTGTCAAAAATTCTTCCCTTTTCCATGAATCTGATAAACACACTATTCCTTGCTCCATTAATTTGTTTATAATATCTATTTTTATGCCTAGATCATGTACCCTTTTGGATTTTATTCTTGTGTACAGTGTCAGGCATTGATCTATGCCTAGTTTCCACCACACTGTTTTCCAGTTTCCCCAGCAATTTTTGTCAAACAGTGAGTTCTTATCCCAGAATCTGGGGTCCTTGGGTTTATCAAACAGTAGATTGCTATATTCCTTGAGTACTATGTCTTGAGTACCTAGCATTTCCACTGGTCTACCCTTCTGTTCCCAATTATAATCTTTAAAGAGTTATTTTCTTCAGTAAGTTTTTGGATCTCTTTTTCAAATTGGTTGACTTTCTTTTCATAATGTTCTTGATTTTCTGGCATTACTCTTTTTTCTTTTCTCAATTTTTCCTAAACTTCTCTTATTTGATTTTTAAATAACTTTTTAAGCTCTTCCAACAAGTCTTTTAGGGCTTGTGACTTTTTAACATTTTTCTTTGAAGTTTTACTTCAATGTTTTGACTTCATTGTCTTCTTCTGAGTTTGAATTCTGATATCTTCTCTATCACCATAGAAGCTTTCTGGGCTTGGGTTCTTTCCCTGTCATTCCTTTTGTTAAATAGCGTATTTCTTGACTGTTAACTCTATGTTGGGGTGGGACTCTGCTTCCATGATGTCTCTGGCTTCAGGATTTTTTGTGCTGTTGTTTTCTGAGCTCTCTCTGTAGGTCTTTGGCTTTTTGGTGTAGTCACTACTCCTCTCATGCCTTGATCTATGAGCTGTGACTAGGACCTCTAGCACTGTCATTGCAAATATTCTTGCTCCCTTCGGAGACCACAAGAATCAACTCATCCCTCTGCTCTGGAGTAGAAACCAGGGTTTCTGCTCTCCTGTTAATGACCACAACCAGAATGAACCTGCCCTTCTGGGAACACACTCAACAGGATTTGTGCTCTCCTTCTTGTTGACAGTCATAGCATGGGACTGTTTCCAGCCAACTCACTCGGATCTCAGAGGACTTCACAGTCTTCCCCTGGTTAGTCATGGGATGAGAGTTCCTAAAACTTAGGCCGCTGCCATCAGGACTTGCTGTTTGTTGAGTCTGAGTTATTTGCCATAGGCCAGATCACCATTTAGAGAGGTCATATCTTTCTTAATGTCCTTGCAAGTTATCTTAGGTTAGATGACTGTTTTATCCCAACTTTTATTTATTTCTGTTGTTCTAAAATTTACTTTGAGGCATTATTTTTGAGGGAGAGAATGAAGATTTGGGAGAACCAGGTTATTTCCAGCCTTATTCTTCCATCTTCCCACAATTCCCTCTAGGTCTGCATATTAGGAGCATTGCTTCTATGCACATTTTAGATCAAGTAACTGAAAGGAGAGAATTAACAATGTAAATTTAATGTAAAATAATAACTAATTGCAAAGAATAGGCACTAGCTTTGCAGTAAAGGTAATGTATTACTTTTACAGATTCATTTATTAACTTGTTCAACAAACACTGAACGCTTACTGTCTACAAGGGGTTGAGCTAAAAACAAAGAAGGATATAATGAGATGGTGTTACCTAGTGGATAGAGTGTTGGTCCTGGCATCAGGAAGACCTTGGTTTAAAACCTATCTCTGATTCTTATTAGGTATGTGATCATGGGCAAATAATTTTACTTTCTAAGTTCTTCTCTGCTAAACTGATCTGTTAATAGCAAAAGTTTACTGAGTTGAAGAAATTACAGATCTGAGTGATTTCATGTCCTTGCACTTAGTAGAGACTTGCTTATTTGTTGAAAGAATGAGTTCTGAAAGCAAGAGAAATAAATTGCAAACAAAAATATATCTGTTTGATCTTGAAAGCTATTAGATATCATTCAATTATATGCCTTAGAGCTTCCTGGAACTTCACTAGGAAATGGATTTTTCTGTTATTATTAAGGCTGGTTGAGAAGATGAAGGTGAAGGAAACTTTTAGACTGTTCTGACAAAGTTCTGACTGATATTTATTTGCTTTTTACAGATAAACTTGCTAACAGAAAGGTTGACAAAAAAAAAAATTAAATTTTTTCCATAAAACTATATAGAGCAAAAAACACTTAAATTAACTTCTGGCTGTTGCAAAATTATTATGCTTATGTTTGACAGCTTTTAGTTCTTGGTATTCTTATTTTTAATTTAGCAAAATTGAACATTCAGACAATTTTTAAACTTATTCCTTTCATATGTCTTTAGCATTTTATGTGTTAGTGCTGAAATAGATTTCAGCAAATTTAAAACAGAAACATTTAGTGCAATCCTCTTATTTTTACCATATTTTTACCACTTAGTTTTGTAATAGTAGTTGTAATAATAGTAATATATAATATATATATATGTATGTATAGTATTGTAGCTGTAATAGTGGTTATCTCCTTTCAGTATTTCAGATAAGAGAAAATAGCTGGAAAACACGCTGACTTAGGCCGTTATGTAATGCAAAAAAAATTCTTTTAAAAGTTTTTTTCTTTCACTACTAACTTTACCTATCACTGGCATAAATATTTAAATTTGAATAATCTTATGACTCATTGTGGAGTCAAATTTCTCAAAGATAAAGCATAATTTATAATATCAAGATATTCATTCTGGTTTGGTGTTCTCACTCTGTACTGTGTGTATGCTTGTGTGTGTTTTAAACTTCCAGTGTTCTTATTTCATCAAGAAATTCTAGTTTGTACCCTTTTTTGGCCTTATTCCTTTCTCTGTAGTTACCTTGAATGCAGCTAGAGGTTTAGGGTGAGTAAGGCTTGCATCCTGAACTGATTTTGATTCTGGAGAGTTATGCATGGAACTTACACTTCATTTTTCTTGTTTTGTCTTGCCTTGCCTTCCCTTCTCTTTCTTTCCCATGCAATAAAGGTTTTCCAACTAGTTGGAAGAACTGTTTGTTTTTAAATTTAATTTGGCGTAGTGGAAAGGTTGCTGGACTCAGAGAAAGACTTGTGTTAAACTGCAATTCACTCACTTGAATTCTATGTGACAAAGGGTAAGTTATTGAACTCCTCTAGGCTTCAGTTACCTAATCTTTGAACTGAGGGAGTCTGACTTAATGATCTCTAATGGTCTTTCCAGCTCTAAATTTATGATCCTGTTATCCTGTGATTATTAGAACACATTAGAATTATAGACAGATTCATTATTGACTACTTACATTTGAGTGATGTCATTCCTTTGAGGTACTACAGTGTCAGGGCAGCTAGGTGGTATAGCAGATAGAATGTCAGGTCTGGAATCAGGAAACCTCATCTTCCTGAATTCAAATCTGGCCTCAGATACTTACTATCTATGTGACCCTGGGCCAGTCACTTAACTCTGTCTCAGTTTCCTCATCTGTGAAATGAGCTAGAGAAAGAAATAGCAAATCCCTCCAGTGTCTCTGTCATGAAAACCCCAAATGGAATCACAAAGAGTCTGATAAGACTGAAAATGACAGAACCAAGTATTCAAAGCACAAAAGGTGAGGAGGGAGTTCATTCCAGCAGGGGGAAAGTTAGAGTTGGGAGGTGCAATGCTGATTTCCAGGTTGGCCATTATAACTGGAAGATAGAGCATATGAAATATACCTCCAATGGTAGTCAGGAGATGTTTGTGAGGGGCATTAAATACCAAGATGAAGAGTCTGTATTTTATCTTAGAGTAGTTAGCAGGTGAGTATCCCAGGAGTCAGGCAGAACATAGTCTCAAATTAAATCAGCTTCATTGAAGTACCACAAGAGATAGTAAAGGCTGATATAGAGGTTGTGATTTGGGAGCATGTGACAGTCTGCTAAAGGTCTTCCCTACATGGATACAATTCAACAAGGTCTACACGAGTTCCAGAGGCTAATCCTCTTTTAATTAATTCATTCAGCAAGCACATGCTAATTACCTACTGTGTGCTATGTGCTGAGAAATACATAAAGTTTAGCTAAAAGGTGATCCTTGCTCTTATGGAGATTAGAGTCTAGTAGGGGTCCAAGGCACAAACATAGGGAAAGATATTAGTCATTAGTCATATTTATGTAGTGCTTTAGAGCTTGCAAAGAGCTCATATCATCCTCACAAAAGCCTTAAAAGGTGAAAGCTATCATTATTCCAATTTACAGCTAAGGGAACTGAAATTCACAAAGATTAAATGACTTTCTAAAGTCACACAGCTAGTACGTGTCTGAGGACATACTGGAACTTGGATCTTGCTGACTCGAATCCTTTGCTCTAGCCACCATACAACATTGTTTTTAAAAACGTTTATGAAACAACAACAGTGATATGGTCATTGACAGAGGGAAACTAGTTCTGCAAGAAGAACGTGATGAGTCAATATGATAAATATGATAAAAGCAAAGGGTGAATTTCTGATCTCGGTGACATTGTAGCTGTTATTGCTGATCAATCATTTTCACCTGTATCCAACTCTTTGTGATCCCATTTGGGTTTTTCTTTTTCTTTTTTTGTTGGCTGAGATACTGGAGTGGTTTGCACTGCCTTTTCATTTTAAAGATGAGGAAATTGAGGATAACAGTATTAAGTGACTTGACCAGGGTCACATAGCTAGTAAGTGTCAGATGAGTCTTCCTGACTCCAAGTCTGGCACTCTATCCCTTGTACCTCCCAGCAGCCCCATGCTTTGAGTACTTAGATTGCTACAAAGCACAGTTCATGTGTCACCATTTATAAGGGGCCTTTCCTGATTCCTCTTTAATCATGACAGTGTCCTCCTTCCTTCGGTTATCTTGTAATTATTGCTTTTCTAGTTACATCTTGTAACCCACCTGCCCCTGCCTCCAGTGCCAGCAGATTTTAATCTCCTTGAAGGCAGGACAATAGTTTTCATTCAATTACAATAGTATTAGCTAGCATTCATATAGTGCTTTAAAGGTTTGCAGAGAACTTTACAAATATCTCACCATAACCCTGGGACGTAGGTGCTATTATTATCCCTGCTCTGCAGGTGAGGAAGCTGAGGCAGACAGAGGTTAAGAGACTTAATCACTATCGGTAAGTTACCCACTTACTGTCTGTATTCACAGACAGTGTTTGTGGAAATATTTGAACTTAGGTCTTCCTTCATTTTTGTCTTTACATCCCCATTTTCTACACAGCATCGCCTTGAAAATAACTGATGTTTGATAATTCTTAGTGTATTGATCTCTTTAACATCAACTCAGTTTCCTGTTATAACATACTTTTCAACAGAAAGCTCCAGAGATCGGAAATCATGATATATTTATCTTTTTATCTCCCTTAGCACTTGATGTAGTATCTTCTATTGTAGTATAGGCAGAATTTATTATTGAAGTTGTTTCTTTAATTTTGATGAAATTTACTGATTTATCAAATGATTAGGTGCCTTTTTTTGTGCAAGGCACAAAGATTCAACAATAAAAAGAAATTAGTTCTTACCTTCAAGACCCACAATGTCCTAGGAGATACATGTACAGAAATAAATAGATACAAGGTAATTGAAGGAAGGAGCAAGCACCAGTGTCAAAGAAGTCAACACAAGAGAGAGTACACAGGAGGAAAGGGCAGTTTATAATGTCAGACACTGAAGGGAGATCAAGGAGGATAGGGACTGAGAAAAGGCCATCAGATTTGCCAATTAGGAGATTGTTGGTAACCTTGGAGAAATGAGTTTCAGTCTAGTGACAGGGTCAAAGCAAAATTTTAAAGGGTTAAGAAGTGAGTGGATGGTGAGCAAGAGTGATGGACTGGGAGAACAGGAAGGGTTGGAGACCCTGAAAGATGCTGTGAAGATGATGTTTACTAGGATTGAGACAGAGAAAAAGATGAAGAGATAGAAAATTATGATGAGAGAGCTGAACTATGGAGGTGTGAAGCTGATGGAGCCTGAATAATTTGGGATTGATGATAAGGTTTAAGGCATAACCACCCTTGTGGATTGAGTAGATAGAGAAATAAAGGCCCTGGGAGTTGAGTTTTAAGAATAAGGAGGTCAAGGCATTGAAGAAGAGAGCACCATTGGAGTTCCCAAGAAGTTGACATCTAAAGGAAGACAAAGGTACAGAACTCCTTGAGAAAGAAGAGAGAGCCATTTGTGGCCTAATAGACAACTGGAAAGACCTGAGTAAATCTAGAAAGCTTGAAACACAAAGAAGGAGAGATTTCTGGAAGGTGGTGACTAGAGGATCTGGAAGTAGTAGTAGAGGAGCAAGTATACCAGTTCCTCTTCCTAGTTCACCATGCCAGGGGTCAAGAGAAGGAAAAAGAAATAAGTAGAGTACAGTAAAAGTCTGATGCAGATTTAATGGTGGATTATTTTAAATAATCAAATTTAATTTAGGCAACTGGGAGTACTTAATGATTTCATTGTGAATTCCCCATAAAAGGTAGTGTACATCAACTATGAAATTCCTCAAATTAAAGTGTTAACATGCAGAGCTCTGCCATATACATAGCAATATGATCTCCAAGACATTGATTTCATTTGTGAAATTTGACTTGCTAAATGCAGAATGATTGGTTGGTGAAACATGCAGTGGTGTGCTTGTAAATATTTAACAACCGCCCTAAAAGGCACCCAGGACACACTAATAAGTATAATCTGCGTTAATTACATTTTCTCCATCTGTTTCTAAAGTCTAGAAATCAATAAAACCATAATTTTGCCCTGATTTGTAGCATTTGAAGACTTCTGAGATATAAATGTTCACACTGAAAATTACAACTATCTCTCACCAGCGAGTCAAAACTGGTTCTCACACCTGCCTGAAAATGTCTTCACGCATCAGATTTCTTGCATACGTTGGGCTTAGGTGAAGCAGGACTGGGGAGACATCTCCTACATTTGAGCCCCTGCAAACCTCAAGGAGCTACAGCATTCATACATTGATTTTCAACTGTTTCATTTGCATTGTTGTCTTTTTTTTTAATTTCTCCACACTTGGTTACTTCATCAGCTCCCATGAGTTTAGTTATCAACTCTATATTACTTCTTTCTCTCTCTCTCTTCTTCATATTATTTACACACACACACACAAACACACACACACACACACATATATCTGTCCATCTATATTTATTTTGTTTTGCTTTGCTTTGATTTTGGAGTCCTAGTCTCTTTCTGATCTCAGCATTTTTAAGGGTCATAGACATTTCAAACTCAACATGTTTAAAACAACACTCATTGTTTTTTGCTCAAATCTGCTACTCTTCTGAACACATTTCTTTCCAGTTGATCACCTACTGTTTAAACACCCAGGTTTGAAACCTCCTTCTCATGGTCAATTCCTTTCTTCCTTGCGCAACTTATCCAATCAGTTGTCAGGCCTTGTAGTTTCTACTTCCACATCTTTTTCCCCTCTCCTGCCCCCTTCTCTTGACTCAGAACCAACTCCCCAATCTGTTTCAAGTCCTCTCCACACCTCACTTGGGCTCTTGTAATCCCCTCCTGATTGCTCTCCTAGCTTCAAGTTTCTTTTCTTTCCAATCCATCCTCCATACAGCTACTAAAGTTATTTCTCCTGAAGCACAAGCCTAACTATGTTACTTTATTGCTCAACAAACTCCAGTGGTTCCATATTTCCTCAAGGGCCCAGTCAAGACTCTTCTGTTTAGCATTTAAAGTCCTACACAATCTTGCCCCAACTTACCTTTCCAGCTTTATTACACATTATTCCCTTCATTCATTATATGGTTCATAAGTGGCTTAATGCACCAAACACACACTGTACCTCTTAGACACTCACTCTCTTAAACATTTGAAGACATCAAGACAAGTCTCTTCCTCTGTCCATCCCCTCTCCCTAAACAGTTTCTCTGGTCTTTCTAGAGGACCTAGCTCCCTGCCCTCTCCCCTACCCAAACTCAATCCAAGAACACTTGGATTCGGATTATAGAAAAACAAATATCCCCTTTACTGGATCACCATCTCCCCTCTTTTCTGCCCCCCCATCCCAAGAAAATGGCTTACGTGCTACTTTTCATACATGATGCATTACATTTTATCTTATAACCTCTACACTGGTTGTTCCCCATTCTTGGAATGGACTATTTTCTATTAGAACCCCTGATTTACTTGGAGGATTTACTCAAACACCCCCTTCCCCATGAAACTTTTGCAGACCCCTATAGCTACCAGTGGGTAGCTAAAACCATGCCATGGATAGAATGCCTAGAGTCAGGAAGACCTGAGTTCAGATCTGGCCTCAGAGGCATGTACTAGTCATGTGACCCTGAGCAAGTCCCTTAACACCTTTTGCCTCCATTTTCTTATATGTAAAATGAGCTGGAGAGGGAAATGACAAACTATTCCAGTATCTTTGCCAAGAAAACTGCAAATGGGGTTATGAAGAGTTGGACATAACTAAAATAAATGAACCACAAAAGGTTCTATTTTCATTTATGCTTCTTTGATTTTGAATGACCTTGGGCAAATCACTTTTTCCCCTGTGGGCTTCAATTCACTATCTGTGCAATACCAGATTTGAAACAGATGAGCACTAAGAACTCTCTGGTATTATGACAGTACTTTGTGGCTATACAAACTGGGCAGACTCCATCACAAAACTCCTGCAGCATACATGTACAGGAATTCAAAATGAACAAATTATTAAAAAGACTCCAAATGGAATAAAATATTGAAACTGCACCATAGCACCCCCTGGCAGAAATAATGCCTTGTTCAATGACATATTTATTGTAGAGGTGGCTATGACGTATAGAATTTCAGGTTTACATTATCTGGGTAGAGCAGGACATTGTTACAGATTCAAATGAGGAAACGTGAGAAATGTGCTGGTATTACACATTAAAACATTTTTCACTGATGGTTACTGTTCATTGTGACAATACAGCCTTAAGCTTGAATAATCTGCCTCCTCTGAGTCCTGAACCTAAACGTGTTGTAAATGCATGGTCCAGGGCTATCTACAGAACAGCCTTCGTAAAGCAGAGACAGGAGATCAACATCCCCAAATGATTTTTTTTAAAAACCCAAATGCAACTGGAACTCTGCAGTTTTGGAAATGTGTCATCTTTCCCCAAAGGAATTTCTGGGAACATTGCCCAAATTGGTCTTTGATCACCTTAAACAAAACTTAAAATTTAGCAAAGATTTCTTGCTATACATACATATCATTATGTGCAAAAAAGTAAGCCATCCCATCATCCTGAAGAAGTCTGCATTTGTCGGCATGCTGCGCCCTGTCAAATGAGAAAAGACCTGTTTCTCCAAAAAGAGAGATGTTTGCATAAGAGCCCATAAATTAATGAAATGAATTTTATATAGTACAAAATAGAATAATCTTTTAATTAAGAGGCATGATGATGATGGGCTGGTCACTTCTTCTTGATCTCACCAGAAGTTAAAACTCAAAAAAGTTAAATTAAAAAAAAAAACAAAAAAAACCCCTCTGCTTTTATAGCACTTTATATGCATGAGGTCTTTTGAACCTCCCAATGACCCTCTGAGGTAGGTATTACAGGTTTTATTATCTCCAGTTTGCAATTAAAGAGATACCCACAGAGAAATGTAGTGACTTGCCTATTATCCCACAGCCAATCTGATCTCAAACAATTTGAAGTCATGTATTTCTGACTTAAGGTGTTCACTATGGTCTAATGCTACTAATTTTTTACATAGCTCAGATAAATGTACTCCAAACTATATAAATAAGCAAGCATTCTTTTCCAGAAGAATTTATTTGGCCAGCCTTCTCCTTTAATTTCGGTATCTTTTATTTCATTCCTCTCAGAGCTTTTATGTTAATGACTCCTTATAGATTGTATGAAGTAGAACCTCTCACTAATAATGTTAGTTCCAGGAGTCCATAGCACAGGGACCTGTTAGGTAAGAAATTACCTTAAAATTAGGTCCTTTTGGCTTTGAAAGTAACTGGGAACTATGGATGGAGTCCAAGATAGATTCATCTTATGTAGAACTTTGCTATAAATCATGAAATTCATAAAGTAATAAAATGTTAGAACTGAGAAAACTTAGTCTTAGAGATCATCTAGCATTCTTTGCTGCATCCCCCATTTTACAGAGGGGAAAGTCAAGTCCGGGAAAGTCAAGTCCAGAAAAGCCAAGGGGTGTGCCCAACATCACACAATTCATTAATAGTATATCTGGTAGTAGTACTCTTATTTCCTGATACCTACTTCAAAATGTGACTATTATTCATGGGTAAATTCTAAGGCTGCTTTAAAAATCTTGAGAAATATTGGCTCATGAGGGATAAAACAACACATACAAGGTTACCAATTATTTTAATTTCTTATTAATAAAAGAGACTATCAAACCTAGTTCCTCTCCAATGTATCTTACATGCAAGTCACATTAATCTTCTTAAAATACTGTAATTTTAAAGTATCCTGTTTATTCTTTCCCCTGACTAAAAAGCTTCCAGTGGTTCTCTTTTGTCACTGGTTTCTCTTTTCCAGTTCACTTTATGAGTATTTATTAAGCACTTACTATCAGTAAGATGCTGTACTCAGTACTGAAGATACAAGGACAGAAACAAAATAATTTCTGCCCTAGAGGAACTTTCATTTCACTGGTAGTCATCAAGTATGTCTTTTTAAAGTGTAGAGAGTTTTGTTTTGTTGTAGATTTCATTGAGGAGGCTTTGTAGCATTTCAAAGCTTGATAGAATACAATGTCAAGTGTAAGTAGGAACATTCCAAGAATCTCACCATCAAACAAAAGGCTGCCTTGCTGCACACTGCACAGGGTATCTTCTGTGATTGTGGAAAATACCATAGAAAGTGTATACTTTAGTATTTTACATTTTGCTTGATGTCAACATTAACTGGGTCACTGAACAACATTATCTCCACAGCTCTATTAATATATGTAATTTTGGTATTTCAATTCAGTATTCAATATTTAGTACATTGTATATTTTAGTACATTAAGGAAAACCTCCAAAGGTGCATTTTGTTCTATGGAACAAAATGCCTCTTAAAATTAAATAAAAATAAGCAAATTAATGAAGAGACGCTGCAGGATGCTATATATTCTATGATTCCATTACTTGAATGACAATAAAAAGCAGATCTTCTATAGAAAATCTTCCACTAAATACTATCTATTCCATTCTCATATTTTCATCAAAGATACCTTCTATGTAGTCATAGACTGTGTTCAAAAAGATATTGCAGTAATATTTTAATAAGACAAAGTCTAAATCTGCTTTGGGCAGTATGGTTTAGTGAATAGAGGGCTGAACTCAGAGCTAGAAGTCCTGTGTTCAAATACTGCCATAGATACATACTAGCTTTGTGTTTTAAGTAAGTCCAGTAACCTCTAAGTATTCTAGGCAGTTCTTTAAGACCATAAGTTGCCAAGAAGGTACTGATCTGCATTGCTAGAATACAATGTCAAGTGTAGAACTTACCATGAAGTTCCCTATAGCAGTATAGCAGAAAAGTCAAAATCCTCATTCTAAATTCCCTACTCTGCCAAGGCTTATATTTTAATTGGGGGGAAATAAGATGTTCATAAAGCCTTGGTCTCAAACCTGTAGGCATTTTATAAATATCTGTTGAATCAAATTGAATTAGGTAAGATGAAGACAGACTTTCAAGATTCATCACAACTTTCCCCCAAAGATAAAGAAATTTGTCATTAGATCAGCCCACCAAATCCTCATCCTTCTAAGGGATCTTTGGATCCTTTCTTTGAAGAAAAAAAATGCTCACAGTCTCTTTAATGGTGTGAGCTGCAAGTAAAGAAAACAACTAAAGAGAGGATGTGTAGAAGCACAGCTTAGCGTCAGCTCCAGAACAAAGGATGGCCACAATGGACAATACGAATAAATTATCTTCCTGTATTGCAAAGCTTCTTGAAGACAAGGACTGTCTTCTCTTAATTACTTCTGTATCTCTTCAACCCTGAGATAGGTGGATGATAAAAAATGTGGATGGAAGGAGACAATGAAATACTATTATCTTATTATATAATTAATATCTGGCAATTTTGTAATGCTGTAGCATTTGCTATAGTTATCTCATTTGATCCTTGCAACCTCTTTGGAAAGTAGGTACTATTACTATGCCCATTTCATCAGTGAGAAAATTGAGGAACAGAGAGATTTGCCTAGAGTCACACAGTAAGTTAGACTACCTCCTCCTCTCCTGTCTGTCTCCCCCTCCCCTTCCTCCTCTCCGAAGGAAGGTAAATTTGGATGGTCAGAGGGTACCCAGTTAACTTGGGGTTTACTGACTAGATTTCTTTCCTCTCCTCTCCTCCCCTCTCCTCCCCTCCCCTCTCTTCCCCTCTCTTCCCCTCCCTTCCCCTCCCCTCCCCTCCACTCTCCTCTCCTTTCTTTTCCTTTTTTCTTTTTCCTTTCCATCATTTCTCCGATGGCATGGTCTTCTTTGGCAAGGAAGGATGAACACAAGTTAAAATACCAAGTGCCAATGAGGTCCTGTAAGCTAAAAGTGAAAACAAGGGTAATAGGATCAATTCACCACACCCTTGGGTTGGGTAGATAAATACATAATTCATCTTACAGATAGTACTCCAAACAAACTGTATATTGAAGTTGATATATTTGTTATAAACTTGATTTTGAAGCTTTATTCTTATTTATTTTCAGTCTTTTTTCAGTCCCATCCTACCCTTTATATGACCCATTTGGATTTTTCTTAGCAAAGATACTGGATTGGTTTGCCATTTCCCTCTCTAGACCATTTGGCAGATGAGGAAACTGAGGAAAACAGGGTTAGTTGATTTACCTCAGGTTACAAGCTACTAGGTGTCTGAGACCAGATTTGAATTTAGGAAGACGAATCTTTCTGACTCCATACCTGGTACTCTAACTGCTGTCACACCTAGCTTCCTTTTTATTCTTATAGCCCTATTGTAAGTTTGTGTGGGATGAATGGGAGGCAAAGAGTGAAGACCTCATGTGATATATCACTTTCTGACTCAGAGTTAAGTAGGTAGATTAGGTGTTATTGAGAGTCTACCCTTTGGCTTATGGAATGTATACATAAAATGCAGATATGACCTGGAAAACTTCACTGAAACGTTTTACATGCTTCACAAGAAGAAACCAAAGCTATCTATAGTCATGTGAAAAAATGGTCCAAATTACTCTTGATTGGAGAAATGCAAATTAAAACAACTCTGAGTACCAATTCACACCTATAAGCAATGAGAAATGCTGGAGGGGATGAGGGAAAATAGGTACACGAATAAACAGTGGAGTAGTGGGCTAGTCCAATCATTCTGAAGAGCAATCAGGAACTATGTTCACGGGGCAATAAAACTGTGCATACTCTTTGATCCAGCAATAGCACTACTAGGTTTGTATCCCAAAGAGATAAATGAAAAAAGGAAAACCACCTATATTTACGAAAATACTTTTATCATTTTTTATGCGTGTTGTGGTAAAGAATTGGAAATCAAATTGATGCTGATGAAGTGAGCAATGGATGCATAAGCTGTGGCATATGACTGAGATGCAGTACTATAAAAATGAAGAGGGGATTAGTTTCAGAAGAACACGTTAGGATCTGTGTGAACTGATACAAAGTGAAGTGAGAAGACGTGGGTGCTCATTGTGCTCAGTAACAATAATGTATATCAAGTGTTAAAGACTCAGCTACTCTGATCAATACAGTGATCCAGTACAATTCCAAAGCACTCATGATGAAAAAAAATACTTTCCAGAGAAAGAAATGATGAACTCCAAGTGCAAACTGAAGTATAATTTTCTCATTTAATTTTTTTTGCTTTATTTTGCAATATGACTAATATGGAAATGTTTTGCATTATTTCCCATGTATAACTGATATCATATTGTTTGCCTCTTCTCAGTGTGTGAGGGAGGGAGTGAATCAGGAATTCAAAATTTAAGAAGAAAAAGTGTTAAAAAGTAATAAAAAACAAAATAAAAATATTTAACTGGTTTCTTCATAGCTGGCCTGATTTTCGTTAACTCACTAAGATCTGAATACTTGCCAAATTTGAGTTTTATGGCTTCAAACATTTTTGAAATATGAATGGATATATATATATATATATATATGTAGAAAAAACACTCACCTTTTTTCCCACACAGTATAGATAGATGTAGATATATTGATAGATGTATCCGTATCTGGATATAGATATAGATATCTGCCTTATGATGGCACAAAGGTCAATGCTAGTTAGCTAGTTTATACTTCAAAAGCAAGTAAAGTGACAATTTAAAAAATATAGGTAAATATAGGTTAAGGCCATGAGATTTTGGGATTGTTATTAGCCAGTTATTGTGAAAAAAAAAAAAGACCTTAAAACTGATTTTCAACCACAATTGGTATGTCTTCCACTTTGCAAGTTATATAAGAATTGGAAAAAAAAAATACCCTTATGAGTTAGTCATTAAGAACATAATTAGATTCCTTTTTCAAAAGTGGCCTCAGGAAGTATTGGGAACAATTTTTTATTGCACTTAGTTTGCATATGTGAGTTTACAAATATATATTGAAGTGCTTAATTTCCCCTTCTAAATGTGGCTCTTTTCCTCTTAAAGCATACAAAGCCATTCCATTCTGAAATGTATATTCTTGGGAAAAAATTGTATTTCTTGATGAAATATACATTTGAAGTACTGTAGAAGGATTCAGTTCAATTCAACAAACATTTTTGATAAGTTCTTACTATGTACCAGGCACTGTAGCATGATACACCTGCAGAAGAGGAAGGTGAAGTTGTATGGGGGAGGTTCAAAATTGAATTTCTGCTTACCTCACCTCAAAAATATGCATAAACAAGAAAAATCAGATAGTAAAAGACCTACTTGTTTTCTTTATTATCTTAATAAATGAATTCTTTATTTTCAAAGGATCATATTTTCTTTGCTTGCCTCTTTCATCTATCCATTTATTCATTCATTTTTCTTTCTCTTACCCGTCTGTCTATCTATCTATCATTTATCTAGTCTTAAAAGCCTGCCTTGGAGTCTTGAAGTCCTAGGTTCAAGTCCTGCCTCTGACACTTACTGGCAGTAGGTATACATAAGTTATTTAACACAAGTAATACAACTTCTGTCCAGAGTCATATGAAAAGTGCTCTCAATCACTAATAATTAAAGAAATGCAAATTTAAAAATTTCTGAGGTACTAACTCACACCTATCAGATTGGTTAATGTGTCAGAAAAGTAAAATGACCAACACTGACAGGAATGTGGAAAAATAGAACACTAATGTACTGTTAGAATTTTGATCCAACCATTCCAGGGAACAATTTGCCCAATAATATGCAAAGGGCTATAAAATTAGCATACACTTTGACCCTGCAATACCTCTACTAGATCTGTATCCCAGAAAGATAAAAGAAAATGAAAAAGGTCCTATTTGTACAAAAAATATTTATAGGAGTTCTTTCTGTGGAGGCAAAGAATTGGAAATTGAGAGGATGTACATCACTTGGGGAATGATATATGATTATTTTGAAATACCATTGTGCTATAAGAAATAATGAGAAAGGTGGCTTCAGAAAAATCTGGGTAGATTTATATGAATTGATGCAAAGTGAAATGAACGGAACTAGGAGAAAATTTTACACAGTAGCAGCACTATCATAATGATGATCAGCTGTGAAAGACAGTTACTCTGATCATTAAAATGATCCAAGATAATTAGATTTTTTTCAATATGGTTAATATGAAAATGTTTTGCTTAACTTCATGTGTATAATGGACATTGTGGATCCAGAGTTACCCCAGTTTGAGAATCAATCCATTTTGTTTACATATATATGGAAGGGGTGGGGAACCTGCATCCTCAACACTTGTGGTCCCCTAGGTCCACTCTAGATCTATTCAGTGTAACTGAATCTGTCAAAAGGCCACACCTGAGAACCTGGAAGGCCACATGTGTCCTCAAGGCTGCAGGTTCCCCAACCCTGGATACTCTTCCATTGGTGCTTCTAATTCAAATGACTCAGAATGGGACATGCCATGGTATCATGTTGGCAAATTGTTCTGAGAAATAGCCTAACCTCACCCATTCTGTTATGTAGAAACTCCTAACCCTGAAATATTTATCGTATTAAATTATCCTGGAACCCCAGCAACAGACACCTTGACCAATCAACTTTTGCCCTGTTCCTCACTCCTCTAAACCTATATCAACCTTGTATACTGTTTATTCAGGGAATCTTTGCTTCTTTAGGTAAGACTCCCCTGATGGCAAACTCGATAAACTTTAATTCCTTCAAATTATGTTTCTCTGCCATTCTATTGTCCTGTTCCCAACATCTACAGTATTATATTACTAGTCTTTTGAATGGGTGGGGGATGGGGTGGAGGGAGGGAGAGAATTTGGAACTCCAAATCTAAAAAAAAAGAATGTTAAAATAAATCTACTCCTTGTCAACCCCTCTTCAAAAAAAATCCCTACAAGTAAAAACTTACTTTACCTCTGAGTTGCCCAGACAACTCTCTACAACTACATTTTAAAGAAAAATTGCTGATCTACACTATGAGAAGGAGTTTTCACACACAAAGTGTTCACTATGAAGATACAATTGGTGGTCCAAACCAATTATTTATGCAGGGATGTCAGTATAATGAAAGGATAGCTTGCTAGGCAGGGAGTCAGGTAGACCTGGGCTCACATCTTGCTTCTTTTACCAGCTGTGTGACCCACAGCAAATCACTTAACCTTTGCATTTGAGGCAATTCCCTGGGATTTATTTACTGTATTAGGTAGAATGATATTAGTTTAGGTGGATGAAGGTCTTACAGCAGATATGCCCCAGCCTGCTAAAATCACAGATCCATGATATTTTTGCATAATCATCAATCCTGTACATAGCTTTCATCTTTTGTAGTGATGTGAAAATAATACAACAGACATTTGTACAGTGCTTTATATGTCTTATCTCCTATGGGATGAGATTTGACCCTGATTTTTACTATCATTCATTCAGTCAATTAACATTTATTCAGTGACTGCTATGTGCCCGGCACAGAGTAGTGCTAAAACCTAGAGATAGAAAGAAAGGCAAAAGATCATTTCCGCCTTTGAAGAACTCACAACCTAATGGGGGAGACAACAAGGAAACAAATATGAGCAAATAAGCTATATATACCATAAAGGGGATAATCAACAGATGTTAAGTTTCTATAAGTAAGAAGGGTCAGGAAAGGATTAACTGAGACTTGGAGGAAGCCAGGAGGCAGAGAGGAAGGGGAGAATATTCCAGGCATGGGGGATGGTCGGTGAAAATGCCCAGAAATGAGAGGGAGTGTCTATGAAGCTTTCTAAGGCCAACTCAAACTACAAATATTTCTCTGTCATCTGAACTCATCCTGTAGACGTTATCTGGGTTACCCCTTTGTCAACAAATCAGATTGTTTTATTGTAACTTGTAATACCTTTTCCATTATGTTGGTTTACAAAATTTATTATTTTTAATTATCAAGAATGTTTGCTCTCCCTCCTACTCTCCACCCTTACTGGGAAAAAAATGACATATAAAAAATTGGTGTAACTAATAAGCTTAGTCAAGCAAAGCAAATTATCTCATTAGTCATGTCCAGAAATGTGTCTCATTCAGCATATTTAGTGCATCACCTTTCTGACATGTGATGGGCAGCATTCTTTAATACTGGTCCTCTGGGCTCAAGGTTGATTGTTGTGTTGATCAGAGTTCTTAAACCTTTCAGAATTGTGGATTCTGCACACTTCACTCTACATTAGAACAGGCAAGTTCTCCTAAGTTTCTCTGAAACTACTCCCTTCATCAATATTTACAGCATAATAGTATTCCCCTACCTTCATATAATATAATTTGCTTAGCCAATCCCTAACTGATGGGTACCTCCTTAGTTTCTAATTCTTTGTCCCTGTAAAAAAGAGTAGCTATAAATATTGTTTAATTATGAATTAATTTTTAAAATGATTTTGTTTCATAGACCTAATTGTAGACACTGGATTAAAGAATATGCACATGTAAATAATTTTAGGGGGGCATAGTTCCAAACTGCTTTGTGAAATTGCTGGAACAATTAATAGTTCTACATGTGTTTTCCTATAATGCAGCATTTGTTTATTTTCCTTGTTTATTAACTTTGCCACTATGTATGAAGTAGATCTTCAGACTTGCTTTAATTTGCGTTTTTCTACTTAGTGATTTGGAACACTTTTTTCATATGGCTTGAGATATCTTAAATTTCTTTCCTTGAGAAATGCCTTTTCGTGTGCTTTGACCATTTATCACTTGGGGAATGTTTTTTTTTCTTATAAATTTTAATCAATTCCTTGGATAAAAGATCTTCCCTGGAGAAACTTGCTATAAAAATTTTTTTAGTTCACCATTTCCTTTCTAATCTTAGCTTCATTGGATTTGTTTGTGCAAAAAACCTTTACATTTTATGTAATCACAATTGTCTATTTTATCTTTGATGATCTCTGTCTTGGGGCATGAACCCTTTCCCTAAACATAGATCTGAAAGGAAAATTTTTCCTTGTTGCCCTAATTTTTTAAAAAGCTTTTAAATCAAGACTAAGCATTTATTAAGAGCTTAACTTGGTATATAATTTAAGGTATTGATCTAAATTTTGATTCTGCCAGATGAATGTCTATTTTTTTCTGGAAGTTGTTGTCAGTGTATCTTTATCCCTGTAAATGGGTCTTTAGGTTTACCAAATACCAGGCTACTAGGTTTGTTTGCTTTGGCATATTGAACACCTAATCTATTCTACTGATTAATCCCTCTTTTTTTTAGTAGTACCAAATTATTTTGTTCATTGCTGCTTTATAGTATAATTTGATGTTTGGTATTACTATGTCTCTTTATTCTTACTTTTTTCATTATTTGACCTTTTGTTCCTTGAGATGAATTCATTATTTTTTCATATTTTATAACCTTCTCCTTTGTTAGATTGATTGATATGGCACGAAACAAGTAGATTAATTTAAATAACATTATTATTTTCTTTGTATTGGCCTGGTCCACACACAAACAATTTATGTTCCACCAATTATTTAGATGTTTCTATTTCTATAAAGAATATTATGTAGTTGTATTCACATAGTTCCTATGTATTCCTTGTTTGGTAGACTCCCAAGTATTTCATTCCTTCTATAGTAATTTTAAAAGAAACTTCCCTTTTTAGCTCTTCCTGCTGAGATTTATTCATTATATATAGAAATAAGGGTGAGTTAGGTGGATTTGTTTTATAACCTTTAACTTTGCTGAAGATTTTGTTGCAATTAATTTGTAGCTGATTCTCTAGTATCTTTAAACACACTATCCTATCATCTGCAAAAGTGATGGTTTTGGTTTTTTTCTCACTTTATTTCTCTTTCTTTATTGCTCTATATAGTATTTCTGTGATGACAATGGACATCATTGCTTTACTCCTGATCTCAATAGAAAGAAGTCTAGTTTATCCCCATTACACATAATATACTATGTAGATTACATTTTGGTAGGAAATAGTACCAGTCCATTTTGTTTTATATATATAAATCTTTTACCATGTTAAGGAAAAGTTCATTGATTATGTTTTCCAGTGATTTCTTTTAAATAAAAATGTTGTATTTTGTCAGAAGCATCTATTGATATAATTATATGATGTTTTTGTATTCTGTTATGCTGAAAGTTTTCCAGATTGAAACAGCACTGAATTTCTGGTATGAATTGAATCTGGTCATGGTGCATACTTTTGTTAGCTTTTTATTTAACATTTTTTATGTCAATATTCATCATGGTTGTTAGTCTATTATTTTCTTTCTGTGTTTTGTTCTCTCTGTTTCTGTGTTACTCCTTGCTTTAGGTATCATGGCCACATCTGTATTATAGGAATAAGTTAGTAATGTTTCTTCTTTTCCTATTTTTTATTTTTACAATTTTGATAGGATTCAATTGTGAATCCATATCATTCTAGTTTGATGCTTTCTTTTCAAGTCTTATTATGGACTGTTTAATTACTTTCTCTGAGATTGTATGGTTTGAATTTTCTATTTCTACTTCTATTAATCAAGGTATTTAATATTTTTGTAAATATTTATACATGCCATCTAAGTTTTTGGAAGAATACATTGGGCAAAATAATTTCTAGTAATATCTTTTATTTTTTTGTTGTGAGCTGTGCATTTTCATTTCTGATATTGATAATTGGTTTTCCCCTTTCTTGTTTTTTAATAAAATTAGTTGGTGGCATTTCTATTTATTGTTTTCCCACCCCCAAAGGAAATAGCTGCTCTGAGTTTTATTTATTAATTTTTTTGCATTCTGTTTTATTGATTTCTTCTTTGATTTTCAAGATTTCTATTTTAATCTTTTATTGGGGATTTTAAATTTATTTTTGTTTTTCTCATTTTTTTGTCGTTGGATGTCTAATTTGCTTATCTTATTTCTTTTTTTATATTTACCTCTAAAATTTTGTTCTAAACATAGTTTGGCTGCAACCCATAATTTTTGACATGTCTTCTTATTGTCATTTCCTTTAGTAGATCATCGATCATATTCCTATGATTTATTCTTTGAACAACCAATTCTTTAGGATTAAATTATTATCTCCATTTAATTTTTAACACTCTTGTCTGAATATAGTGAAATGTATTAGTGTGTCTTGATCAGTAAGAAGAGTGTAATACTGCTGAATTTGTTTGTGAAGTATTTAAGCCTAAAACATAGTCATGTTTTAATAAAAGTATCATCATAGGTGACAATATGTACACTCCTTTGTATTGCCAGCCATTAATCACAAGAGAACAATCATATCTAACTATTCTAAAATTCTTTTGACGTCCTATTTTTGGCTCTATTTGTCTATTTCTGAAAAGAGTATATTGAGGTCCTTCATTGTGGTACTTTTACTTTGTATTTCTCCCTGTAATCTCATTTAGCTTTTTTTCTCTTATTTTCTTATCATGTTATTTAACTTTTCATGTATTTATGTTTTATTTTCTTGTAATGTTATTTAACTTTTCATGTATTTATGTTTTTCCCAAACTAGAATTTAAATGTTATGTGGGCAAAGAGTACGTTTTTTTCTCTCCTAGACCCCCATTGCATCAGATTGACTTTCATATAGTGGATTAAAGTTGATAAACATTTGTTAATTTAATTTCATTTAATTTTTGTTAGATTAGTAGCAGCAGACCCCGTTTCTAACTGATATACACACTTTTCTTACCTTTTCTATTTCCATATATCCAGAGTGATTGGCTGAAAGAATCTCATGAAAATATTGGTGCAGGAAATTTTAAAGCATTATTTAACTTCGTGAGAATTTTCACTGGATATTTTACAACTAGATCATTTCTGGTACTAACAGCATGTTTGTATTTTCTTAAGTTTAAATGTCTGTCAGAGATAGTAATAGTCCATTTTGATTTCTATTTCTTTATGTACTTCAATTTTCAACATCGATTCAAACAATAGCTTGTTTAAATAGGTCAAATTAGAGCTATTTTAATTACATGCCCTATATTTTTGTTATCTTCTAGTTTCTTGTAAATTTTATTTTATTTTCTGCAACAAATTGATGGTGTGGTTAAGTTTAGAAGGTCGACTCAGGAAGAGACTTTCATATCAATAACCAGTTTTCTCCCATTCTGAATGGAATGCAAAAAAAAAAACCGACTTGATTTGAGAACATTAAAATTTGATGCCATCTTCTGAGATAGTCTCAGCAAAAGGAAAGTAAATTCTTGAAGACATATTACCTGTTCTGATCATTTTAATCAGCATTTAGGTTGTGCCTGATGAATTTATTATAGCTGATTCCAAGTCTGTTAAAACTGATTTATTTATTTCGCCAATTTAATGTCTAATACAAACCCTAATCTTTTCTGCTTTGGGGCTATAGGATTTAGTCTGCTTTCTTTTAAGTGATAAAAATAAATATGAGAAATAATAAACAATAGTGCAAAACTGTTTTAAAAAAAGAATTTTGTTATAACCTTTCTTTTACATATATTATTTAGCTGAGAAATTCCTCCAACTTGTAAATGTGATACCCTAACCTTAGGAAGCAGGGGGAGACATTGGAAACCTGATAGAATTTGAAAGAGTGTTGATTTCTCTTTTTCAAAAAAATGTATTTATTTTTAGTTTTCAACATTCTCTTCCACAAGATTTTGAGTTCCAAATTTTCTCCCCACTTTTCTGCCCACCCAAAGACATCATGAATTCTGAATAGCCCTTCCCCCATTCTTCCCTTTCTTCTATCACACCCTTCCCTCCTCTTATCCCCATCCCCTCTATTTTCTTGTAGGGCAAAACGGATTTCTATACCCCATTGACTGTATGTCTTACTTCCAAGTTGCATTTAAAAACAATTTTTAACATTTGTTTTTAAAACATTGAGTTCCAAGTTCTCTCCCTTTCTCCCTCTCCACCCATCCCTCCTGAGAAGACAAGCAATTCATTGTAGGTTATACATGTATAGTCATGAAAAACACTTCCATAAGAGTCATGTTGTGAAAGACTATTTCCCTCCATCCTATCCTGCCCCTTATTTATTTTATTCTCTCTTTTGACCATGTCCCTCCTCAAAAATGTTTACTTTTAATTATCTCCTCCTTCCATTTGCCCTCCCTTCTACCATCCCCTTCACCCCCTCTCTTATCCCCTCCCCCCCACTTTCCTGTAGGGTAAGATAGATTTTCATACCAAATTGAATGTGCATGTTATTCCCTCCTTAAGTCAAATCTGATGACATAAGATTCATTCTTTCCCTCTCACTTGCCCCCTCTTCCTCTCCATTGAAAAAGCTTTTTCTTGCCTCTTTTATGTAAGAGATAACCTACCCCATTCTTTTTATTCCCTTTTCCTCCAAATATATTCCTCTTTCACCCCTTAATTTTATTTTTTTAGATATTACCCCTTCATATTCAACTCACCCTGTACCCTTTGTCTGTATATATAGTCCTGCCAACTACCTTAACACTGACAAAAGTCTCAAGATTTGCAAATATTATCTTTCTGTGTAGGAATGTAAACAGTTCAGCTTTAGTAAGTCCCTTATGATTTCTCTTTCCTCTTTATCTCTTCATGCTTCTCTTGATTTCTGTATTTGAAAGTCATATTTCCTATTCAGCTCTGGTCTTTTCATCAAGAATGCTTGAAAGTCCTCTATTTGATTGAATGACCATTTCACCCCCAAAATATTATACTCTAGTTTTGCTGGGTAGGTGATTCTTGGTTTTAATTTTAGTTCCTTTGACTTCTGGAATATAAAATCCAAGCCATTTGATTCCTTAATGTAGAAGCTACTAGATTTTGTGTTATCCTGATTATGTTTCCACAATACTAGAATTATTTCTTTCTGACTGCTTGCAATATTTTCTCCTTGACCAAAAATTAGGAGCTCTGGAATTTGGCTACAGTATTCCTAGGAGTTTTCCTTTTGGGATCTCTTTCAGGAGGTGATTGGTAGATTCTTTCAATGTTTATTTTACCCTCTGGTTCTAGAATATCAGGGCAATTTTCCTTGATAATTTCTTGGAAAATGATGTCTATGCTCTTGTTTTGATCATAGCTTTCAAGTAGTCCAATAATTTTTAAATTGTCTCTCCTGTATCTATTTTCCAGGTCAGTTATTTTTCCAATGAGATATTTCACATTGTCTTCTATTTTTTCATTCTTTTGGCTTTGTTTTTATAATTTCTTGATTTTTCATAAAGTCATTAGCTTCCATCTTGCTCCACTCTAATTTTTAAGGAATTGTTTCTTTAGTGAGCTTTTCCATCTGGCCAATTCTGCTTTTTAAGGCATTCTTCTCCTCACTGGTTTTTTGGATCTTTTTTTTTCTATTTGGGTCGATCTATTTTTTTTAAGATGTCATTTTCTTCAGCATTTTTTGGGTCCCCTCTAGCAATCAGTTGACTCATTTGTCATGGTTTTCTTGCATCACTCTCATTTCTCTTCCCAATTTTTCTTCTACTACTCTCACTTGGTTTTCCAAATTATTTTTGAGCTCTTCCATGACCTGAGACCAATTCATATTTTACTTGGAGGCTTTGGATGTAAAAGTTTTGACTTTATTTTCTCCTTCTGATTGTATGTTTTGCTCTTCCTTGTCACCAAGGTAAGATTCTATAGTCTGATTTTTTTCTCTGTTTTTTGCTCAGTTCCCCATACAATTACTTGAATTTTAAGCTCTTTGTCAAGGTTGTTCTCTGCTTCCAGTGGGTGTGGGGCATGTACTGTCATCCTCTTGATTCCCCCCACAATCTGTGGAGCTAGAGCTCCAGAAACAGCCACTGCCACTGCTCCTGGTGGTGAAGGATCCTCCACCCCCTCTGCCACCTTGCGGCTGGGGCCAGATCATTCTACTCTCTACACAGGTGTTACAGGTTTTTTCCACTGACCTTCCAATTTCTCCTTGGCTTTTTGAGGTTAAGAAGTCTGAAACTGCCACAGGTGCCAGTGATTGAGTTCCCTTGATGCCTGCTCAAGTACTGTCGGTACTGGCATGGGCCACATTGGACTGCAATCTGCAACCAGTCCATCACAATAGATGCTTCCCATTGACCTTCCAAGCTGTCTTGGGTTGGAGATTTTCTTCACTCCATTATTCTGTGGTTCTGCTGCTCAAGAATTTGTTTATTAATTTTTTTTGCACGTATTTATGACTGGATTTGGGGAGAGATAGTCAATTCTTTTACTCTATCAACTCAGCTCTCTTAATCTCCTCCCCCCACATTTTGATTTGCCTTAAGCTCTTAAGAAGCATCATTGCTCCTATGGTGTGTGTGAAATATTTATTTATGAAAGATATTATGGTTTTCTATCATAACATACCATAAAGAAGCAGAGAGATTTAAATCCCTATTAAGTCCATTCCACTTCATATATAAATTTCACTATAACTCTTCAAATAATGGAAAAATCAGGAACTCAAAATTATTTCACATTACAATACTGGAAAGAATTGTAAATGTTGAGAACTCACTTTAGGTGTCTTTTTCTTTTTTGTTTCCAAGAACTATTCTTCAGCTTCAGGTAGAGTCATTTTGGAAGTTAATAGAAGAGAACTGACTATAATTTTCCATCTAAGAAATCATAATGCTGAATTGCAATGATATTACATTCCTTTTCACTGTGATTCCTGCTCCAGAGTGATGACTTGAACCTTGGAAAAGGGCACACATTCTGGGATAGATTTAGAAATGCTAAGATCCTTGACTAACAGGTTTCTTTGAAGTTATAAAGTTATATATGATTCTCCAACTCTGGTCATAATAAAAAAAATATTCTGTCATTCTTTTTTTCTTTAAACTACATAACAGGGGGAGGAGCCAAGATGGCGGAGTAGAAAGACTCAGGTATGCTAGCCCCAGAACCCACAGCCTATAAATTTCCTGTAAAAAGAACTACCCACAAATTCTGGAGCAGTGGAACCCACGCAGCAATAGAGAGGAGGAGATTTCCATTCCAGAGAGCCCTGAAAAACTGACCCCAAACGTCCGACGCACACAGGACATGGGGCGCAGCCCCTACACTGCCCTGGCCACACAGCCCCAGAGGAGCAGATCCGAGCAGACTTCAGGGATGGAATCTCCGGTGGCCGTGAAGGTCCCTCCACCCACAAGCACTATAGGTGAGTGAGAGAGACTTATGGGCTGGCTGAGAGGGGAGTGGGGTATCTCCATAACTCAGGCCCCCTTGGGAGGCAGAGACAGAGGCAGTGGCAGAGGCAGCGGCAGCCAGGGGCTCCCAAAGCAGGCAGGAGCTCCACTCCATTACTGAAGATATCTGCATAAACCTCCTGAGGGAACTGAGCCTGGGAGGTGGCCCTGCCCCCACCTGAGCACCAGAACTTAAGCTCACATTGAATAGCAGCCCCACCCACCACTGAAACTCCTGAGACTGGGGAGCAGCATTTGAATCTCAGACCCCAAGCACTAGCTGGGCAGATCTAGGCAGGGGTGGAGAGGAATCTCAGAAGTCAAGTAACTGGCTGGGAAAATGCCAAGAAAAGGGAAAAAAATATAAGACCATAGAAGGGTACTTTCTTGGGGAACAGATGTTCCTGCCTTTCATTTCTGATGACGAGGAACAGTGCTTATCATCAGGGAAAGACTTAGAAGTCAAGGCCTCTGTACCCCAAACATCTGAAATAGATATCCAATGGGCTCAGGCCATGGAAGAGCTCAAAAAGGATTTTGAAAATCAAGTTAGACAGGTGGAGGAAAAACTGGGAAGAGAAATGAGAGAGATGCAAGAAAAGCATGAACAACGGGTCAATACCTTGGTAAAGGAGACCCAAAAAAATGCTGAAGAAAATAACACCTTGAAAAATAGGCTCACTCAATTGGCAAAAGAGGTTCAAAAAGCCAATGAGGAGAAGAATGCTTTCAAAAGCAGAATTAGCCAAATGGAAAAAAGAGGTTCAAAAGCTCACTGAAGAAAATAGTTCTCTGAAAATTAGAATGGAACAGATGGAGGCTAATGACTTTATGAGAAAACAAGAAATCACCAAACAATACCAAAAGAATGAACAAATGGAAAAGAATGTGAAATATCTCATTGGAAAAACAACTGACCTGGAAAACAGATCCAGGAGAGACAATTTAAAAATTATGGGACTACATGAAAGCCATGATCAAAAAAAGAGCCTAGACATCATCTTTCATGAAATTATCAAGGAAAACTGCCCTGAGATTCTAGAACTAGAGGGTAAAATAAGTATTGAAGGAATCCATCGATCACCACCTGAAAGAGATCCAAAAAGAGAAACTCCTAGGAACATTGTGGCCAAATTCCAGAATTCCCAGATCAAGAAGAAAATCTTGCAAGCAGCTAGAAAGAAACAATTCCAGTATTGTGGAAATACAATCAGGATAACACAAGATCTAGCAGCTTCTACATTAAGGGATCAAAGGGCATGGAATAGGATATTCCAGAAGTCAAAGGAAGTAGGACTCAAACCAAGAATCACCTACCCAGCAAAACTGAGTATAATACTTCAGGGGAAAAACTGGTCTTTCAATGAAACAGAGGACTTTCAAGCATTCTTGATGAAAAGACCAGAGCTGAAAAGAAAATTTGACTTTCAAACACAAGAATGAGAAGAAGCATGAAAAAGTAAACAGCAAAGAGAAGTCATAAGGGACTTACCAAAAGTGAACTGTTTACATTCCTACATGGAAAGACAATATTTGTAACTCTTAAAACTTTTCAGTATCTGGGTAGTTGGTGGGACCACACACACACATACACACACACACACACACAGATACACGTGTGCATGCACACACATACACACATGTATGCACATACAGAGACAGAGAGCACAGAGTGAATTGAATAGGATGGGACCATATCTTAAAAGAAATTAAGGTAAATGGTGAGAGAGAAATGTAGTGGGAGGAGAGAGAATGAAATGGAATGGGGTAAATTATCTCTCATTCAAGAGGCAAGCAGGAGACTTTTTGGTGGAGGGAAAAAGAGGAGAGCTGAGAAAAAAACATGAAGTTTACCCTCATCACATTCGACTAAAGGAAGGAATAAAATGCATACTCATTTTGGAATGAAAACTTATCTTATAATACAGGAAAGTGGCAGAGAAAGGGATAAGCAGGGTGGGGGGGATGATGGAAGGGAGGGCAATGGGAGGAGGGACCAATCTGAAGTCAACACTCTTGGGGAGGGACAGGATCAAAAGACAGAATAGAATCAATGGGGGGCAGGATGGGATGGAGGGACATACAGTTAGTCTTACACAACATGACTATTATCGAAGTCATTTGCAAAACTACACAGATATGGTCTATATTGAATTGCCTGCCTTCCCAAAGGGAATGGGTGAGGAGGGAGGGATGGGGAGAATTTGGAACTCAAAGTTTTAGGAACAACTGTTTAGTATTGTTCTTGCTACTAGGAAATGAGAAATACAGTTAATGGTGAATAGAAAGTCATCTGGCCCTACAGGACAAAAGAGAAGATGGGGACAAGAGAAGAGAAGGATGATAGAAGAGAGGGCAGATTGGTGATAGGGGAAATTAGAATGCTCAGTGTATTGGGGTGGGGGGAGGGGAGAAAATGGGAGAAAATTTGGAACCCCAAATTTTGTGAAAATGAATGTAAAAAGTTAAATAAATTTATATTAAAAAAATAAAATATATAAAAAGATAAAAAACTGCATAACAGATTTTACCTTCTCCCTCAATCTCTGTAAAATTCTGTCATATCAATATTCCCCTCTTTCTTTTTCCTTCAAGAGATATTTTGTTGTAGTATATGGAACCCTGGACTTCTAAGAAGATGACTTCGGTTTGAGTCTGTGACCCTGGGTAAAGAGCTTAACTTTAGATTCTCAGGTACCCATGAAAGAAGATCAGCTTTTAAGTCTGGAAGACCTGATATCAGGCTCTGCCTCAGACATATACTGTGTAACAATTAGCAAGTCATTTAACCATAGAGTGCCCTTAGGCATCTTTTTAAAATGAATTGCCAATCTGCATTGGTGGAAGGGTTTCTTTATCGGGAATTGCCCACATTTAAGTGACCATAGGTGAAGATTTTTGCCAAACACTCTTTTACCTTTACTCCCCCCCAAGAGTTGCACTACTTACCTCAATTCAAGAAATATTCAAATTCCTATAACATATTTGGCATAAAAACAGAAATTGACTATATCTTTTATTTTCTTTTTTATTGTGAACTTATCAAACATTGTCAAATGCAAACATTTAAATATATAAAGAAGAAGAAAGGATGGTATAAGAAATTGTGAACTGATATGTCGTTGTTTTTATATAAATATAATAACCTTGTAATTAAAATTTTAATAGATGAAAAATAATTGTTAAACATTGCGAAAGTCATTTCTAAATAAACTATATACCCTTACATGATCAATGTGTTAGAACAAAAAGTCAAAATTAACATCAAATTTTTAAAAAGGAGAAAAATAAAGAAAAAACTAGCTATATTAAAATAGTCTCCAATCTATCCTTCTTGGAGAAGCTATTGATATCAACAAAAATGAAATCAGTAAAGGAATAGATATTGACATGGACTCATCATTTCCCACCTGTTTAACCTAAGTAAAGCAATTATCATAAGAGGTGAAAAGAACCTAGAAATTACCTCAGACAGTATATGATTAATATCTATACCAATAAGAGAGAAATCTGATAAAGGAGATAGGTGTGATATTAAACATCATTGCTTTCTAAAACTATTAAAAGTATTAGAGGAAAAATAAATTTGTTTAAAACTTAGCATGACATCCAGTTAAGCCAGATCATCCCAAGAATGTTTGAAGATATAACTGAAAGATAATGGGTAGAAAAGTGAGAAATATTTGACAACCTTTTTATGACAACCTTTTATGATCGACCCTTCATCATGGAGTGGAGCAACTACTTTTTGACTCTGATTTTCCCAGGTCACAAGGAGGTTGAAATATTATTTTTAAAAATGGGAATAGAGCCAAGTGAGAGTAGAGAAAGCATTCAGCTGAGCTCTCCCCAAATTCCCTACAAACAACTTTAAAACAACATTTCATATCAAATTTTAGAGTCTCAGAGCCAACAAAAAATCAAAGTGAGACATCCTTCCATCTCAAGACAACATAGAAGCTTGGAAAGAGAAATCTGTGATGTGGAGGCTGTCCCAGAGCATATATGAATGAGACACCGGTGGTAGGGATAGAAGATGCAATAGCTTCAGGAGCTCTCAAGTCCTAGAACTAGCTCTGAAAATGGAAGTGTGAAAAAGCCTGAAGTGTGAGATAGAACTCTCATAGCCCATTCCCACATTGGGAACAGAGCCTAACAAACATAAAGTTTAAAATCAAGAAATGAGGTAGAAAAATGAGCAAAAAAACCCCAAACCTGACCATGAAATATACTATATGTGACAAAGAAGATCAAGATGCAAATTCAGAGGAAGACAATGAAATCAAAACAACCACAAGAAAGCCTCAGAGGAAAAAAAAATGAATTGGATACAAGCACAACAATAATTCCTGGAAAACCTAAAAAATTATTTTCAAAATCAAATAAGAGTGCTAGAGGAAAAATTAAGTAAAGAAATGAAATATAAGGAAAAAAATTATGGAAGGAGAATTCACAGCTTGGAAAAATAAAATAGGCACCAGAAATACAGAAGAAAACACTTTAAAAAACAGAATTAACCAAATAGAAAAAGAGGTACAAAAATTCACTAATGAAAATAGCTCTTTAAAAATCATAATATTGCAAGTAGAAAAAAGGTACAAAAACACTGATATAAATAACTCCTTAAAATGAGAATTGGGTAAGAGGAAGCTAATGATTCCATGACACTTCAAAAAATAATAACACAAAGTCAAAAGGATAAAAAAATAGAAGAAAATGTGAAACATCTCAATGGAAAAACACCTGTCCTGGAAAACAGATCGAGAGATCCTTTAAGACTTATTAGACTACCTGAAAACTGTGATTGAAAAAAGAGTCTAGACATCATATTTCAAGAAATTGTAAAGAAAACTGCTCTCAATATTCTAGAACCATAGGGTAAAATAGAAGTTGAAAGAATCCACCAATCAGTCCTGAAAAGGGATCCCAAAATGAAAACTCCTAGGAATAATATAGCCAAACTCCAGAGTTCCAAAATCTATGAAAACCTCCTTCAAAAAGCAAGTAAGAAACTGTTCAATTACTGTTGAGCCACAGTTAATATCACATAAGTTTGAGCAGCTAGAATATCAAAAGAGTGAAAGACTTTAAATATTATATTACAGAAGGCAAAAGAGCTAGAATTATAACCAAAAATGACCTATGAAGCAAAACTGAGTATAATCCTTCAAGAGAAAAAAATGGATAATTCATGTAATAGAGAAATTTCAAGCATTTCTGGTGAAAAGACCAGAGCTAAAGAGAAAATGCATCTTTCAAATACAAGATTCAAGTGAAGCATATAAAGGTAAATATAAAGGAAAACTAGTAGGGACTCAGTAAGGTTAAACTCTTTACCTTTCTATATGGGAAGATGATAAGTGTATCTCCTCATAATGTTATCATTATGAAGGAAATTATGAGGATTCTACATAGAAAGAGGTTGCGGGAGTGAGACAATTATACTGGGATGATATAAAAAACAAATAAGGGGTGAGAAAGAGAGATGCCCTGGGAGAAGAGGGAAGGGAGACCTAGAATGGGTGAAATTATCTCACAAAAAACAGACACAAAAGGAATAGTTTTTACAGTGGAGGGGAAAGTGGCGGGTGGGCCGGCAATGATTGAAACTTACATCTACATTAGTTTGAAGAGGGAAAAATATATGTATGTACTCAATTTCTAATAGAAATCTATCTCATCCAACAGCAAAGTAGGAGGAAAAGTGGATAGGAGAAAGAGGGGAGGGGTGACAAAAGGGAAACCAGTTAAAAGAAGCAAAAAAAACTTTAGAAGAGGGACAAGAGGGGGGTGGGGAAGGAGGGAGAGAGGGAGAGAAGGAAGAGAGGAGGAAGAGGGAAGGAGGGAGAAAGATAAACAGGAGGAGATAGTAATAGCAACTGTGAATGTGAATGGGACAAACTCACCCATAAAACAAGATAACAGAAAGGATTAGAAAGCAGGACCTAATGATATATTGTTTACACAAAACATACTTGAAACTAAGAGACACACAAAGAGTTAAAATAAAGGGACAAAGTGGAATTTGATATGCTTCAGCTGAAGTGAAAAAAAAAAACAAGGTAGGGTAGCAATCATGATCTCAGACAAAATAACAATTAAAAATAGACCAAATTAAAAGGAACCATAGACAATGAAGTAATATCAATACTAAACATATATGTATCACATGGCATGATATCCAGATTCTTAAAGGAAAAGTTAAATAAATTACAGAAAAAAATAGACAATACAACTATACTAGTAGAGAACCTCAACTTTTCCCGCTCAGAGTTAGATACATCTAACTATAAAATAAATAACAAAGAAGTAAAGAAGTTGAATAGAATCTTAGAAAAGTTAGATATGATAAACCATTCAGAAAACTGAATGAATAGAAGGCAATATACCTTTTTCTCAGTGGTATGTCATCTTCCCCCAAACTGGCCATGTATTAGTATATAGAAACCTCATAAAAGCAGAAATACTAAATGCACCCTTTTCAGACCATAATTTAATAAAAATTATACTTAATAAAGCATTGTAGAATCATAGATTAAAAGCCAATTGGAAACTTAATTATCTAATCTTGAAGAATGAGTAGGTTAAAGGACAAATCATAGTAAAGATTAGTAATTTTATAAAAATAATGACAATAAGACAACATTCTGAAATTTGTGGGTTTATAGACAAAGCAGTACTTAGGGGAGAAATTACATCTATAAATGTGTACATAAGTAAAAGAGATGAAGAACAGATTAATGCATCAGGCATACATCTTAAAAAAACAACCTAGAAAAAGAACAATTTTGATAACCCCAATTAAACACTAAAATAAAAATCCTGAAAATCAAGGAGAGATTAATAAATTTGAAAGTTAAGAAAAATGAACTAATAAATAAAATTTGAAGCTGGTTTTATGAAAAAAAAACCAAGTAAACCATTTTAAAATTTGATTTAAAAAAATAAAGATTAAAATCAAGTTATTGGTATCAAAAATGAAAAGGGTGAATTCACTAACCAATAAAGCAATTATTAGAAGTTATTTTGCCCAATTATATGGCACTAAAACTGAACATGTAAATGAAATGGATGAATATTTACAAAAATATAAACTTCCCAGATTAACAGAAGAGAATATAGAATAAAGTAGTTCTATAAAATTTCTTTTGTGGCCCAAATTTGGTTTTGCTTCACCAGGGACAGCACAAACAGAGAAAGAAAACTATAGCCCAATTTCCTCAATGGACATTGATGCAAAAATATTTAAATAAAATACTAGCAAGGAGATTACAGCAATATATCACAAAATCATAAGCCAAGACTAGGTGAGATTTATACCAGGAATGCAGGACTGATTAAATATTAGGGAAAAAAATCAGTATGATTGGTCATATCAAAAACAAAACAAAAATCATATGATTATATTAAGAGATGCAGAAAAGCCTTTGGAAAAATGTGATACCCATTCCTATTAAAAACACTGGAAAACATATGAATCAATGGAGTCTTTCTTAAAATGATAAGTAATTTCTATCTAAAATAAAGAGCAAGCATTTATATAAAATGAAGATAAACTTAAAGCTTTCCCAGGAAGATCAGGAGTGAAACAAAACCATGAATATCATTACTATTATTCAACATTGTACTAAAAATGCTATCTATAGCAATGAGAAGAAAAAGAATTGAAAGTAATAAAAATACGAGATGATGAAACAAAATTATCACTTTTTGCTGATGATATCATAGTATACTAGCCATACACCGACATCTCACTCCATATACAAAGATAAGGTCAAAATAGGTAAACAATTTGGGTAGTAAGAGTGATATCATAAGAAAATTAGGGGAACGTGGAAAAATATACCTGTCGGATCTATGGATAAAAGGAGAGCTTATGATAAAAAAAAGTCAGAAGTGATTAAAGGAAGTAAAACAGATCATTTGGTTACATGAAATTAAGAAGTTTTTTCATGAACAAAATGAATTTAGCCAAAATTAGAAGGAAAAGAAAAAATTAGGGAAGAAATTTACAAGTTTCTCTTTCAAAGGTTTTGTTTCTCAAACATATAAGGAACTAAGTCAAATTTATAAAAATAAGAACAAATCCCCAGCTGATAAATGGTTAATATGAATAGCCAATTTCCAGAAGAATTCAAAATTAGTGATAGTCATATAAAAAATGCCTACATCATTACTGGTTAGAGAAATGCAAATTAAAACAACTCTGAGATACTGTCTCATACCTATCAAATTGGATAATATAACACAAAAAGAAAATGACAAATGTACTTTTGGTAGAATTGTGTACTGACCCAGACATTCTAGAGAGCACTTTGAAACTATGCCCCAAAAGCTGTAAGACTGTGCATACCTTTTGACTCAGCAAAAACACCACTATTTCTATATTCCAAAGAGATTATAAAAAGAAAAATGACTTATTTGTATGAAGGTATTTATGGCAACTCTTTTTCTGGTACCAAATAATTTGAAATTGAGGGGATGCCCATCATATGGGGAATGGCTAAACAAACTGTGGTATATTATTGTGATGGAATACTGTTGTGTTTTAAAAAATGATGAGTAAGATAGTTTCAGAAAAATCTGGGAAGATTTACATGAACTCATGCAGAGTTTAGTGAGCAGAACCAGGAGAACACGGTATGCCATAACAGCAATATTGTAAGGATAAACTGTGTAAGACTTAGCTACTCTGATCAGTTCAGTGATCCAGGACAAGTCCAAAGGATCCATGATGAAAAATACTGTCCACCTCCAGAGGACTGATGAACTCTGAGTGAAGATTGAAACTACCTTTTGCTATCTTTATTTTTATTGTTTTACTTTGTGTCTTCTTTTGCAACATGGCTAACATGTAAATGTTTTACATGACCTATCATATATAATTGACATCAAATTGCTTTCTTTCTCAAGGGAGAGGAGAGAGTAGCTGGAGGAAAGGAGAGAATTTGGAACTCAAATGTTTTTAAATGAAAGTTAAAAATATTTATATGTAATTGATAAATATCTAACAAAAAATAAAAATAATTTTAAAAATAAACTAAGGAATTGAAAATGGAAAAAGGTTTTACGAAGCCACCAAAAACAAAACTTTTAATCAGGAGATTTATAGTTAGAAAAAGAAGTGATATTTTGTGGTCAAATGCATAGGGGAAGAAAAAGTGGCATAAGATATTCAAGGAGGGCTGTTCTTAAGATTAAATGAGATAATACATGTAGAGATAATACATGTATATATAAGGGCTATATGAAATAAGATATCCTCTTAGCTTTATTTCATTTTGCTTGTAAAGTTATTTAGTTTTTCAAATAAAATTTTATTGACATATTTAGTCTTTTCATTGCCTAAGTTTCCCCTGTATCTCTCTCTCTCTTTCTTCATACAGAAAGCCATCCTAAATAGCAATTTTTTAAGAGATGAAAGATTTGGAAGATGACCAAAAACAATCAGCAAAACTAACCAATAATGTAAAAAATCTGAAAAAAGAGTAGAAGTAGATATCTTCTTATATATCTTATTTGAGGATATGTCTATTCATAATTTTGCAACATTTGTTTTTGGGTAGTCTTTCAATTTACATTTTTTTAGTCCTTGTAAATATTATTTTGCTGGTTCTGTTTACTTTACCCTGTATCAATTCATGTAAGTCTTTGCGTGTTTCTTTGAATTAGTGATATTTGTTATTTCTTGTCACATAGTAATATTCCATTACATTCATATAATATAATTTGTTCAGCCATTTTCCAGTGGGTGCATATCTTTTTATCTTTCATTTCTTTTCTTTTTCCCCAGAGAGATTTAAAAAACTTTTTTATTGTATTTATTTATTTTTCCACCAACATTCTTTTCCACCAAATTTTGAGTCCCAGTTTTTCTCCCCATCTTTCCTCTCCCCCCACGCCATAATACCTTGCATTCTGATTACCCCATCCCTCAATGTACTCTCCCTTCTATCACACCCCACCCTTCCCTTATCCCCATTTTCTCTCTTTTCTTATAGGGAAAGATAACTTTCTATACCCCATTACCTGTGTTTCTTATTTCCCAGTTATATGCAATAATAATTCTCAACATTCATTTCTAATACTTTGAATTCTAACTTCTCTCCCTCCTTCACTCCCTACCCATCCCCACTGAAAAAGCAAGCAATTCAATACAGGCTACATATGTGTCGTTCTGTAAAAGACTTCTATAATAATCATGTTGTGTAATACTAACTATATTGCCCTCTACCCTACACTGTCCCTCCTTTTTTTATTCTCTCATTTGACTTTGTCCCTTCCCAAAAGTGTTTACTTCTAGTTACTCCCTTCTCCCATTTGCCCTCCCTTCTATCATCCCCCTCACCCCACTTGTTCCCTCCTCCCGTACTTTCCTGTAGTGTAAGATAGATTTTCGTACTAAATTTAGTGAGAATGCTATTCCCTCCTTAAGCCATATGTGAGGAGGGTATGCTTCACTTTTCCCCTCTCACTTTCTCCCTTTTCTCCTCAATTGAACAATATTTTTCTTCCCTCTTTTGTTAGTTATAGCCTGCCTTATTCCATTTCTCCCTTTCTCATCCCAGTATTTTCTTCCCTTACCCCTTAATTTAATTTTATTTTTTTGTGGATATCATTTCTTCTGATTCAACTCAACCTGTACTCTGTGTGTGTGTGTGTGTGTGTGTGTGTGTGTGCATATAATCCCTCTACCTACCCAAATACTGAGAAAAGTCTCAAGAGTTACAAATATTATCTTTTCACGTAGGAATGTAAACAGTTCAGCTTTAGAAAGTCTTTTATGATTTCTCTTTCCTGTTTACCTTTTCATGCTTCTCTTGATTCTTGTGTTTGAAAGTCAAATTTTCTATACAGTTCTGGTCTTTTCATCATGAATGCTTGAAAGTCCTCTACATCATCAAATGACCATTTATTCCCTTGAAGTATTATACTCAGTTTTGCTGGGTAGGTGATTCGTGGTTTTAATTTCAGTTCCTTTGACTTCTGGAATATTCTATTACAAGTCCTTTGATCCCTTAATGTAGAAGCTGCCAGATCCTATGTTATCCTGATTGTATTTCCACAATACTTAAATTCTTTCTTTCTAACTGCTTGCAATATTTTTTCCTTGACCTGGGAACTCTGAAATTTGGCCACAATTTTCCTAGGAGTTTCTCTTTTCAGGTCTCTTTCAGGAGGTGACCAGTGTATTCTTTCAATATTTATTTTGTCCTCTGGCTCTAGAGTGTCAGGGCAGTTTTCCTTGATAATTTCATCCAAGATAATGTCTAGGTTCTTTTTTTGATCATGGCTTTCAAGTAGTCCCATAATTTTTTAATTGTCCCTCTTGGATCTATTTTTCAGGTCAGTGGTTTTTCCAGTGAGATATTTCACATTATCTTCCATATTTTCAGACTTTTGTTTTAGTTTTCTAACTTCTTGGTTTATCTTATAGTTATTAGTTTCCTTGAACTCCACTCTCATTTTTAAAGAACTATTTTGTTCAGTGATCTTTTGAACCTTTTCTATTTGCTAATTCTGCTTTTTAAAGCCTTCTTCTCTTCATTGGCTTTTTGGACCTGTTTTTGCAGTTGAGTTAGCCTCTTTTTAAAGGTGTCATTTTCCTCAGCATTTTTTGGTTTTCCTTTAGCAGGCTGCTGACACACTTTTCAAGCTCTTCTATGGCCTAAGCCCATTTTGTATTCATTTTGGAGGTACTGGAGGCAATGGCCTTGACTTCCTCTGACAGTATGCATTGTTCTTCTTCATCTGAAAGGATGGAAGGAGACACCTGTTCACCAAGAAAGTAACTTTCTATGGTCTTATTTTTTCCCCCTTTTTTGGTCATTTTCCCAGCCAGTTACGTGCCTTCTGAATCCTTTGTCAAGAGGAAGGTCCTAGTGCTCTTCCTCTCCCTAGTACTGTGCTCAAGGCTGGGATTGTCAGCTGCTCAACTCCCCCAGGGTCTTTGAGTGGGGGGCCACCACTGAGGGCTGAGGTTCAGATAAGCTGCTCAATTCTACCAGAGGCTTTAAGCTGAGCTCCCTGGACAATGGACCCAGGCTGCTTCTGCACAGCTGCCTGCTACCTGCTGCTGCCACCTGGGGCCAGTGCTGGGGGAACCTCCTTCCCCTCTCTCCTAGCTGGGAAAGCCCTCCCACACTGACCTTTGAAGCTTTCTTTTTCTCTTGTGGGTTGAGAGATCTTGGACCCTCCCTGCTGGGAATTCTGTCCCAAAGGTCTGTTCAGGTCCTGTTCTTCCCAGTGCTATGCAGGCAGCACTGAGTTCCACTCCACTTAGTGTGAATGAGTTTTCTGTTGGCCTTCCAGGTTACCTTTGACTGGAAATCTCTTTCACTCTGTTGTTCTATGGCTTCTGTTCCTCTAGAATTTGTTGAGAGTTGTTTTTTACAAGTATTTTGTGGGCTGTGGGGGAAACACTAGAGTATATGCATCTTTCTACTCTGCCATCTTGGCTCTGTCCACCCTTTCATTTCTTTTCTACCACAAAAAGTGCTGTGAAAAATATTTTAGTGTGTGTGAGAATAGGGGTAGGGGTGGTAAAGTTATTTGTTAGCTTCTTACTAGAGAACTGTTAAAATTAGTCATAATCATATGTTGAATCAGTTATGACTATGGGTCAGTTAACTTATTTTGGTCCTAAATTTATAGCTTATTCTGTTAATACACATCAGTTGTCCTGCATGTGAGAAAAAGGGGAAATGAAGTAGCATCAATCTATCACCATAGCCAGAAAATTACCTGTAAAATCATTCTATATAGATAATATGCCAATATCATCATTTCTACATGCAAATTATGGCATTTTTTAAAAAAAATAATGGTTGAGATTACATTATGACTGTCTTCATTTAAACCCAAGGGAAAATATTGCTTAGCTATCACTGCTGTTTGGTGGGTAGAGTAGAAATATCAAAGGTGTTACATCACCACTTTGGCTTAGAAATCATTTCAATGCATGCACGAATAAATGAATAGGAAAGCTTTATTAAGTGCTGACTATATTAGAAGTATTAGTGATACAAACAGAAAAGAAAGTCCTGTTCTCAAGGAACTTACATTTTAATTGAGGGGGAGGGGAGAGACAGCATATATAAATTTCAACTATGAATAAGATGGCACGACCCAGTTGTCTGTAAGGTATGGTAGCTAAATGGACTATAACCCATCTTTAGTGTCATTTCCATTGATGAAACAATATATGCTGAACCACTTGGTTCCAAAGCCCATGGTCAATAGCAACTTAAAGGAACACTGGTGAAAAGGAATAAGAAGAGAGCAGGCTAGGAAGTACTTATCTCCAACTTCTCATTTCTAAAATGTTGTGGAGGGGGAACACAATTGTCAGATATCAAGGTCAGTTAATCAAATGAAGGTGCAGAATGGATTCGGTAGCTTTGACAAGAAGTGAAGGTCTACTTTGGAAGCTTCGTCTCTTCGGATCTTTTCCACTTATACAAAGATGATCTCTCATTGAGTACCAGCTACTAATATGTTTTTTCCTTTTGTCCTAGATTCTTATGGAAAGGAAATTTACTATATACCAACTTTTACAGTCACCAACAGAAGGAAATCTATATGCCAAGTTTGGAAGTTGTATCAGCTACCATTTACATAGACTTTAAAGTTTGCAAAGTACTTCACATATGTTATCTCATTTGATCCTCATAATTTTGTGAGATATGTACTATTATTATCCCCAGTTTACTGAAAAGGAAAGTGAGGCTAGTGGGATTAAGGGACTTGCCCAGGTTACACCACTACTAAGTGTTGGAAACAGGATTTCACCTCAGTTCTTTCTGACTCCAATTCCACTGCACCACTTTGAAGAAGGGTTCTTGAGTCTCTTAATCTAAGCTGGGAAATCTCACTTTTTCTCAGCTCTTTAAACCTTAGATCTAAAGAAGCTGAGAATAGCAGGAGAAGGTGAATCTGTTTAGGGAATACAGGTTAAGACTTGAACTATTTTACAGAAAAATTCAGGTCAATCTATATGCCAGGTCGACTGACTTATGGTCCACACAGTACAATAAATTTTCCATGCTCCCTCTAGTGAATGATTTTCTTCTAGGAACTGAATATCAAACATCTACTTCAGTGCTATTTATGTCCCCAATCAACAGTTAGTGAATTCTCATTGACTGATTGCTCTCATATTGAGTCATGAAAGTGCTGTATGGGAATCAGGATATGAGTTTGCTGCTCCATGGCATAGTGATGTCCTAAGAGGTTTAGAATGTAATAGTTTTATGTTTCCTATATATATCCTAGTGCACTTTGGGAACCTAATCAATGTTAAGTAAGGATGGTAATAACAAGGACATGATGTGACATAGCCCAGACACTTGATGACTGTACCTTACACTTTACTCCTCATAAAGCTTTACACAATCTCATACCACAGCTAACCAGGCCAATTGCATTATCTGTAACCATTAGTTTCTTCCTGATTCACTGCTTGTAATTGACATCATTGCATTTAGTTAGATTAAATTTGATAAAATGGAGTGATTCAAAGTAGCCAGTTAAATGAACCCATCAAAATGAATAGTGATTAGTAATGTGGGGAAGGGAAGGAAAAGATAATGAAATGCATTTTGATAATTATTGTGAGACTTCCCTGTCAAATGGTCCTTTTTATTTCTTTTCCCCTCCTTCCATCCCCCATTATTTGCAAGTAGTTTCTTTAAAGGTTTTTAGAGTTTGGTGTTTATTTTATATAAAGGTAAGGATCATAGTAGGTCAATAGTGGTTTTGCGATACTCAGTTGCATCGATCCAGAAAATGAATGAAGTCAAACTGGATTAATGAACTGTATTCTCCAAAGTGTTTCACCTCACCCTCACTACCAATTTACAATTTTCTTCCCTCTCTGTTACTGATGGTTGTATCTCAGTGATCATTAAACCTCAGACTTCATCAGGCAAGATTTGGCATTGGCCTGTAGTGAATTTTTCCATGATTAATCCTTTGGGGCTTACAGTGAAATACTAGCAAAATAGCAGAAAGCATATTAGATATGTTGTATGCATGCATAAACTAAACCTTCTTTTATTGATTGATTTTTCAATTATGTAGTCAATGTCAACAGGAAGGACCCAAGGTTGGGCAATGATGGAGTTATATAGCAGAACTCTTTGTGATTCCAGAATATAGTGTTCTTAGGGATTTGGCTCAAAGTTCTCATCGTTTAGCAATAACAAGGCAGTCATTATTAATCAGTTTAATTCACTAGGTCTACCCTTGAGTCCTTCTGTCTACTGATCTATTTTATACAATAATATTTAATAACCTTTCACTATTTAATTTTGTTTCCATCTTTCCACTCCTATCAGGGCATACCACCCAGGGTGTTCACCATATCATAGATTAGAGCTGACTCATTCTTGGCACTACAATTTGAAGACATTTATCATGCCTATACTATGCTTTAGAGCACCAGCAAAGGGCAAATCTACTTAAATAAGGGCATTTTAAAGCAGAAGTTGGTCTCCAAATTGACAAGGAAGCAGACTGTTATTCCCTGGAAGTTCTATCCTTAGTCTAATTTTACTACCTCCTCCATCCTCGCTGCTTTTCTCTTCTCACTTCTAGAGCCCTTTCTTCATCCTTTCTTTGACTTTAACAGTTGGCTAGTGGTAATCCTTTCTGCCCTTTAATTTATATTAGATCCTTGCACAGGACAGCACCTTAAACATCCTGGCCCTATCCCTACTAAATCTTCTTAATTTAATTCTTCATCTTGTTTCTGTTTCAAAGAGCACTGGTTCTAAAGTCAGAGGACCTGGGTTCAAATTCCACTTTTGATGCTTATGAATTTGTGTGACCTTGGGTTAATCACTCCACTTTCCTGGTCCTCAGTTTCTTTAAAGAAGAAACTTGTACAAAATGCTTTATTTGGCCTTCAAAACATGTCATTCCTAGACTACTCCTAAGTGAAGGAATTGGAGTAGATGATCTCCAAGGTTTTTTAAGTTCTAGATTTATGATCCTTCAATTTCACTGAATTTCACCATTTCCAAGATCCTGAACTTTGAAATTTAGCTCTGATGGTATCAGAATCTGAGACTCAGAGTCACAAGGGATCTTAGAGATCACATAGTTCAAATCAGAACTGAATCCAGATCTCATCTACAGCATCCCCAACCAGTGGACATATAGCCTTCTTGTGAAGACCTCAATGGAGATAGTAAACAAAGAAATCCCTGGTTGTTTTCCTTTATATTGCTTTTATTATTAGTTATTTGGGACATTTTTTCATATGATTGTTGATAGCTATGATTTCTTTTTTTTTCTTTTAATTTTATTTATTTATTTAATTTTTTATATTCATTTTCACAAATTTTTGGGTTCCAAATTTTCTCCCCTTTTATCCCCTCCCCCCACCCCAATACCCCAAGCAATCTAATTTTCCCTATCTCCAATCTGCCCTCTCTTCTGTCATCCCTCCCTTCTCTTGTCTCCATCTTCTCTTTTCTCCTGTAGGGCCAGATGACTTTCTATTCCTCATTAACTGTATGTCTTCTTTCCTAGTTGCAACAACAATACTAAACAGTTGTTCCTAAAACTTTGAGTTCCAAATTCTCCCCATCCCTCCCTCCCCACCCATTCCCTTTGGGACGGCAGGCAATTCAATATAGGCCATATCTGTGTAGTTTTGCAAATGACCTCCCTGATAGTCGTGTTGTGTAAGACTAACTGGATTACCATCCCTCCTAACCTGCCCCTCATTGTTTCTCTTCTGTCTCTTGATCCTGTCCCTCCCCAAGTGTTAACTTCAAATTGCTCCCTCCTCCCTTTGCCCTCCCCTCCATCATCCCCCCCTTGCAATATCTCCTTCTCCCCCACTTTCTTATACTGTGAGATAGGTTTTCATACCAAAATGAGTGCGAATTTCACTCCTTCGTTTAGTCAAATGTGATGATGGTAAACTTCTTGTTTTTTTTTTTTTTTTCTCAGCTCTCCTCTTTTTCCCTCCACTAAGAAAAACTCCTACCTGCCTCTTAAATGACATATAGTTACCCCCTTCCCTTTCCCTCTCTTTCCTCCCCCTACATTTCTCTCTCACCATTTACCTTAGTTTCTTTTAAGGTATGGTCCCATCCTATTCAGTTCAATCTGTGCTCTCTATCTCTGTATGTGTGTGCATGTGTGTATGTGTGTGCATGTGTGTACATGTGTATGTGTGGTCCCACCAACTACCCAGATACTGAAAAGTTTTAAGAGTTAGAAATATTGTCTTTCCCTGTATGAATGTAAACAGTTCACTTCTGGTAAGTCCCTTAAGACTTCTCTTTGCTGTTTCCTTTTTCATGCTTCTTCTCATTCTTGTGTTTGAAAGTCAAATTTTCTTTTCAGCTCTGGTCTTTTCATTAAGAATGATTGAAAGTCCTCTGTTTCATTGAAAGACCATATTTTCCCTTGAAGTATTATACTCAGTTTAGCTGGGTAGGTGATTCTTGGTTTGAGTCCTAGTTCCTTTGCCTTCTGGAATATCCTATTCCACGCCCTTTGATCCCTTAATGTAGAAGCTGCTAGATCTTGTGTTATCCTGATTGTATTTCCACAGTACTGGAATTGTTTCTTTCTAGCTGCTTGCAAGATTTTTTCCTTGAGCTGGGAGTTCTGGAATTTGGCCACAATGTTCCTAGGAGTTTCTCTTTTTGGATCTCTTTCAGGTGGTGATCGATGGATTCTTTCAATACTTATTTTGCCCTCTGGTTCTAGAATGTCAGGGCAGTTTTCCTTGATAATTTCATGGAAGATGATGTCTAGGCTCTTTTTTTGATCATGACTTTCAGGTAGTCCCATAATTTTTAAATTGTCTCTCCTGGATCTATTTTCCAGGTCAGTTGTTTTTCCCATGAGATATTTCACATTCTCTTCCATTTTTTCGTTCTTTTGGTTTTGTTTGGTGATTTCTTGGTTTCTCTTAAAGTCATTAGACTCCATCTGTTCCATTCTAATTTTGAGAGAACTATTAAATTCAGTGAGCTTTTGAGCCTCTTTTTCCATTTGACTCATTCTGCTTTTGAAAGCATTCTTCTCCTCATTGGCTTTTTGAACCTCCTTTGCCAATTGATTGAGCCTATTTTTCAAGGTGTTAATTTCCTCAGCATTTTTTTGGGTCTTCTTTACCAAGGTATTGACCTGTTTTTCATACTTTTCTTGTATCTCTCTCATTTCTCTTCCCAGTTTTTCCTCCACCTGTCTAACTTGCTTTTCAAAATCCTTTTTGAGCTCTTCCATGGCCTTGAGCCCACCTGCCACCCCCCTGGGGTGTCTGGGGTACTGAGGCCCCACCCTCCACGTCTTTCCCTGATGGCAAGGATACGTCCTCGTCATCAGATCCAAAGGTCGGGATCATTTGCATTTGTTGGAAAAAACTCTCTAAAGTCTTGTTTTTCTTCCCTTTTCTAGGCATTTTCCCAGCCAGTTACTTGACTTCTGAGATTCCTTTCCACTCCCGCCTGGATCTGCCCAGCTAGTGCTTGGCCTCTGAGATTTAAATGGGCTTTCCTCCTGCCGGCTGTCAATCAGTGAGCTTCAGTTCAGGTGCTGGGGTGGGGGCAGGGCCGCCTCCCAGGCTCAGTTCCCTCAGGGGCTTTAAGCAGAAGCCTTCAGTAATGGAGCGGGGTGGGGGCAGGGCCGTCTCCCAGGCTCAGCTCCCTCAGGTTTTATGCAGGAATCTTCCATAATGAAGAACCTACCTGCTGCCCAGGGATTCCTGAGTCCCGGTCCACTGCCGCCTCAGCCGCCGCCCACACCTCTGCCTCCGCCGCTTCCTGCCCCCGTCTCTGCGGCCGCAGCTTCCTCCCAAGGGGGCCCGAGTCACGGAGACGCCCTGCTCCCCCTCTCCTCCAGCCCGGCTTTCTCTCTCACTGACCTGTAGCTTCTGTGGGTGGAGGGACTTTCCCGGCTGCCGGAGCTTCCGTCTCTGAAGCCTGCTTGGATCAGCTTCTCTGGGGCCTGGCCAGGGCAGCGCTGGGGGTGGGGTCCACTTTCCGGAGTGCGACGGACCCTGGGGACAGGTCTCCAGGGCTCCCTGGAACGGAAATCTCTTCCACTCCGTTTCTGCACACCTTGTATTGACCCAGAACTTATGGGGGACTCTTTTTACATTAATTCTGTGGGCTTTGGTTTCGGACCTCGTAAACGTGCGTCCTTCTACTCCACCATCTTGCCATGATTTCTTTTAAAGAATTATCTTCTAGAATGTATATGTAGAGCCTATATCAAATTATATTCTATTTGGGGGTGAAAGGAGGGGAGAGATGGGAAGAAAATTTGGAATTCAAAATCTTATGGAAGTAAATGTTGAAAACTATAAATTCAATTAAAAATGAATTGTCTTCCATGGCACAGCGAATATAGCACCAGCCCTACAGCCATGAAAACCTGAGTTCAAATCCAGCCTTAGACACTTACCATCTGAACAATGCTGTGTTAAGTCACTTAATCCTGATTGCCTCAAAAAAATTGTGTTCCATTTCACTTTCGGACAACTGTAATTATTAGAAATTTTTTCTTAAACTTGCCTCAGTTTCTCTCTTTATATAAAACCTAAATCCACCTCTAAACACAATTCTGTTCTATCTTGTTACTCCTTCTTTTATACCCAGTCTTCAGACTTAGGTATTTTTATTACCTCTTATTCTTAATCTATGCTACTCAGGCACTCCTTGCCTTCACACAAAACTTGATACTATAGTCTACCACTTTAATGATTTATTTGGAAAGAATGCTAGCCTGAAGTCAGGAAGACTCATCTTCCTGAGTTCAAATCTGGCTTCAGACACTTACTAGCTATGTAACCTTGGATGAATCACTTAACCCTGTTTGTCTCAATTTTCTTATCTGTAAGATGATCTGGAAAAGGAAATGGCAAACTACTCCAATATCTTTGCCAAGAAGAAAAAATAGGGTCACAAAGAGTCAGAGATGACTGAAGTGACTGAAAAATAACAGCAATCACTACGCGAGAATGGCTTGTCCTTCAGACTTTTTACTCATATTAATCTTTAATCCTGAATAATTCTCACTATTTTACACCTTCCTTTTTTCTTAGTTGCTAAGAGTTGGTGGAGAAAGTCACAAAATTGAACAGATTTTACTATCATAAAGTCATGACTGTAATATAATAGATAGGGAACTGGCCTTGGCGTCAGGAAGACCCGGACCCCAGAACTTTTTCTGACACACACCGCTTGTATGATATTGAGAAAATCACTTAACCTTTCAGTACCCCAGATAAATCTCTGAAATTTTGAGTAGCAGAACTGTTGCCGATATGAATTGGTTGAAAAAACTTCTTCATCAGGGGTTACCTATATTAAAGAAATTGTAGGGCAAGTCCAAGAAAAAACAGTAGCTTAGTTTCAGCTGAGTCCTCCTTCCTGTTTCTAGACTACACTATTCTTATCACTAAGTTTAGATGAAGCATGTTAGTATAGAAAAGCTATGGATTTTTGTCTTCTAAAATGTGCTATTTGTTCTGGGAGAGAATTCTCTAGATGGGGGGGTGAATATTGGGAATAACTATGGATTATTTATTATACATATGATGGTATAAAAAGATACCAATAAAATTAATTTTTTTTTAAGAAAGGAAAAATGTAACTGCTAATCATAGAAATAGTGATGAAGAATCTCTTGCATGTGTGTCTGAGGGATCTTAAAGAGACCATAGTAGTTATAGCCTGAGTATATCACTTCCTAGGGACAAATAATATATATTACTTTCTCCCACTGGTATAGTAACCTACCTTTCTTTGGGAATAAGGAAGGCAGCACATAAGCCATTCTGGGTTGCTAGCAACACTTCAGTGATCCAACTGTCACAGTATCCATAATAGTGTAATGGTAAACTGCACTGAAAGATACCAGAAATCTGATCTGTGAAGTGATCAAAGGTTACTTCAGAAGATTGACTTTAAAACATACCTTCCTCCTCCTCAAAAAACAGATGGTATACTGTAGGTGCCTAAAGTTTCTTCAGCATATAGGTTTCCTTAATCCTACCACCTCCAGATGGAGGTCTTCTTGCCCTCTTTAAATATACTTCTAATAGGGGTAGCTAGGTGGTGCAGTGGATAGAGCACCAGTGCAGGAGTCAGGAGGACCTGAGTTCAAATCTCACCTCAGACACTTGACACTCACTAGCTGTGTGACCAAGGGCAAGTCACTTAACCCCAATTGCCTCATCCTAGGTCATCTTCAGTCATCCTTATGAATATCTGGTCACTGGATTCAGATGGCTCTGGAGAAGTGAGGCTGGTGACCTGCACTCCCTCACTCAAAACAAAGTCAAGTGCAAGTCATGTCATTATTTCTCTGATGGCACAGCCTTCTTTGGCAACAAAGGACAAACACACACATATCTCTAATAATTTCTCAGCAAGTTTCGTTTGCCTTTCTTCCATACCTTGTAGTATAATTGTCTGTTTTTCTCCTCAAGAGAACCCAAGGTCCTTGAAGGAAGGAGCTCTTTCCTTTTAGTCTTTGCATCTCCTGTACCTGAATATTTGTTGAACTGAACATTTGTACTTTGCTGATCACGCTGTTCAGTCCCATACTACTTACAATTGGTAGTTCTTTCAGCAACGTGGGTTGTAATCATCTGTCATTTGTGGATTGAGTTCATCAAGTACAGTTAGCTTCTTGCTGTCTCCTCAGTCATATTGGGTTAATAACAATTTTTTCTATGTTTTCCTGTCCAAAATAAATCATCCTCTTTAATGGCAAAAACAAAAGCAATTGAGTAATTCTGCCTTCTTTCAATCACTCATTATTGTTATCCCGTCCGCCCTCAAGCAGCTGTCCTATCCCTTTTCCCCAACAATGCTAAAAAGAATCCTTTATAATTCTCTGAATTCATTACCAGATTCAGTTTATCCAGAGCTTTAGCTTTTCTGATACTATTCCTAAAGGACTGTCTTAGTCCTTTTTTTTTTTTTATCATTTTTTATATTTGCCCTTGCTTCAGTTTTCTATTTATATATTTTAATAAATATAAATTGGATGATAGTCCTGGAAAGCAATGTGAAATTCTATGATAGAAGTGATTAAATTATTCATAACCTTTGACCCAACACTTAGATCAAAAGGGTCAAGAGCAGAAATAACAGTTCTGCATATTCAAAATTTTCATTGCAACTGTTTTTGAGGTCACAAAAACGTGGAGATAAATTGAGTTTCCATTAATTGGAGGATAACTGAATAAATGGTGCTACATGGTTATGGAGGCAGCTATGTAGCATAAAAGATAGAGCACTGGATTTGGAATCAGGAATACCTGCCATCAAATCCTGCCTCAGATATTTGCTAGCTGTGTAACCCTGGACAAGTTACTTAATCTTGCTTATTGTCAGTTTTCTCATTTGTACAAAGAAGATAATGATAATGTGTTACTGACAGAGTTCTTATAACAGTCAACTGAAATAACACATAGAAAACTCTTTACATATCATAGAATGGTATGACAAAATTACCATAGCTGCTCTTGCTTTTGGGTCTATATGGTAACATAGGGAGATTATGCAAAGTGATTATGAACTGATGCAAAATGAAGTAGAATTAGAAGAAAAATGCATATAGCAATTATGATAATGTAAATGAAAATAGAACTGAAAGGCAGTGGAACTCAGATTGTCTAATTAGACAATGATCAGTCTTGGTCCTAGAGAATATATGATGAAATATGCTTCCCATCTCTCAGTAGAAAGAGAGTGGACCAGGATTGAGGAATGCTGCTCACACTGTGAGATGTAGTTGATATACTCATTGGCTTTGCTTATGTATTATCTTTATTTCAAGGGCAAGTTCAGTGGAGATGGAGGCTGCTCAGAAGTAACAGTCAAATAAAAAAGCGTTAGTCCAGAAAAAAAACTTGGTTGATGAGACATTAATCTTTTTATACACAACTTCCCCTTTTCTTTCTCACTGGAGTTGCTTCAATTTGTTTTCAGACTTGCCTTCTTAAAATTTTTTCTATCCCTCTTATTTTGATCTCTTCTGTGAATTATTGGCCCTTTAATTCTATTCATTTGAAGTATAGTTTCCTAGGTTTACCTACCAAAATGGCTAACTGCAGGGGAGGCATGCTGCTCTCACATTTTGACTCCATTAAAACCCTAAAGTTCACATTAGACTGAGTAATAATGAATAAATTAAATGGGAAATTAGAATAAGTGACTTCTTCCAATCCACAAATATAAAAAGAATTAGTCAGATGTCTAAAGCAACAGAATGGTCCAAGACAGGATTCATGTAGTCTGTAATGTTCTCTGTGAGCAGTGAGAGTAGAGGTTTCTTGTGGGCAGAAAGCCCCAGAGTGGGGACTCAAATCCTGAGGAGTGGCAGCAGGCCCTGACCAGTGCAGCATGGAGTCGACAAACACTGTGCTGAGCATCATGGTGGAGGCCAACATTCAGACATAGGAAACCAAGACTCCAAGACTCTGAGGTCCCTAGTACACTGTGATGCAATACTAGAAAAAGTCCTGATGATCTAATTCTCTGAACTTCAAAAATCTGGAGGAACCTCTCTATAGGAGGTCTAGGTCAGCACAAGGTACCAGGGGACACCAAAAGCAACATCTGCCTTTTACAAAATCAGAGTAGGGTGCAGAACCTGGCCCTGTCCTAAATTAGGAAACAAAACTAGAGAGATGTGTAAATCAAAGCAAAAACTGACCACCATTTAAAAGCATTGTAAGTTTAAGGACTCCCATAAAGGAAGGAAAGAATAACTCCATGAAAACTGCAAGTAAAGGGTCAAAGAAAAAAGATGGATTTCCAATAAAGACTACATGAAAACCTATAAGAAACAATGTAAGAGTTACACAAAAGCTCTGGAGGAAAGATTTGGAAAGAAAATAAATAGCTTAGAAGAGAAAATAGTAAATATTACCCAAGAAATGGAATTCAAAATCTCGAATAGACCAAGCAGAATTCAATGACTTCATGAGACCCCAATAACTATTAGAACAAAATCAAAAGAACGAAAAAACTTCAAGAAAATTTCAGATATCTGATATAAAAGACAGTTGGCTTGGAAAATAAGTCAAGGAGATATCATTTAAGAGATGTTGGACTTCCAGAAATCCATGATAAAAATGTCTGGACATTGTATTTCAAGAAATTATAAATAAAAACTGTCCAAATCTATTATAGCCAGAGGATAAAGCTAAAAAGTATCTACCAACTGCTTCCTAAAAAGCAACTCAAAAGGAAGAGTTCCAAGAATATCAAAATCATAAGAGAGCCCCTACATCAAACAAAAAAAAAATATCCTGCAAGCATGCAGGGAGAAATAGTTCAAATACTAAGGAGCTATATACTCAGGATCATATGAGACTTGTCACCTTCCACTAAAGTCTAGAGAAGATTTTGGAATGTAATATTTCAAAAAGTAAATGAGATAGACTTATAACCAAGATAAATTAACCTTCAAAGCAGAGTATATTTCTACAGGGTAAAAGTAGACTTTAAATGGGATAAAGAACTTTCAAGCAAAGCTGATGAAAAGACCAAAACTTAGTAGGAACTTTGAAATACAAATCTAAGAGTCTAGAAATAATTAGGAAGGTAAATTTATTTTAGCTATTGTCAATACTTATATGGTAATGTTTCCTTTCTAATAGAGAGAAGAAACGACTTTCTCTTCAGAACTCTGATGTCTTCAAAAGATATTGGGGGAGCTGAATAAGGAAAATGTAAGTCATGGGCATGAGGGATGGGAGTGGTACATGAGCTTTATTTAGAAGGTTCAAACTGAGGAAAGAGAAGACAAAAAGAGAAAAGAGGTAAGAGGAGGTATGCATTAGTGTAGAACAGAGGAAGAAAATAGTGGAACTTCCTCTTTCTCACAATTGGAGTGTGTGAGAAGAGTGTGTAAATGTGGAGGAAGGATTGGGGGGGAGTGTGCATCAGATAATTGTCACTCTTATCTGAAACAAAGAATAGTTAAACACCTCTACACACATGTACAAATAATTTGGTGTAGAAATACATTAAACTCAATAAATCAGTAGGGATGGGAGAAGGGATTAAGAATGAGAAGGACTAGGGAAGGGATATGTAAGTATAAACAAAACAAATTTCTTGATCTTGAGGGGAGCACTAACAAGGAGGGAGGAGGGGGTGGGTGAAAAACAAAGAATAAGAACCTAAGAGGGTGCCTTAGGTTGTTTCTTGGACATTTAGGGAATGGTTTAACAAACTGTGGTATATTAATGTAATGGAATATTATTATTCTCTAGTAATGATGAAAAAGACGATTTCTGAGAATCTTGGGTAGCATGAACTGATACAAAGAGAAGTGAGCAGAACCAGGAGGACAAGTTATACCAGAACACCAACATTATACAGAAAAAGTAACTTTGAAAAACTAAGAACTTTGATCAATAGATAAACCATATTTCCAGAGGACCTATGAAGAAGTAAAACTCATTTCCTAACAGACAGATGATGAATGCAAGACTCAAAAGTACACATTTTTAGACATTGCCACTACATGGATTTATTTTGCTAGTGTGTCCTTATTTATTACAAGGGTTTTTTTTTCTTTTGTTTTCTCTTGGTTGAGGGAAAGGTATTAATTGACTTTTTTTAAAAAGAGGATCATTGTAAATTTTTTAAAATGCATAAAGGAGAACAGAAGGAACTTCAGAAATAAGACCAAGTAGGAAGTTTAGAAAATAATGTATAGAATTGATTATATAGAAGTGCTTCAAAGTGTCATTGATTTTCTATCTATCTTGTTGATTATCCCAACAGATATATTGCTTTTACCCCCATTCTATAAGGTCATTATAATTATTCCTTTTTGACCATAAAATCCTGTTTGATTACAGAAATTACTTCTCAATTTGGGAAACCAATTTCTTGTTTTTGGTCATAAAATGCCTTTTGTCCTCTGTCCTTGGCCACGAATTATGTCATTATTTTTCCTGCTCTAACATTAATAATCTCATTTCCCCCCACTTTCCTGATAAATAAAACTATATACTCAAGATTTTAAAATTGTATTTTCATTAATTAATGTAGTGTTCTTCAGAACTGCCTGCTATCTGCCCTTGTATATTTCCAGTCTATTCATGCCATCCATTCTCAAAAGTTTCATCCAAGATATTGAAAATACCATTTTCTCATATTTTAAGAGTGTTGCAAGGTTTTAATGTCACAACACTGTAACCTACTTTTTAGGGGTTACTAATTGAGCTTCCATTGTTCAAGATAGTCAGGCATAAAATACTAATAAGGGTTATTACATTATGTTCAAAATAAAGAAATAGTAGCCTACAGTTAGTTGTATTGCTCTACTTTTCTGGACAGTAGCTAGATTCCCCAAATCATTAAGGGGATGCCAAATCTTATGTCAGTTTTCCAGCTTCTTGATCGACTGAGTAATAACCAGTAATAATAGCTGAATAATAACAGTGCTTTATATTTTGCAAAGCATTTTACACACATTAGATCTTTTGATTCTCACAACAACTCTGTGAGGTAGGTGCTATTATTATCCCCATTTCATATATGAGGAAACCAAGGTAGTCAGAAGATGAGTGTTTTGCCCAGGATCACACAGCTAGTGAATGTCTGAGGCTGTGTTTGCACACAGGGGTTCCTGACTCAAAGTTCAATGCTCTCTCCATTTACTTTGTACCAGATACTATGCTAGTTGGACACTTTGGAAGCTAGAAATTCTTTTACTCTTCTCTTTATCTATTTACAAAGTAGAAAACAAGAGTACGGAATAAGTCTTGATTCCTCTGACAAATACAAATGGAAAAGTGCTTTGTAATACTAAAGTAGATAAACTAGAGGCAGTATGGTGTAATGGGTAGCATACTGACTCTATCTACTGGACCCAATTGACTGAACGTAACAAAATTTTAAAACATTTGACCTATTCCATGCCCAAAATGGATAGCTAAAAATCTTTAAATTTAGTAGGCTGGTTGCCCAACTTGAGTCTTGGGTGAATCTACCTACTTTTTACAAAGGACATTTATTTAACCTGGTAACTCTAGAAATGGAAAGAAATCACCTGGTCTTATTACAGATACTGCAAATTATAAAGGAAATGAAGCAAATACATCTGTCATCCCTTTTAACAATGATTATAACCAAAGGCATTTGAGTAGGTAATTTTCATGTCCAGATGTAGAGAAAATGTAGGTGATTTAGGTCTTGTAAAAGATTGCATTTCTCTGTATGAATGGAGCCCTGTAAACATGAATAATTCTGTTCACTGCTGGCAGGATCATTTTCACCTGACTGACCACTAAAAGAAGTAATTGCCTCAAGTAATTATATATACACAAGAAAAGCCTTTCAGTTCTTTTCAAACATCACCAATAACATTTCAAAATGATTTAACTATATCTTGTAATTGGTATTTCAAAAAAAAATCTGAATTTTTTATTGCCACTGTGGTAACTCTCTGCAACATCCATAATAATGTCAGTCTGTAGGACATGATTAATGAGTTTCCCTTCTTTTCCTTTGTCTAGAAGAAAGAGTCCAAAATTTTAAATGATTTTCTCATATGGACATGTAGAGTGATTGTTCTATTGTCTGTATAGTTCAGCAGTGAGTTCGTTAAGGGGTGGACAATGAGACCAACTGTGCAAGCTTTTGGGACCAAATATAGACATCCTGTCATGTTCTCATAAAGTCAGCACCATAAATGGGTCAGGTACCTCATTAAGCTTGATTATAAAGGCGACATTCATATTTTTGTCATACTATCTGAATAGACAATAGAACTATGGACCCATGACTCTCTCTTTGTGGAGAGATTTTACTGCAAGAAGTAACCTAGAAACTTAGAAAACACATGGTAAAAAAAAAAGTAAACTGAAAGGTGAACGTCTTAAGACCTTGTGAGCAACGCTGAGTCAGTACAAGTGTACAAGTGATTGAAATAAGCCAACTGCGTGGAATGAATATATTGTATCTGCCCCAAAATATGAATAGCTGCAAAAATTTGCACATCAGGACTGGCCTTTTGTTTAGCACACAAAGCATCCTTACATAAGAGTGAGAAGTAATATGAGAGGTTGGATGAAGAATTCATTAAATACTTGTAAAATGTCCATTTCTTGGAGGAAAATGAGTCTTTATTTTAAAATAGTGGGACCGGTTACTATGCTTAGGACTAAACTGATGAAAACATAAAAAGCATTAAGCATAATGTACTAATTTACTTCTGAACCATTAGGTGAGTTTGTTGTTATGGAAAGATGTAGAGACAATTTGAAATAGGTTCCAAGGGGAATGGGGCAGAGGCAAAGAGACCATAGAGGATTAGTCTAAGAAGTGGCAACACAGTCAACTCTTGACTTGTTTTCATTTGATGATTGAGGGCAAGGAATTGAACCTGTAATATTATCAGATTAGGAGACAACTGATTTGGAAACTTTCTCCATTGATGCAGATTGGCAATTCATCTGTACCTGTCAATTTTCTGTTCTTAATAGTACGGCATAGAGACTGTATTTACGATTTCTTTGATATAAGAAATGCCCAAGTGAGTAAAGTCCCTTTACCAGTGCATGTTGGTATCTTCTTTGAAATTTGCTGTCTTAGAGAGTTGCTTAAAACAATGGCTAGTCCAGAGTCTCGTATCAGAGGTAGAAGCTTAATCCAGTTCTTCCTCATTCAACTTTGTCTACCCTTGAACATAGTGGAGGAAGTATTATCCTCTATAAAAACAAGAGTGAGAACCCCAAATTTAATTTTGTGGGTTTGAGGCTGTGGTCCCTGCCTTGGGGATCCAATGAATATTGGGATATAGTGTTTACATTATCTACCACACAGTATTGTCACTCAGTTTGTCTTTAAACATTTATGAGGCACCTACTGTATGCCAGTCATTAAGTGCAAGGGTCCCAAGAAAGGCAAAAGACTGTTCCTGGTCTTAAGAGCTCACAGTCTAACAGGGGAGACAACTGCAATGCAAGACAATGCAAACTGCAATGTACAGACAAGATACACACAGGATAACCTGGAGATAATGAATAGAGAGAAGGCACTAAGGAAGATGTTGTCATTGAGAAAACTCCTTTTTCAAACTGGTCAGGTGCTATACAAATGAGAGCTGTCATCTCGTAGATTAGAAAACCCCAAATTGGAAGGGACCTTAGAGGCAATCTTGCTCAATCATGTTACATTTGAAGAAACCCAGTCAACAAGAAGTTGTTACTTGCCTACATTGCACAGGTCATGGGGATTCTCAAATCCATGCTCCCTGACTCCACAGTATTTGTTTACTATACAGTTCATCTTGGCCATCTGGAAGAAAGAAGTGAAGGAAGGAAGCAAACTTTTTATTAATTACCTGCTATATTCCTGGCACTGTGATAAATGCTTTTATTTTATCTGAACTTCACAAGAAATCCTGGAAGGTAATGGTTATTATTATTCCCACTTTACAATTGAGAAAATTGAGACAGGGATTAAATGACTTGGCCAAGATCACAGAGGCAGTAAGTGTCTGAGGCTGGAATTGAACTCTGGTCTTCCTAAATCCAGGTTCGTTACTCTATCAACTGAGTCATCTAGCTGCCTCAAAAGAGAAAAAGTCCTGAAAACACACTGGATTCCCTAGCAGGGAGAACACTGCCTTTGTGTGGTGGGATAATAAAAGAACTTCTTTCAAGTAATACCATGTCCTTCACTTTACCAGCTATGACTCCATCTGGATGAGTTAGGGTTATAGTCAAATGCCAGTCAGTAAGTTGATACCCTTGCTCATGTTGGTCAATAATCTATCATTTTTATTATAATTGACTGTAATTCTCATCAGTGATTCAGACAAAGGAATGGAATCATACTCAGTAAATCAAATTCTCCTAGTGTATACACTTCTCTCTCAGAGTTCTCTGCTGTAAAATAAACCCAAATATTTATCCAGTGTAAAAATTTTCAGGATATATGTAAATTATCACTCCTGTGGCTTAACATATCCAATTAGTTGCCAATTCTTGACATATCTACCTACATTTTTTCATACCTCCACTTGCGCAACTACTATCCTGCAATTAGCATAGGAACCTAGGTTCCTGAACTCAACTGTCTTAGATTATTATATTTGCCTCTATTGCTTTCCTTGCCCCAAGTTTTTACATATGTCTAGTCATCTTTATGCTTTTCCTAACAACTAGGTGGTGCAGTGGATAGAGCACCAGTGCAGGAGACAGGACGACCTGAGTTCAAATCTCATCTCAGACACTTGACACTCACTAGCTGTGTGGCCTTGGGCAAGTCATTTAACTCCAACTGCCTCATCCTGGGTCATTCCAGTCATCATGATGAATATCTGGTCATGGGATTCAGATGGCTCTGGAGGAGAAGTGAGGCTGGTGACCTGTACAGCCCTCCCTCACTGAAAACAAAGTCAAGTGCAAGTCATGTCATTATTTCTCTGATGGCATGGTCTTCTTTGGCAACAAAGGGCAAACACACAAGACCACACACAAGACCACATGACTTCTCTACTCAACCAGCCTCTAGAATAAAATATAAACTCCTCTGCTCAGCATTTAAAACCTTTCACAATCTTGCCCTACCTATCTTTCCATCCTTAATGGACATTACTTCAGCCTCCAACACTGCAATCCAGTTAGGTTAGTCTTCTCTTTCTCCATCCCACCCTACACTCATTTTCCCTGTCTATGCCTTTACTTTATCTGTCCCTCATCGTTCTCTTCACATCCACTCCATGGAAACCTTCTCTTACTACAAACATCTGTCATATACCATCTTCTAACACGAAGCCTTTCCTTATCCTCCCAATAGCTAATCCGCTTCTGTTCAAATCACTTTGTACTTACTCCACATTTACTTGTATTCATTCTCTTAATATTTGTTACTTATTTGCTTTTATGTTCCTGCTCTCTTTTCTATGTCAGTCCATGTGTCAAGTTAGTTTCATTCTTTACATCTTCATATTCTTTACCTGGCACAGTGCCTAGAACATAGTAGGTGCTCAATAAATACTTTTTGATTGATTGGCTGATTAATTACCCTAAAAATTGGAGAAATTAAGATAGCTTTGTGAAAATTTACGGTCATACTTAAAAATAGTAGTTGATTTCTGGTTTAATGATTTTTATTGAACACTATATACAGAAAATTATGAAAAATATGTTTTTGAATGTGTGTGAATCTACAAATTTTGATGTCTGGTATGAAAATATCTAATCATTTTAAACAAGCTATTCTGCATTGTGTAGATTTTTTCACTTTATTTTTTATATTTTTTCTTTCCAAACTTTAATTGTTTTGTAAACTGTTCCTTCTTTCACAGTATAATTAATATGTAAATAAATTTTACATGATTGCACATACATAGCTATATCAAATTCTTACAAATCATTATTATTAATTCTTATTATCAAGTCTTCTTAGAAGGCAGAGGAGGGAAGTAGGGAGAAAATTTGGAACTCAATATTTTATATAAACTGACTGTTACATGTAATTGGTAAAAATACTATAAAATAAACTAAAAATGAAATGTTATGTGTTGGTTCTTTTTTTGGTCATGGCTTTCAGGTAGCCCAATAATTCTGAAATCATAGCTCTTTGAATTATCTTCCAGGTCAGTTGTTTTTCTGATATTTCTGATATTTCAATATTATATTCTGATATTTCTGATTATTTCTGATATTTCTTATATTTTTCACTTTTTTTACTTGTTTTATTTTTTATTGATGTCTCATGGAGTCATTAATTTTCACCTCACTAATAATTTTTAAGAATTATTTTCTTTAGGGAGGTTTTGTACTTCTTTAATCATTTGGTCAATTCAGTTTTATAAGGTGTTATTTTCTTCATTTTTTTGTATGTTTCTTTTACTAAACTATTAATTCCTTTTTCATAATTCTCTTGAATTGCTCTTATTTTCTTCCACTTTTTTCTCTGCCATTCTTATTTGATTTTTGCTCTTAAAATTCCTTTAAACTATGGAATTCAGTTGCAGAATGTAGCAGATCACTTTTTTTGTGTGTATGGGTGTGTGTATTATATTTTGGTTTTTTATATGATTTTTCCCATTTATTTTAGTTCTTCTACATAACAAGACTATAGTGAAAATGTATTCAATAGAATGTTTATGTAGATCCTTTATAGAACTGCATGTCATCTTGGGGAGGGAGGAGAGTGAGAGGGTAGATGGGGGGAAAATCTAAGTTTTATGGTATTTATTGTAGAACATTAAAAATAAATAAAATGAATATATTTCAAAAACCCTTTAGTTCTTTCTGATATTCTATTTCGTCTTTTCCTTAATAGTATTTTTCAAATTACATGTAAAGATAGTTTTCAACATTTATTTTTGTAAAATTTTGAGTACCAAATTTTTCTTCCTCCCTTCCTCTAAACACCCCTCTCTAAGACAGCAAGAAATCTGATACAGATTATTCATGTACAACCATCTTAATTATATTTCCATACTCATCATGTTGGGAAAAGAGAAACATGTAAAAGAGAAAACCATGAGAAAGAAAAAAAATGAAAAAAAGTGAAAATTGTATGCTTTCATTTGCATTTAGACTCCATAATTCCTTCTCTGGATGTGGTTAGCATTTTCCATCACAACTCTTTTGTAATAGTCATATCATTCTATGGTGAGAATAGCAAAGTCTATCATACTCATTGCACAGTGTTGCTGTTACTGCGAACAATGTTCTCCTGGTTCTGATCACTTCACTTAGTTCATGTAAATCTAGGCTTTTCTGAAGTCTGTCTTTTCATTATTTCGTATGGAACAATAATATTCCATTACATTCGTATCCCACAACCTGTTCAGCTATATTCCCCAATATTTCCTCAATATTCAATTCTTTGCCACCACAAAAAGTGCTGCTATAAATATTTTTGTACATGTAGGTCCTTTCCCCCTTTCTATTATCTGTTAGGGACCCCGGGAGTCTGAGCCTGATCTCTCGGGCCCACAGGCTTATCTGACCAGCAGAGGCCTGTAGGCCCTGGGGGAGCTTAGCTGTAAGCAATGACTGAGGCGGGAGACAAGATAGTAAGAACTCCGTTTATTCAAGCAGTGAGCAGTGCTTTTATCTCTTCTCTGACTCCAGTGCTCTAAGTGAACCTATCACCAATTAGTTTGCCCTTATGAGGAAGTAATTTACCTTAAGCCAGGACTGCCCAGGGTGGACACGTAGCCACAAGAAAGAAAAACATTTTGGGCTTCTTTGTTCTCTGGAAAACCTGGGAAAATAGTCTTGAGCAAAACAGGGGCAGAACCCTTCCTCCCAGCGCCATCTTGTTCATGCCTTACCAGTCTCCCCTCAGTTTACCTGAGTCGTGACCAGTGAATGCCGTCCAAGAGGATGGGGGTTGGCAATTCCCTTACAATGATCTCTTTGAGATACAGACCTAGAAGTGGTATTGCTGGGTTAAAGGGTATGCACAATTTGATAGCCTGCTGACCTATTACTTGCTCTCCTAATTTGCTTATTTTATCATCCCTTATGTCTAAATCAAGACCCATTTTGACCTTATTTTGGTATTCAGTATGAGATGTTGGTCTACAACTAATTTCTGTCATGCTACTTTCCAGTTCTCCCATCAGTTTTCGTCCAATAGTTAGTTCTTATCCCAGAAGCTGGGGTATTTGTTACTACGGTCATTCACTACTGTATCTTGTGTATCTCCTAACCTATTCCATTGGTCCACCACTCTATTTCTTAGCCAGTATCAAATGGTTTTTATAATTGCCTATGATTTATGTGTGTTTATTTTATATCTTGCAACTTTGTTAATTGTTTCAAGTAGTTTTTTAGTTGATTTTCTAGCATTCTCTAAATATACCACAATATCATCTACAAAGAGTGATAGTTGTGTTTCCTTATTGCCTATTATAATTTCTTTAAATTCTTTTTCTTCTTTTATTGCTAAAACTAACATTTCTAGTACAATATTGAAAAATGGTGGTAATGATGTCTTCCAGAAATTCTTATTGGTCTTGTCCCTATCTGCGTTTTTCTTTGAGGATTTCCTTGTATGTGTTTTCATGCCATTTTCTTCTGACTTTGTGTCGTGACTTTGTGCGTCATTATAGCAACTTTTTAAAGTCAAGTTCTTATTTGTTGTTACTTGCTCAATTTTCCAGCCTATTTCTTGACTTTCAATTTTGTGTCAGAGTTGAGTTCTGCTCACCTGAAGAGATGTGGTAACTTTCCTGTGTGTTAGGTTTTTATGCTCTTGCTGTTTTCATAGCTAGTGCCAGAAATATGAAAGTTTTTGTGTTTTCAAGGCGGTGTGATCTGGAGAGAGCTGTTGTCATTGCTCTACTGGTCTGTGCTCTAGGCCTTACTCATGTAGGGACTCTGGTCCCTTGTTACCATAAGCACTAGAGCTCTTCTCTGAGGAAGAACTCTTACCTACAACTAGAGCCCCTGTTCTCTCTCTGCTCTGAAACTCTGACCAGAATTCCTGCTCCCTTGAAACTTCAAGTACTCTTCTCCACCCTGGAACTGTGATACAGAACTAGGTAATAGCCAATCGAGTTGCCAAACAGTGCTGAGTCCTGCATCAATGTCAGCACTTTCAAATCAGTTGTCCAGAGTCCCTTTCCTCCTCTGGGTAGTGAGAGCCCTCACAACTACTTATGCTGTTGTGGTGCTTTCTTTAAGGCCCAAAGTTGGTGTCACTGCCACTGCCCTTCTGGCCAGCCCCCAACTCCAGTGTCATAGACCTTTCCTACTGACTTCCTCGGTTGTCTTGGGTTGGAAAAAATGTCTCATCTTAACTTTTTGTTGGCTGTACCATTACAGATTTGATTTCACACATTGTTTTGTTTGGAGGGGAATGCTGGGAAAGTTTGGCTTGAATGCTCTCTGTATTTCTCCATCCTGGCTCTGCCTCTTGATAGCAACCATCTTTTAGTATTGCCGTGAGGATCAAAATAAATGTTATATGTAAGGAACTTTGTTTAAAACAGTTTAAAAACTATATAAATAAAACTTATTGTTTCATTGAGTTCTATTTTGATTTTTTAAGGATAGCTAACATATATGATCATTTTTGCTGCTTTTATTGAAGAAACACAAATAAGACACCAGCAAAATAACTCATTTCTCATGTCAAAAGCTAGTAAAGTCATTTTAAAAATAATCATGCACTCTACAATACACAACTACCTATAAATTCTCAAGAAACCCTGTTTCTTTATAAGAGACTCTGAGTACACCTTGCTTATGGGCTCCGTATGTAAGTTTCTTTCATCTGAACTCTTTAGGAACTATCTCCACAAGTGAGGGCAATGGGAAAGAGTGAAGTATGTAAACTTGGGACTTATATAGGTAAATAGCCTACAACCAGCTATCCTTCCTTTCAGTCAAAAGCTTTCCCCTACAGATTTTTATCTTTTCATTTGGAGTGGCCAGAACCAGTCTGGGAGTGGCATAGACATAAAAACAAGAAAAGATTTTGAAATGTATTCAAAATGGATGCATTGAAGCAACTGCTGTGCTTATCAGTGATATTAATTAAGTACTACTGACAGCCCCCCACTTCAATGAATTTAAGATCTAGGACAGCCTAGGAAATTTTCTATGAATTTTTAAAAGGAATTTTTTCTGCAATTAGAAAATGATGAGCATTTTTTCAAGTAGTTTTTGATTCATTCTGTAGAGATACTCTCCATATAAAAGAATGTTAGATTCCATTGTACCTTTGTAGAAACTGATGATATAATAGGACATTTAGCAATCATAAACAAATGTGAAAAGGTTGAAATAATAAATGACTTATTTACAGATTATAATTTAATAAAATAGTAACAAAGGAATTTTGAGCAAAAGATATAGACCTAAATAGTGACTTAGAAATGACATCCTGAATTATGAGTAAGTCAAGGAACAAAGTAATTCAGTATGCCAGTCAGTCAACTTTTATCTTGCCACTGGGCTTGGATGACTGGAAGAAAGTGCAGTTGATAGCATTGTATAATTCTACCTCACTTAAATCCAATTCACAGATAAGTCAAGACATCACCCCATTATGTCACTGGTCCTCTTCAAAAATGAAGGACAGGAAACAAAAGTCAACTATCACTTACTAAGCACCAATTATATGCAAAATCTACGCTAAGCATTGTTCTCATCACAGAAAAAATAAGTAATAATGTCAAAGATAATGATAATAAGACAACTTGCCAAAATTCTTAGGATGCAGTTCAATTAATAGACATTTGAATTTTTTTTAAATATCTGAAAATCAGCAATCAATCAGCAAGAATTCATCTGTTATATTCCAGTCCCTGTACTGCGGATACAAAAAGATGCAACAGGACCAACACTCACAAAGTTTGACAAAACTTAAGAAAATAGAACAAAAGATGGTCAGTGAATTGAATTTACAATTTAAAGAACTAGAAAATAAATACATTTGCAAGCCTGAAAGTACAAAAAAATTTGAAAATTAGAGAAACTGAAAATAAAGGACTTATAAAACTGATAAAAAAAACTAAGCTGGGTCTTTGGAAAGACTTAGTAAATCTGATCAAGAAAATGAGAAGGAAATTATATTAGCAAAATAAAAATGAATAGGACAAATTAAGAACAAACAACAAGGAAATAAAGAGAATAACTAGAAATTTCTATACATAGCTGTAAACCAAACAAATAAAAATGAGGGGCGGGGAAGAGAGAGAAAGAAATCAAAGGAAGCTGATGAATGTCTACAAAAATATGAAAATAACTAAAAGAGTAATAGAGATCTTAATCCAATCTTAGAAAAAGAAATTATAAGAGGTTATAAATGAACTACCAAACCACAAAAAGCCCTGGGCCATAAGGCTTTATATGTAAATTCTATGAAACATTTAAAGAGCAATTAATACCTGTGTAACACAAGTATTCTGAAAAACAGAGTTAGAAAACACTATCAGACTCCTCTTTTATTTTTTATTCTTTTTTAAAATAAATTTATTTATTTAACTTTTTACATTCATTTTCACAAAATTTTGGGTTCCAAATTTTCTCCCCATTTGTCCCCTCCCCCACCTCAATACATCGAACATTCTAATTTCCCCTATCACCAATCTGCCCTCTCTTCTATCATCCCTCCCTTCCCTTGTCCCCATCTTTTCTTTTGTCCTGTAGGGCCAGATGACCTTCTATTCCCCATTAACTGTATTTCTTGTTTCCTAGTAGCAAGAACAATACTCAACAGTGGTTCCTCAAACTTTGAGTTCCAACTTCTCCCCATCCCTCCCTCCCCACCCATTCCCTTTGGGAAGGCAGGCAATTCAACATAGGCCATATTTGTGTAGCTTTTCAAATGACTTCCATAATAGTCGTGTTGTGGAAGACTAACTATATTTCCCTCCATCCTATCCTTCCCCCCCATTGCTTCTATTCTGTCTTTTGATCCTGTCCCTCCCCGAGTGTTGACTTCAAATTGCTCCCTCCTCCCATTGCCCTCCCTTCCATCATCCCCCCCACCCTGCTTATCCCCTTCTCCCCCACTTTCCTGTATTATAAGATAGGCTTTCCTACCAAAATGAGTGTGCATTTTATTCCTTCCTTTAGTCAAATGTGATGAGAGTAAATGTGATGAGAGTAAACATCATGTTTTTCTCTCAGCTCTCCTCTTTTTCCCTCCACTAAAAAGTCTCCTGCCTGCCTCTTCTAAGAGAGATAATTTGCCCCATTCCATTTCTCCCTCTCTCCTCCCAATATATTTCTCTTTCACTGCTTAACTTCATTTTTTTAAGATATGGTCCCATCCTATTCAATTCACTTTGTGCTCTCTGTCTCTGTGTGTGTGTGTGCATGTGTGTGTGTGTGTGTGTGTGTGTGTGTGTGTGTGTGTGTGTAATCCCACCAACTGCTCAGATATTGAACAGTTTCAAGAGTTACAAATATTGTCTTTCCATGTAGGAATATAAACAGTTCAGCATTGGTAAGTCCCTTATGACTTCTCTTTGCTGTTTACTTTTTCATGCTTCTTCTCATTCTTGTGTTTGAAAGTCAAATTTTCTTTTCAGTTCTGGTCTTTTCATCAAGAATGCTTGAAAGTCCTCTATTTCATTGAAAGATCATTCTTTCCCCTGAAGTATTATTATACTCAGTTTCGCTGGGTAGGTGATTCTTGGTTTGAGTCCTAATTCCTTTGACTTCTGGAATATCCTATTCCACACCCTTCAATCTCTTAATGTAGAAACTGCTAGATCTTGTGTTATCCTGATTGTATTTCCACAATACTGAAATTGTTTCTTTCTAGCTGCTTGAAATATTTTCTCCTTGACCTGGGAATTCTGGAATTTGGCCACTATGTGCCTAGGAGTTTCTCTTTTTGGATCTCTTTCAGGTGGTGATCGGTGGATTCCTTGAATACTTATTTTGCCCTCTGGTTCTAGAATATCAGGGCAGTTTTCCTTGATAATTTCATGAAAGATGATGTCTAGGCTCTTTTTTTGATCATGGATTTCAGGTAGTCCCATAATTTTTAAATTGTCTCTCCTAGATCTATTTTCCAGGTAGGTTGTCTTTCCAATGAGACATTTCACATTCTCTTCCATTTTTTCATTCTTTTGGTTTTGTTTTGTGATTTCTTGGTTTGTCAGAAAGTCATTAGCCTCTATCTGTTCCATTCTAATTTTGAGAGAACTATTTTCTTCAGTGAGCTTTTGAACCTCTTTTTCCATTTGGCTGACTTTGCTTTTGAAAGCATTCTTCTCCTCATTGGCTTTTTGAACCTCTTTTGCCAATTGAGTTAGCCTATTTTTCAAGGTATTATTTTCTTCAGCATTTTTTTTTTGGGTCTCCTTTAGCAAGGTATTGGCCCATTTTTCATGCTTTTCTTGCATCTCTCATTTTTCTTCCCAGTTTTTCCTCCACCTGTCTAACTTGCTTTTCAAAATCCTTTTTGAGGTCTTCCATGGCCTGAGCCCATTGAATATTTATTTTGGATGTTTGCGATACAGAGGCCTTGACTTTTATGTCTTTACCTGATGGTAAGCATTGTTCTTCCTCATCAGAAAGGAAAGGAGGAAATATCTGTTCACCAAGAAAGTAACCTTCTATGGTCTTATTTTTTTTTTCCCTTTTCTGGGCATTTTCCCAGCCAGTTACTTGACTTCTGAGATTTCTTTCCACCCCCACCTCACCTCCAGATCTGCCCAGCTAGTGCTTGGGATCTGAGATTCAAATGCTGCTTCCCAGCCTCAGGGCTTTCAGTGGGTGGCAGGGCTGCTATTCAGTATGAGATTAAGTTCAGGTTCTCAGGTGGGGGCAGGGCTGCCACACAGGGCTCAGTTCCCTCAGGGGGTTTATGCAGAGACCTTCAAAAATGGATCCGAGCTCCTGTCTTCTTTGGGAGCTCCTGTCGTCTGTTGCCTCTGCTGCTGCTTCCCGAGGGGGCCTGAGTTATAGAGACACCCTGCTCCCCCCTCAGCCATCCCAGAAGGCTCTCTCACTGACCTCTGTGCCTGTGGGTTGAAGGACCTTTGTGGCCACCGGAGATTCCATCCCTGAAGCCTGCTCGGATCTGCTCCTCTCGGTGCCACACGGCCAAGGCAGGGCTGGGCTCCGCTCCAGGTCCGGTGTGTGATGGACCCCTGGTGTCGGCCTTTCAGGGCTCTCTGGAACACAAATCTCCTCCACTCCGTTGTTGTGCAGCTTCCAATGCTCCAGAATTTGTTGGGAGTTCCTCTTTACAGGTAATTTATGGGCTGTGGGTTCAAAGTTAGCATATGTGAATATTTCTACTCTGCCATCTTGGCTCCTCCCTCCCCAGACTCCTCTTATGAGACGAATTTCATGCTATTAGCAAAGTTGAGGGGAAACAAAGCAGAGAAAGGGAACAATAGACCAACCTCTCTAATGAATATTTTTAAAATTATTTTATTTGTTTTCAATTTTCTATAATTACTTCCATATATTTTAGGGTTTTTTTGCCTCTCTTCCCCTCCTTTTCCCTCCCTCCCTACTTCCTCCCCAAATATCATGAAATCTTATATAGATTCTACACATACATTTTTATTAAATATATTTTCACCTTAGTCATGTTGCATAGAAGAATTAAAATTAATGGGAGAAACCATAAAGCAAAACAAAACAAAACATGACAGAAGAGAAAATAGTCTGCTTCATTATGAGATCCAATTTCATAGTTTTTTCTCTGTCTTCCACATTCTTTCTGAATGTGGAAGGCATTTTGCCTCAAGAGTCCATTGGGCAGTTTTTAGGTCCTTGCATTGCTGTTAAGGACTAAGTCTACCAGAAAAAAATCCTCACACACTGTGGTCATTGCTGTTTACAAAGTTCTCCTGGTTCTGCTCATTTTACTCAGCATCAGTTCATATAAGTGCTTCCAGGTCTCTCTGAAGTCTTCCTGTTCATCATTTCTTTAGTACAATAGTATTACATTACATTCATATACCACAACTTGTTCAGCCATTCCCCAATTGATGGGCATCCCCTTGATTTCCAATTTTTGGCCACCACAAAGAGAGCTGCTATAAATACTATTGTACATGTGGGACCCTTTCTCATTTCTATGATTTCTTTAGGATACAGTCCTAGAAGTGATATTGCTGGGTCAAAGGGTATACACATTTTGGGCATAGTTCCAAACTGCTCTCCAGAATGGTTGGATCAGCTCACAGCTCCACTAACAATGAATTAGTGTTCCATCTCTCCCACATCTTCTCCAACACTTATCTTCTTCCTGTTTTGTCATATTAGTCAACCTGATAGATTTGATGTGGTACCTCAGAATTGTTTTGATTTGCATCTCTCTAATCAATAGTGACTTGAACATTTTTTATATGACTATTGATAGCTTATTTTTATATCCTTTGACCATTTATCAACTGGAGAATGACTCATATTCTTGTAATTTGACTCAGTTCTTTATACATTTTAGAAATGAGGCCTTTGTTACAGATACAAGTTGCAAAAATTCTTTCCCAGTTTTCTGCTTCCTTCCTACTCTTAGTTGCATTAGGTTTGTTTGTGCAACAACTTTTCAATTTAAGGTAATCAAAATTATCCATTTTGCACTTCACAATGTTCTCTATCTCCGTCAAAAAATTCTCCATTCTCCATAAATCTTCCTTGCTCCCCTAATTTGTTTATAGTATCAGTTTTGATACCTAGATCATGTACCCATTTGGACTTTATTCTTTTGTATTGTGTCAGGCATTGATCTATACCTAATTTCTGCCACACTGTTATCCAATTTTCCCAGCAATTTTTGTCAAACAGTGAGTTTTTATCCCAGAAGTTGGGGTCCTTGGGTTTATCCAACAGTAGATTGCTATAATCATTGACTGGTGTGTCTTGAGTAGGTACCTAAACCATTCCACTGGTCTACCCTTCTGTTTCTTAGCCAGTACCAAGTGGTTTTGATGATTGTTGCTTTATAATACAATTTGAGATCTGGTAGGGCCAGGCCACCTTCCCTAGAATTTCTTTTCATTAATATTTTCCCTTAATATTCTGAAAATTTTGTTCTTCCAGATGAATTTTGATATTATTTTTTCTACCTCTAGAAAATAATTATCTGGTAGTTTGATTGATATGGCACTGAATAAATAAATTAATTTAAGTGGAATTGTTATTTTTATTATATTACCCACAAGCAACTGATGTTTTCACACTTACTTAGCTCTGACTTTATTTTTGCAAAAAGTGTTTTGTAATTGTGTTTATATAGTCCCTGGGTTTGTTTTGGCAGATAGACTCCCAAATATTTTATAGTGACTACCTTAGCTTTAAATGGGATTTGTCTTTCTATGTGTTGCTGTTGTACTTTGTTAGTAATATACAGAAATTCAGATGATTTATGTGGGTTTATTTTGTAACCTGCAACTTTGCCAAAGTTATTACTTCAAGTAATTTTTTACTTGATTCTCTGGGATTCTCCAAGAATATCATCATATCATTTACAAAGAGTATTAACTTAGTTTCTTCTTTGCCTATTCTAATTTATTCAATTTCTTTTTCTTTTATTACTAAAGCTAACATTTCTGGTACCATATTAAATAACAGTAGTGATAATCGACATCTTTGTTTCACCCCTGATCTTGTTAAAAATGCATCTGGCTTATCCTCATTGCATATCATGTTTTCTGATGGTTTTAGGTAGATGCTGCTTATTATTTTATGTAAAGTTCCATTTATTCCTATGCTTTCCAGCATTTTCAATAGGAATGGGTATTGCATTTTGTCCAAAGCTTTTACTGCATCTATTAAAATAATCATGTGGTTTCTGCTAGTTTCATTGTTGATATGATCAATAATACTGATGCTTTTTCTAATATTGAACCAGCCCTGCATTAGTACTATAAATCTTACCTCTTCATAATGCATTATTCTCATGAAAGGTTTCTGTATTCTTTTTTGCTAATATCTTATTTAAAAGTTGTGCATCTATATTCATTAGAGAAATTGGTCTGTAATTTTCTTTTTGCATTTTAGTTCTTCCTGGTTTATGTATCAAAACCATATTTGCATTATAGAAAGAATTTGGGAGTACTCCTTCTTCCCCAATTTTCCCAACTAGTCCATATAGTACTGGAATTAACTGTTTTTTAAATGTTTGATAGAATTCACTTGTAAATCCATGTAGCCCTGGAGATTTTTTCCTAGGGAGTTCACTAATGGCTTTCTTTTGCTGAGATGGGGTTATTTAAGTATTCAACTTCCTTTTCATTAAACTGGGCAATGTATATTTTAAAAAATATTCATCCATCTCATTTAGATTGTCAAATTGATGGGCATACCGTTGGACAAAGTAATTTTTAATTATTGTGTTTAATTTCTGAGCCTCATTGGAGGTGTTTCCCCATTTCATTTTTGGTATTGAGATAATTTGCTTATCTTCTTTCTTTTTCTTAATCCAATTAACCATAATTTTATCAATTTTATTGGCTTTTCATAAAACAAACTCACTTTTATTTATTAGTTCAATAGTTTTCTTCATTTCAATTTTATTAATCTCTCCTCTGGTTTTCATTATTTCTAATTTGGTATATACTTGGGAATTTTCAGTTTGTTCTTTTTCTGACTTTTTCAGCTGTGTGTTCAATTCATTGATCTCTTCTTTCTCTATTTTATTCATGTAGGCATTCAAAGATATAAAACTTCCCTTAAGAGCTGCTTTTGCAGTATCCCATAAGTTTTGGTAGGTTGTCTCATTGTTGTCATTCTCTTGGATGAAGTTGTTGATTGTTTCTATAGTTTGTTGTTTCATCCACTCATTCTTTAGGATTAGATTATTCAGTTTCCAATTACTTTTTGTTTGTCTTTCTATGGTCTTTTATTTCATATAATTTTTATTGCATTATGATCTAAGAAGGATACATTGACTATCTCTGCCTTTCTGCACTGAATTGTGAGGTATTTATGCCCTAGCACATGGTCAATTCTTGTATATGTGCCACATACCATTGAGAAAAATGTATATTACTTTCTATTCTTATTCAGTTTTCTCCAGAGATCTATCATATCTGCCTTGTCCAGAGTTTTATTCACTTCCTTATCTTCTTTCTTCTTTATTTTGAGGTTAGATTTATCAAGTTCAAAGAGGGGGAGGTTGAGGTCACCCACTGGCATAATTTTGTTGTCTATTTCTTCCTGTAACTCCCTTAACTTCTCCTTTAAGAATTTGGATGCCATACCACTTGGAGCATGTATGTCTAGTAATGATATTACTTTATTGTCTATGGTGCATTTTAGCAGTATATAGTTTCCTTCTTTATCTATTTTGATTAAATCTATTTCTGCTTTTGCTTTGTCTGAGACTAGAATTGATACACCTGCTTTGTTTTATATCAACTGAAGCACAATATACTCTGCTCCAACCTTTTACCTTTACCCTGTGCGTGTCCCCTCATTTCAAATGTATTTCTTGTAGACAACATATTGTTGGATTATGGTTTTTAATACATTCTGCTATCTGCCTCCCTTTTACAGGAGAGTTCATCCCATTGACGTTCACAGTTATGATTACTATCTGTGTCTTTCCCCCCATCCTCTTTTCCCCTGTTTATGCTTTTAGTTCTCCCTTCTCCCTTCCCCTCAGCAATAGAGTTTTGATTTTTGACCACCACCTCCCTTAGTCTTTCATCCCTTCTTACAGTCCTGTCCCTTTAACTCCCCTTTTCCCTTACTACTTCTCCCTCCCTTTTAGCCTCCTCTCCCTTTTCTTTCCCCTTTCTCCTCCTTCTACCTATAGAGTTAATGAGATTTATATGCTTAACTGAGTTTGTTGTTCCCTTCTTGAACCAAATCAGATGAAAGTAAATCTCAAACAATGCTCATCTCCCTCCCCTCTTTCCCTCTACTGTAATACATTTTTGTGCCTCTTCCTGTGATGTAATTTAGCTTTTTCTGTGTCCTCCTTTTCACACCACCTCCTGTTAGAATCCTTTTGTACCCTTAAATCCCATTTTTGTCATCACATCATTTACTTTATACCCACTCCCTCTATGTATATCCCATTTATATATTGTAACAGATATATTCTCAAGACTAGCAATTATCATCTTCCCTTATAGGGATGTAAACAGTTTTCCCATATTGAATAACAGATTTTTTCCTCCTGTTTAACTTTTCATGCCTCTCTTGAGACATGTTTGTAGATCAAATTTTCTATCGAGCTCTGGCCGTTTCATCAGGAATGTTTGGAGATCCCTTATTTCATTGAATGTCCATCTTCTTGCCTGAAGTGTTATGCTCAATAATGCTAGGTAATTGATCCTTGATAATTGAATGAGGATATAAAGGAATATACCATTTTCTCAGCAGTACATGGCACATGTACAAATGACCATGTACTAGAGCATAAAAACCTCACAATTCAGTGCAAAAAGGCAGAGATAGTCAGTGCATCCTTCTCAGATCATAATTGTTTCAGCTCCTTTGCCTTATGTAATATCATATTCCAATCCCTCCAATCTTTTAATGTAGAAGCTTCAAGGTCCTATGTGATCCTCAATATTTGATTTGTTTCTTTCTGGCTGTCTACAATATTTTCTCCTTCACTTGATAATTCTGGAATATGGCAGTGATATTCCTTGCTGTTTTTTAGTTTGGGATTCCTTTCAGGAGGTGAACAGTGGATTCTTTCGATGACTATTTTGCCCTCTGTTTCTAGGACTTCTGTTCAGTTTTCTTTGATGATTTCCTGGAAGATATTGTCTAGAATCTTTTTTCATCATGAATTTCTGGTAAAATTTCTCTCTTGGATCTGTTTTCCAGGTCACTTGTTTTTCCAATCAGATAGTTTACATTTTTTTCTATCTTTTCATTCTGGACTGATTCTTGATGTCTCATAGAGTCATTAGCTTCTTCTTGCCCAATTCTAATTTTTATCAAATTGTTTTCTTCAGTTAACTTTTGCATCTCCTTCTCTATCTGTCCAATTATTTCTTTTAAGGAGTTATTTTCTCAGGTTAGTTTTTTTTCTTTCTTTTCCATTTGTCCAGTTTTCCTTTTAAACTCTTCTGTGATTTATTTTTTTTTTTCATATTTTTAAAGTCATTGGCCAGTTTTTGTTCTGCTTCCCTAATTTAGCTTTTAAAATCCTTCTTGAGTTCTTCCGGAATGCTTTTTGGACTTGAAACAAGTTCATATTCCAGTTCTGAAGTTTCAGATGGGAGTACAGTCTCAATGCTGCCCTTTTTGGTATTTGTGTTTTGGTCCTTGTACCCACAGAAAAATTCTGTGGTCTTATCTTTTCTGGTTTGCTTCTTCCTCATGAGGATCATCCTTTTCCTGGCTTTTAAAGTGGATCTCTGCTTCTGAGGCACAGGGGGCTCTGTCCCACATTCTTGTGCTTAGAACTTGAGGCCTTGTGTATTGTGACCTCTGGTTCTTTCAGCTAGAGGCTAGAATGCTATAGCTTACCTGGTGATGAGTTAGCCGATGTGCCAAAGCAGAGGACAGTTTCTGAGTTTCCCTGGAGTTAACCTGGAGCTAGCTGCATTAAGTGTGTGGGAGGGTTGGTCTGTCCACAGGAGGTCTCCTCTCCTGACCACAGGTAGGCTCAGGGATTGGTGAACTGTGCTTGCACTAGTGTCTTCTCTGTTCTCCTGACTGTACTGAGGTATTCCTGGGGTCATGGTGTTGATGATTATGGACTCCACCCCTCTGGGGCTCAGGATCTCCTCCCAGTTCACTGATGTGGGGCTGCCTGGAACAGCTCTGATCCTGCAATGGTCCACTTCAGCCACAGCAAGAGGGACCCCTCCCCTTTGAGATTTTCCTAGCCAGTCTTACAGGATTTTTCCTGGGGAAATATTCTCTGTGTTTTTCAAGGTCAGCAAGGGGAGGGTTAGAACATTTACCAATCTCTCCATCATCTTGGCTCCTGGAAGTTCAAGTAGGTGGCTTATAGACATTTAATCTGTGGGTTGGTACTTTCAGGAGCAGCTGCTGCAGTTACCTAGGATTCTGCAGTTCTCTCTTGCTCAGTTCCACTGGACTCTCATCCTGGGCTGATATGTTTGAGATTCCATAGTGAGGGTGCTGCTTCTGACCACTTGGGGCTTCCTGCTCTGCTTTGCTGTGGTGGGATCTGTGGTGGTACAGTCTGTGTGCCATGCACTTCTTTAGCCCATGCAACAGATCCTTCCTGTCAACCTTCCAGTCTGTCTTGGATTGGAAATCTGCTACAGTCTGTCTTCTATTGATTTTGCCACTCTAAAATTTGTTCAGATTCTCTTTTTAGAGGTTTCTGAAGGAGTTTTTTCTTAGAGCTTAGGTGTTAGTAGTTGCTCTCATTCTTCTATCTTCAAGACTTCTCACCAATGAATACTGATGAAAAGAGCTAAATAAAATTCTAGCAAGGAGTCTACACTGATACTTACAGAACATCTTTCACTATGACCAACATGCAAGGGATGCAGTGATGTTTCAATGTTAGGGATATGATATAATTAACAAAATAGGGAAGAGAAACCACAAAAGTCTGATGGTTATTTTCTTAGATACAAAAATAGTCTTTGACGAAATACTCCATTCATTTATTTTAAAACTCTAAAAAGATCACAGGCATAAAAAACCCTTTCAAAAGCATGTATTCAAAACCAAGAGTAAGAATTGTTTGTAATGGAGTAGCTTGTCTATAAATGGGTAAAGTGAAGATGTCCCTAATTCTAGTTATTATTTGACAGTTATAGCAATGCTAACTATAATAATAGTAAGCCTAGTGGATAAAATTAAAAATATATACATTAGTAAAAAAGGAGGCAAAGTTATCTTTATTTGTAGAAGACATGATGGTATGCTTAGAAAAACAGAGAATCAGAGAAAAAATTAAATAATTTATAACCTTAGTATAGTAAAGTAGTAGGATATATACAAAAATCTACAAAAATCATCTTCACTACTAACAAAAACCAGGGAGAAATGAAAAGAAGAGAAATTTAATTCAAAAACAATATCTGATAATCGACCTTAATGAGGTACAAACAAGATGTATATAAATACAACCAAAAAGCACTCTGTGGAAATAAAGATAAATAGAGAGAAATTCAATATTCATATTAGGTTCCTGTGAACAATATAAAGTCATAATTATTACTTAAATTAGTTTACAGATTTAGTGTTGTATATTATCAACTTTAGAGACCTAAAAATATCAAATTTCATTTGATGGTGTAAAAAATTCGGTATCTCAAGAAAAAAAATGAAGAAAGAAAAAGACCTTAATCAGTTTTTTAAAGAAATTTTCATAAAAATTATCTGCTACTGGTTAAAAAAAAAACAGTAAAGAAAAGTGCTCCTTAAAGAAGCAAAGAATAATTTAAATTGCTAGAAAATATTCATTGCTCATGGCTGGGTTGTGTTACACAATGAAAATGATAATACTTCCACAGTTAATTTACAGTTTTAATGGTAAAAACAAGCTCTCAAAAAGATTCTTTTAGCAGAATTAATTGAATAGTAATAATAAAAATCATTTGGAGAAACAAAAGATCTAGAGTATCAAGGGGGAAAAATAGTTAAGGATTAAAGGGAAATAGTACTTCCAGACCTCAAACTATATTATAAAGGAGCATTGATCAAAATCACTGAATACATGTAAAAAATACAAAGATCAATGCAACAGGCTAGATGATGAAGAATGAAAAAGAATGATATTCAATAACAGTGTTGATCGATTGCAAATCATAAATTAAGAACTGTATTTGAAAAAAACCAAAACTGCTTGGAAAACCGAAGCAGTCTGGGATAAAGTAGACTTGGAGATATCCATGTTAACATTCTTGTGGTTACACAAGTAAACTTGATAGGTGGTAAGCAAGTAGTGAACGTTACGGTAAGGTTTGTTGTCTATTACAGGGACCCTTCTATTAGAGCCTATGTGATTCATACAAAATATTGATCAGTACACTGTTTGTTCTCGTACATATTATTGGAAGACTGACCAGATATGTATTACCAGATGAGTACAGTAAAATAATTGCTAATACTTTATAGAATCATAATGAAATGACATACAGATTATAGTTTGACCCTATTACAGTAGGGGTCCGTAATGAATCATCTCTTATGTTGAATAAACAAATTGTGGTACATGAATTAAATACTACTGTGCAGTAAAAAAATGGTAAATATAATGAATATAGATGGAAAGATCTCCATGAATTGATAGAGTGAATTAAAGCAGAGTCATGAAAACATTATACTCAAAAATATCAACAATGTAAATAGAAGGAGTCCCCACCATAAAACCATCAAAAGTGGATGTTACAGAATTACAAAAAATGAATTGGCTCTAGGGAAGAAATGTGAAAAAAAAAACTTACACCAGCTCCTTTGCAGAGATGGGAGACCTATGGCTGTGGTACATTGCTAATATTTTAAGACTTTTTTCATGTATTGAATTTTGCTGATTTTTTCTTTTTTAAAAATATTTGCTATATGGGATGGTTCTCTGAGAGAAGAAAGGGAATGATGCTATGAGACATCTTTGTGAAACAAAGATGTCAATAAAAATTATAACAAACAGAAAGGAATTACTAGAACAGAATATATTTATATACACACATATACATATATATGTGTGTATATGTATATATATATATGTATATATGTGTATGCATAGTTAGATGTAATCCCTATCCTACACAGTACTAGATGGTTTCCTGCACCTCCTTTTTTTCTTTTTCTTTATTAGAGGGAAGATTTGATCAGGGAAGCAGGGGGTCTAGAAATGACTATGATATACACAAAAGAAAGCAATAAAACATACTTAGATAAAACAACATTGCACTTAGAAGGGATCTTAAAGAAAGATCATCTGGTTCAAACCCCTCATTTTACCCATAAGTAAACTGAGATTTAGCAGTAACTTGCCCAAAGTCTCACAGCTTATTAGTAAACAAGTCAAATTCAGGCCTCTTGACAAATCATCTGTATGAATACATGTATCAGTAGATTTTTAAGGGTCATTTATTTATTTATCTGCAGTTGTTGAGAAGCAAGGAATCTTCACAGCTTTCCTTAATAACACATTTTAAGGTCAAGTAGCATATCGAACCTAAATCCCTCTTGTTCTAATTTATGCCTATTTCCCCTTGATCTTTTTTTCCCTTTCCCCAGAGAAGATGAAACATATTCTGACAGAAGTATAAAGGATATTGTTCTTTGGGATTCAATGACACTCAGCCTCATTTATAACATATCTAGGTCCTCAGACTTATCACTGCCAGGCACAGTTTACTGCCTGGAAGTTTTAGTGAATCCCTATTTCATCTAAAATACAAACTCTCCTTTTGGCATCTAAAACCCTTTAAAATTTTGTTCCATCTATCTTTCCATATTTATTTTACATTAATTCCCTTTACCCATTCAATACTGTAGCCACGCAGGCTTCCTTGTTGTTCCCTGTATATGGCATTTCATCTCCTACCTTCTTACCTTTAAAGGGGCTATATACCTTGATTATGTTTCTTTCCTTACAAAGGCCTCAAATTCTCTAGCTGTCGTGAAGATTAAACTCAAATGCCTCTTCCTACATGAAGCTTTAACTAATTTCCCAAAATTGTTATTTTTGGTTCAATCTCTGCAGAAAACACTTTATGTTCACTTGGTTACTATTTTGAATTTCTTTGTTGATATATATGTTGTTCTCCCTTCCACCAAAAGTAAGTAAGTTTTTCAACGGTCTCTTCATTGTCTTTGCTTGCACCTAGTAAATGCTTATTGTATTAAAATGTATTAAACATATTAAAGTGTTAATTATTTTATTATAATTTTATAAATATAAACATAAAATATTAATAATTATATTAAAGTGTTAAAGTTTTAAAACATATTAAATGATTTTATAGGATAACATACATCTATATATACAGATATACACACATACATACATATGTATGTGTGTATATGGGTGCATATATATGTATATTTCCATGTATATAGATATGGCAAATTTCATCTCAGGGTGGTTTTCCAATGCACATCTATGTGTGTGTGCCTCACACTTAGCAATGCTTAATGAATGAGGTCAGTCAAATTGAATTATAGCTTGTGTTCACTACCAATTTTTGCTTTATACTTAGCAAAAATTAATTCTCATAAAGGCAGATGCAGTACATAAGGAATAAGAAAATAGTGCAGTAGCAAGAGTTCTGGGTTTGCAATCAGAAGATTGGACTTGAATATTTGTTGTGTGTGACTTCAAGTCACTTAACTTCCCTGAGCCTCAGGTTCATCTTCTGTAAAATGATCAGATTGGATTAGATGAAGACCTAAGATAATTTCAAGCTCTAAATTATACAATGGTATAAAAGAAAAGAATACATAACACATATATTCATATTTGTTGCATCAGCTGAGAATGGTCAGCCTTGAGAAGAGTGGGTAGGTGAAAGAGAAGAATGTCATAGCCCTTCAAGGATTTGCAAGGTTGATACGTGCAGAAGAGGGCAGCTAGGTGGCAGAGTGGATAGCATGCTGGGCCTGGTGTCAGGATGATTCATCTTCCTGAGTGCAAATCAGACACTTCCTAGGTATGGGTAAGTCACCTAACCCTGTTTTGCCTTAGTTTCCTCATCTGTAAAATGAGTTGGAGAAGGAAATGACAAACCACTCTAGTATCTTTGCCAAGAAAATCCCGGATGAGATCATGAAGAGAAGAAATGACTAGACAACGACAACCCAAAAACATGTAGGAAAGGAATTGTTCTGTTTGGTCCCATGGAGCAGAACCATGAACTATCAATGGAAATTTCAAAGAGACAGACTGGGGCTATGGATAACAGAAAACAACAAAACAGCAGCAACTCCTTCCACCCCATCAAAGCTGTGTAAAAGTGGAATGGGCTTTTCGGAAATCCAGGGGTCCACCCTCTGTGGAACTTCATGTAAAGACTGGATCCTGTCCATATGTGATAGTGGGGATTCTTTTCATGTACCTTTTAGACTAGCTAGTCACGGAGATTCCTTCCAATTGCCAGACTCTTTGATTGAGTGGAACACAAGTGATTCTTGTATTATGTGCTGGTTTTGGTCATCTATGTGATGGTTTCCCTTCCATCAGAATGGATTAATGAATGTTGACTGTGCAATAATAGCTTTGCCGTTATGCAGATAGCCATTGAACCTGAGCACATTTCCCCTCTCATTACCAGACTTTTTGTCTGCTTTGGAAGTTCCTCTGTACCGGTTCATTGGTATGGGGACACACCAAATTAGATGAGCATATTTTGATCTTCAACTTACTCCAGTGGAGTTCTGTTCCCCCGAAAATGGCTCTACAAATAGCTTTATAAATCAATTGTGCTTATTTAAAATTTGACTTTGATAAAATAGGGATGAATAATAAGGTTCATATTCCTTAGGAAGGAAAGGGCAAAAGTTTAATGTAATCAGTTACAGAGCTTTGTTTGTAGTTTTACCGTTTGGAAAGCTAGCAGATTCTATGCTAATAAGTCAAGCCAAAAGAGGAAGAGAAGGCAGAAGGTGGGAAATGATATTGTGGTAGTCATGTTTTCTATGATAGATTTAGATTTAAAGGACTTTAGAGGCCATATAAACCAACTCTCATTATATATTTCCTGATTATATTATGAGAAAACTTCAGTCCAGCATTTGTGTCTCACCTAAAGGTTACATAGCTAGAAAGCAACTGGAAGACTTTGAACCCAAGCCCTTTGATTCTAAATCCAGTGTTTTTTCAATGTATCTTACTGTTATCTTCAGAAATCATTCAAGTTGTATTATATCATCAGCATATGGTCAACAAACTGCAACCTGAAAGCCAGGTCTGATCCACAGTCTGAGGTCTAAGAGTGTTTTTTTACATTTTAAAAGACATTGAATACACAAACATGTAAAACATCATTCTTATCAAAACAGGCAGTCCTGGTGTGATCCTTAGGCCATAGTTTGTTGACCCTTCTATCTACTAAAACCCTCTCATTTTTACATATAAAGCAATTGAGGCCCATAGAGGTTAAATGACTTGAGCAAGGTCACACAGGTTGAAAGTAGCAGAGCTAGAGTTTGAACACTGGTCTTCTATCTTTAATTCCAGGTCTCATTGTGTTATAAAAGATTAACTGAAAAATGGAAAAGAGGAGAATGAGGAGAGGAGAAAGACAAAAAAAGAGAAAGAAAAGATAAAAAGAGAGATAGAGAAGGAAAAGAAAGATGAAATAAAAGGTAAAGACTAGCAGAATAGTAAATGCTGACTAAAACTCTACTTAGTTTAGTGATATAAAACTTTGTGACAATTGGTTTCTCTATAATCGATTTTGGGGGTTAGTTAGAAGAAGTTGATTGATTGGGCTAACCTGTCATAAGATTTAGAACAAACCACCAGTATTGCCAAGGCAATAGTCACAGCACCAATAGTGACTATGAATTCGCAGGCCAAGTTCTTAATTGCAAAGTATTAAAGACTCTCCATATAGAAGGCAGATGAAAAATATTTATTTAGATGCCAGAAAGCCACCAATACAAGGAATTTCCAGTGAAGAAACTCCACTCACCATTTAAGATCACCACCTACTTTACAACTTACACTTTTTAAGAGATGCCTAGACAATGAAAAGTTAAATGAATTGCCAAGGGTCACTCAACCAATACCCATTAGAGATGGAACTCATTTCATTTCTTCCTGAGTCAAAGGCCAGCTCTATTTCAACCCTGCCTTGATGTCTCTCTTGAAAACCTTTAAGTGTTCTATTACTGTTGGTTCTGATTATAACTCTTTATGGGTTAATCTTTCAGAGTCCTAGGCAGTGCTCCAAGACCATATGTGGAAAGGTTGTCAGTAAGCAAATTGGTGGAAGAAGTTTTCTCACTGAGAGTTTCCTATAACAATCAAATTATAATTCTCAACATATCCTATCACTCCTCACACAGCTCCCTGCTTCAAAACTGTTTTACAAAGTGATTTTTATCACCATAGCCTTGTGGTGTTGTTAGCGCAAATATTATTTCCTCTTTGCTAATAAGTAAACTGAGGTTCAGAGATATGAAGTGATTTACCCAAGGTAAAAATATTATAGATGAGATTTGAAACCAAGCTTTCCAATTCAAATTTCGACTAATATTAAAAGGTGATAACAAGTATAAACAAAATGTTATCTAAGGAAGAAAATACTTTTGGATTAAGAGGATGGGAGGGTAGCTCAAAGAAGACTTTGTGGAAGAGTCAGCATTTGATCTGGCCCTTGAAAGATGGATGAGAATTTGACAGGTCAAACTGAGGAAACAAGGATTTATCAGACAGGGAACAGTTTAAGGAAAGACTCAGAGATTGAAAAGCATCAGGAATATTTGAGGAATAGCAAATAGATCAATTTGGTTGGCACATAGATAATTTGAAGAAAAGTAGTGGAAGATATGTTTGCAGAGACAGTAGTTAAATCATGGAGGGTCTTGAATGCCTAGCACAGACATTGGGACTTTACTTGGCAGGTAATGGGGAGTCATGGAAGGGTCTTGAACAAGATCATGGCATCATCAGAATTTATTTTAGGAATATGAAGTGTTGATAAAACTTCAAAAGTGCTTCTTTTCTTCCTCCCTCCTTTCCCTCCTTCCCTTCCTCCCTCCCTCTCTCCTTCCCTCCCTCCTTCCTTCCTTCACTCCTTCCCTCCCTCCTTCCTTCCTTCACTCCTTCCTTCCCTCCTTCTTTTCTTCCCTTCTTCCTTCCCTCCTTCCTTTCCTCCTCCCTCCCTCCCTCCCTCCCTCCTTCCTTCCTTCCTTCCTTCCTTCCTTCCTTCCTTCCTTCCTTCCTTCCTTCCTTCCTTCCTTCCTTCCTTTCTTCATGCCTCCCTCTCTCCCTCCCTTTCTCCCTCCCTCCCTCTCTCCCTCCCTCCTTTCCTTGTCTTCTTGTCTTGAGACTTTCCCAACTTTTATTTATCCTCCCCTCAGCTACTAAGGTGATATTTTTTTCTAAAGCAGAAATCTAAACTAGCCTGCTAACTGGACACTACCAAAATAATTATAGCTGGTGCCATTGAGTTAATATAATTTATACTATTACCAGAAGGGAGGCTAAGAGCAAATATTTTGGTTTTAAAAACAAATGTGATACAATCTTCCCCCTCTTCTTTCTCTTGTTCTTTTCTTTTCATTCTTGATCTTTTTCTTCTTGTTCTTTTTGTCCTTTCTTGTTCGAATTCTTGTTCTTTCGCTCTTTCTTTTGTCGTTTGTCTCTTTTTTTCTTGCTCATTTTGTCTTCTCCTTATTCCTCTTATTCTTGCTCTTCTGGTTCTTGATCTTCTCCTCCTTCTCCTTCCTCTTTTCCTTCCTCTTTTTTTTCCTCTTCCTTTTCCTCCTTCTCATCCTCCTCTCTATCATTTTGCCAACCAGAGTGCCAACTTTCCATAGTTCCCCTTTTTCAACCTTTTGAACCTGATTTTTTCTTTGCTTGGTGAGCCCTGAGCAACTGAACAAGAGCGATTGTTCCTTTGAAGTAAATGTTGTGTAGGGGCACGTTGTAACAAGGCCACGTACAGAACAGATTGGGACTCTGGGCCTTAGTAATTCTTATTGAAGGAGAGTATCTTCAAGGATTTAGAACTTGACTGCAGAATTGTGCTTTGAGTTGTAACATGAAATGTGAGACTTTAATCTTAGGATAAATATTTTAAAATTTAGCTTCAAAACAATTTGTTTGACTGCTATTAAACTCAAGGAAAAGTGTGTCAAGACATGTCATAGTTTTATAATTCTATTGCAGGCTTGATAGATATTAAAGAATAGCCACTTGACAGATTCATCATTTGAATTTTGACTGGCCAATCTGTAGTTTAGTGCAAATGAGACAGATCTCACAGTAAACTGAATTACGTAGAGCATTATGGGTCCACTGCTTGGGTAGCGACAGGCAGAAGAATTGGGGAGATTGCAAAATCGACCTTAAATTTGGCCTGGTGTCACTTCTTCTTGATATCCACATACCCCAGAAAACTTGAGAACTGTTCTACTCTAAGCAGTTGCAGGAAATGGATATATTCTAAACAATTTGGGGAATTCAAATTAAAATGTTATATTTAAATTTTGTCCCAGAACTGAGAAAAGTCACACTGGGATAGATCCAGTATCCTCTTCTATCCCAGTGTATTTCACTTTTCTCAACGTGGGAAATTTTAGAGCACCAGAACGTAAGGTTTTAATCCTTTTCAATTCAACAAATATTTCTGGAGCACCTTCTATGTGCAAAGCGCTGTGTTAGGCCATGAGAGAAAAGCAGAAAAGCCAACAACTCTGTCCTCAAGAAACCTACAATGTAGCAAGATAGATAAGTCTTGCACACACATCAATGAATGAATGAATAAAAAGCAGTTGCTGTTAAGCGATTCTTATGTGTTGGGACCTTGAAAGATGCATAAGATTTTATTACACAGATAGATATTTTTATGGAAAATAACCTGAGAAGGGAAAGAATGGGATATTTTTAACTGGAACAAAATAATAATCATAATTTTTGTTGTTTCTGTTGCTCAGTCATGTCCTACTCTTCATGATCCCATTTGGGGTTTTCTTGGCAAAGATCCTGGAGTGTTTGCCATTTCCTTCTCTATATTATTTTACAGATGAGGAACTGAGGATAACACTATTAAGTGACTTACCCAAGGTCACACAGCTAGTAAGTGTCTGAAGTTATTTTGAATTCAGGTCTTCTTGGTTCCAAGCCCAGTGCTTTCTTCATCACCTAAATAATTATAATAGAAATAGGTAATTCCTGGGTAAGAAAAATGTCTCATTTCTTGTAGATTGACACTATTTATGCAACTTAAATTATTTTAAAATAGCCTAGAACACTTAGTGGTTAAGTAGCTTGCTCAAGGTCATATAATTAGTATGTATAAGAGGCAGTATTTGAAACTTAGCCTTTCTGATTTTCTAGTCAATATACACCACATCTTAGTTACTTACTAGTACTGCTACTCCCTTACATGTTTAGATTACTTTAAGTTTTGCAAAGTATTTTAATTATGCAACCATTTGATTATATGAATTGGAATAGTAGAATAATATCATGTATTACGTAAAAAATAAGTTTGGGCAATGTTGTAGGGGGTCTTGAACGCCAGGCTAAGAAATTTGGACTGGTTTTAGAAGGCTAGAGGAATCAATGGAGGCTTTTGAGCAGAGGATTGATGTGGTTGAGTTGGAAGCTTCATTCTGTACCCTGAATCTTCACTTTTCTATCATGAGGTAAGTAGCATATTTCATCCTTCATCCTCTGGAACCATGATTTGTTATTACACTAATCAGAGCTCCTATGTCTTTCAAAGGTGTTTTGTACAATACTGTTGTCATTGATTAAATTTTTCTCCAGATTCTATTCGCTTCAATGTGCATCAGTTCATACAAATCTTCCCAGGTGTTTCTAAAAGTATCCTTTCCTAATTCCTTGTTCTCGTTGAGTCATTTCAATCATGTCCAATTCATTCTGACCCCTGAGAGGATAAAAATCTATCCTGTATTATTTCTTATTCATCCTGTTTACTGATAATTGCTGTTGTCCTGTAATTGCTTTTGTCTTATAACTGTTTAAGTCATGGTTCTTTATCTCTGAACTTAGTTCAGAGTTTAGCAGGCCTGCAATGGATTAAATTTTAAAATCTAGGTCTCCCGGTCAAGGAACTTTGCTAACCTTGGGGAGTATGTGAGAAAGCAAGGGAATTTGGGTCTGAAATCTTTATACCACCAAGCTATCCTTCAAGAATGTCTGGTTTGTTATCCAAAAGTCTGGGGTGCTATCTTGTATCTGTACTCAAACAAAGAACACTTCTTAGTCTCATGCGAAAAGAGATTATTGCTAGCTCCCATTACCAAATTTCCAACCAATCATGTTCCCTACACCTCAACTTTGTAACCAATTATGTTGCTCTTAATTCCATGTCGTAATCTACCCTGTTCTGTTCTTTGTTCTGTATCCCCAAAAACATATGAAAGGGAGCTGTCCTTTTGTTCAGTGTCTTTAGCATTAATGGAAGAAATTCATTGACTCATTTATTGACAGGTAGCTTACTCCTGTTAATAAATGCTGTCCTGCACAGAGCTCTGCTTCAGTTTATCATTTTGTTAAAATTAGATTGTAACACTCCATTTGGGATTTTCTTGGCAAAAATACTAGAATGGTTTGCCATTACTTTCTCCAGCTCATTTTACAGATGAGGAAACTGAGACAAACAAGGTTAAGTGACTTACCCAGGATTACCCAGTTAGTAAGTGTCTGAGGTTAGAACTGAATTCGGGTCTTCCTGATTCCAGGCCTGTTGCTATCCACGGTGTCACTTAGCTGTTATTTTTAGAGTACAATTGTATTAAATCACATTTATATACTATCATTATTTAGCCGTTCCTCAGTTGATGGGTACGCACTCAGGTTTTAATTCTTTGTCATCACAAAAAAAATCCTGCTATAAATACTTTTGTATATAGTTAGAGTTTTGTTTCACTCAGGATTAATTCCTCCCCCTCCTTAATCTACCCTCCCTCTTATTCCTCCATTTTCTTCCTTTTTCTCCCTGTTTCTCTGACACATGTATTTTTGTACTGAATTATTTGTGCATTCTCCCTTCTTTAACTAGTTCATATGAGAGTGAAGTTCAAGTGTCAACTCCTCCCATCCTCATCCCTTCTTTATTTTTTTATATGGACTTTTAGTGGTGTATATGTGTTATGTGAAATAATTTTCCCTTCACCTTCCTTTCCTTTTCCCTCTCAGTGTATGACTCTTCCCTCCTTTTATTTAAGATCAAGATATGGCAAATGCTTTCCAAGGCCTTCTCTGTAATTAGACTCCCTCTGTAACCCTTAATAATAGGGTTGAGAAGGGGCACATGTATTATTTCCTCATATTATAAAAAAGTATATTCTTGTTTACTTACTTAGGATCATTTTTAAAATTAATTTATTTAATTTTAGTTTTCAACATTCAATTCCACAAGTTTTGAGTTTCAAATCTTCTCCCCATCTCTCCCCTCCACCCACCTCAAGATAGCATTCATTCTGATTACCCCTTTCCCCAATCTGCCCTTCCTTCTATCATAACTCTCCCTTCTCTTATTCCCATCCTTTCTATTTTCTTGTAGGGCAAGGTAGATTTCTAGACCCCATTGCCCATATGTCTTATTTCCAGTTGCATGTAAAAGCAATTTTTAACATTGGTTTTTAAAACTTTGAGTTCCAACTTCTCTCCCTTCCTACCTCCCCATCCATCCCCACTGAAAAAACAAACAATTCATTATAGGTTATACATATGTAGTCATGCAAAACACTTCCATGACAGTTATGTTGTGAAAGAGTAACTATATTTTCCTCCATTTTATCCTGCCCCTCCCCCATTTATTCTATTCTCCCTTTGAACCCTGTCCCTCCTCAAAAGTGTTTACTTCTAATTACCCCTGCCTCCCAATTGCCCTCTCTTCTATCATCCCCCCCACTCCTAGCTTATCTCCTTCCCCTATACTTTCCTTTAGTGTAAGATAGATTTTCATACCAAATTGAGTGTGCATGTTATTTTTTCCTCCTCAAGCCGGATCCAATGAGATCTTTCCCTTTCACCTGTCCCCCTTCCCGTCAAGTGAAACAGCTTTTTCTTGCCTCTTGTAAGAGATAATTTACTCCATTCTATTTCTCTCTTTCTCCTTCTCCCAATATATTCCTCTCTCATCCCTTAATTTTATTTTTTTTAAATATCATCCCTTCATATTCAACTCACCCTGTGCTCTCTGTCTATATACATATAATTTGCCCAAATATCCTAATACTGAAAAAAAAGTCTCAAGAGTTACAAATATTATCTTTCCATGTAGGAATGTAAATAGTTCAACTTTAGTAAGTCTCTTAGGATTTTTTTTTTTCTGGTTTACCTTTACATGCTTCTCTTGATTCTTGTGTTTGAAAGCCAGATTTTCTATTCAAATCTGGTCTTTTCATCAAGAATACTTGAAAGTGCTCTATTTCATTGAATGACAATCCCCACCCCGCCCTGGCCCCCCCACCCACCCCCAGTCCAGATGTATTATACTTAGTTTTGCTGGGTAAGTGATTCTTGATTTTAACCCTAGCTCCTTTTACCTCTGGAATATCATATTCCAACTCATACAGTCCCTTAGTGTAGAAGCTTCCAAATCCTTTGTTATTCTGATTGTGTTTCCATAATATTTGAATTGTTTCTTTCTGGCTACTAATATTTTCTCCTTGACCAGGAAACTCTGGAATTTGGCTACAATATTCCTAGTTTTCCTTTTGGGTGACCAGTGAATTCTTTCAATGTCTATTTTACCCTCTGATTCTAGAATATCAGATCAGTTTTCCTTGATAATTTCTTGGAAGATGATATCTAGGCTCTTTGTTTGAGCATCATTTTCAGGTAGATCAATAATTTTTAAATTATTTCTCCTAGCTCTATTTTCCAGGTCAGTTGTTTTTCCAATGAGATATTTTTACAGTCTTCTATTTTTTCATTCTTTTAATTTTGTTTTGTAATTTCTTAGTTTCTCGCAAAGTCATTAGCTTCCTTCTTCTCCATTCTAGTTTTTAAAGAACCATTTTCTTCAGTGAGCTTTTGAACTGCCTTTTCCATTTGGCTAACTCTGCTTTTTAAATCATTCTTCTCCTCATTGACTTTTTGGACCTCTTTTGCCATTTCCATTAGTCTATTTTTAAAGGTGTAATTTTCTTCAGTATTTTTTTGGATGTCCTGTAGCAAGCTCTTGACTCACTTTTCATGATTTTCTTGTATTGCTCTCATTTCTCTTCCCAATTTTTCCTCCACCTCTCTTACTTGATTTTCAAAATGCTTTTTGGGCTCTTCAATGGCCTGAGACCATTGCTTATTTTGGGGGAGGTTTTGGATGTAGAAGTCTTCAATTTGATGTCTTCCTCTGATGATATGCTTTGTTCTTCCTCACCTAAAATGTTGGAAGAAAACACTTGCTCACCAAGAAAATAACCTTCCAAAGTCTTATTCTTTTTCCCTTTTCTGGGCATTTTCCCAGCCAGTGACTTGACTTTTTAGAACTTTGTCAAGTGGAGGGTATATTCTAGGGACCTGTAAGTTCTCAGTTCCTCCAAAGTGGCACAATCAAAGGAGAGGAATTTAATCCTCTCCTGGACTATGCTCTAGTCTATGAGCAAAATTCCCTCTCCAGAGCCTCCACCAGCTCCACCATGCCAGTGCTCCTCATCACCCCAGGTCTGGCATTCAGGACTGAGACCCAAATCAGCCACTAGATTCCCCCAATGTCTTTAGATCAGCCATTAGATTCCCCCAGTGTCTTTAGACCAAGGACTCCAAAAGTGGATGCTGCTGCCACAGTGTCTGCTGCCACCCTGGGGCCAAGGCTGGGGCCAGACCAGGCTGCCTTCTCACCCAGGTGAAGGAACATTCTTACTGACCTTTGAAGCTGTCTTTGGTGTTTATGGGTTAAGAAATCTGGGAACTGCAGCTGCTACCCATGCTTCCATGTCCTGAAGCCTGCTCTAGTCCTGTCTGTGCTGTGCTGCAAGACCAAGGCTGAGCTGTGCTCTACTCTGAGCCTCATGCGATAGACCTTCCCTGTTGACCTCCCAAGCTATTTTGGGCTGGAAATTTCTTTTACTCTATCATTTTGTGCCTTTTGCTGCTCTAGAATTTATTTAGAGTCATTTTTACAAGTATCTTATGGGCTATGGGGGTAAAGCTAGAGCAGGTTCGTCCTTCTACTCTACCATCTTAGATAATTTCTTGAAAGATGATGTCTAGGTTCTTTTTTTTTCCCTGGCTTTCAGGTAGTCTAATAATTTTTAAATTGTCTCTCTTGGATCTATTTCCTAGTCAATTGCTTTGCAATGAGATATTTCACATTGTCTTATATTTTTTCATTCTTTGGTTTTGTTTTATAATTTCTTGATTTTTCATAAAGTCATTAGCTTTTATCTGCTCCATTCCCATTTTTAAGAAATTAGTTTCTTTAGTGAACTTTTGGATGTCCTTTTCCATCTGCTCAATTCTGGCCAATTTTAAATCATTCTTCTCTTCATGGGCTTTCTGGATCTTTTTTTTTTTTTTTTTTGCTATTTGGGTTAGTCTATTTTTCAAGGTGTTATTTTCTTCAGCCTTTTTATGTCCCCTTTAAGCAAGCAGTTGACTCATTTTTCATGGTTTTCTTGCATCACTCTCTTCTCTCTTGCCAATTTTTCCTCTATTTCCCTCACTTGGTTTTCAAAATTCTTTTTGAGTTCTTCCATTCCTGAGACCAATTCAAATTTTTCTTGGAGGCTTTAGATACAGGATCTTTGAATTTGTTGTCTCCAACTGTTTGTATGTTTTGATCTCCTTTGTCACTTTTTAATTTTATTTTTCATTTTTAACACAGTTTATATCACATAAAACAATTTCATCTTTTGGTCAGGTGATACTTCTTTTTAAAGCATTTACATTATAGACCACAAAAGAATTTTTTTTTAACATTAACCAACTGAGACATAAATTATATTTTATGTATGCTAACTTCACATGTCTAATTGTCTCCACAGTATTACTAAGAATTAAAGGACCCTAACTTATTGTTGTTGGTCTAAAGTCCTAAGCCTAACAGCTCAATTTTAGACTTAACCTCAGATATTCCCCTGCCAATTATCTATAATTTAATAGATTTAATAATTTACAAATCTTTTGACTATAGGAAATTGCCACTAAGAGTAGGGACATTGCAGGGAACCAATATCTGCCCAACTTCATGTCAGTTCCAGGTAGGAGTAGATTGCCAAGTTTCATTCAGTCAGGCTTAAAGTTGCCAAATTTTACTCAAGGTTACCTGCCTCTAGGAAATTTAGACTAAAATTCTATTCTCCAAACTAAACATGTCTTTGATTTAGTCTCAGTAATTAATTCAGTCAATTGTTTTAAAACCAATTGCTTTTGCATCACTTTGTAACATGTCCAATTTTTCTCCCCATCACTCCCTTCCCCACACTTCCTAATATCTTGCATTCTGATTACCCCTTCCCTCAATGTACCCTCTCTTCTATCACACTCCACCCTTCCCTTATCCCCATTTTCTCTCTTTTCTTGTAGGGCAAGATATATTTCTATATCCCATTCCCTGTGTTTCTTGTTTCCTGGCTATATGCAATAAAAATTCTCAACATTCGTTTCTAATACTTTGAATTCCAACTTCTCTCCCTTCCTCCCCCTTCATCCCCACTGAGAAGGCAAGCAATTCAATAGAGATGAAATATGTGTAGTTTTGCAAAAGACTTCCATAATAATCATGTTGTGTAATACTAACCATATTGCCCTCTATCCTACTCTATCCCACCCTTATTTTTTTAATTTTTTTATTCCTTCATTTGACCTTGTCCCTTCCCAAAAGTGTTTATTTCTAGTTACTCCCTTCTCCCATTTGCCCTCCCTTCTATCATTACCCTTACCCTACTTGTAGCCTCCTCCCCTGCTTTCCTATAGTGTAAGAGATTTTCATGCCAAATTTAGTGCACATGTTATTCCCTCCTTAAGCTGTATGTGGAGAGAGTAGCTTCACTTTTCCCCTCTCCCCTTCTCCCTTCTCTCCTCCATTGAACAAGATTTTTCTTTATCTCTTTTATGAGTTATAGTCTGCCCCATTCCATTTCTCCCTTTTTCCTCCCAGTATTTTCCTCCCTCACCCCATAATTTTTATTTTTTGTGTGTAGATATCATCTCTTCTGATTCAACACAACCTGTACTCTGTGTGTGTGTGTATTTACAATCCCTCCACCTACCCAAATACTGAGAAAAGATTCAAGAGTTATAGATATTTTCTTTCCATGTAGGAATGTAAACAGTTCAGCTTTAGAAAATCTTTTATGATTTCTCTTTCCTATTTACCTTTTCATAGTTCTCTTGATTCTTATGTTTGAAAGTCAAATTTTCTATACAATTCCGGTCTTTTTATCAATATGAATGCTTCAAAGTCCTCTATATCATTGAATGACCATTTATTCCCTTGAAATATTATACTCAGTTTTTCTGGGTAGGTGATTCTTGGTTTTAATTCCAGTTCCTTTGACTTCTGGAATATCCTATTACAAGCCCTTTGATCCCTTAATGTTGAAGCTGACAGATCTTGTGTTATTCTGATTGTATTTCCACAATACTTGAATTGTTTCTTTCTAGCTGCTTGCAGTATTTTCTTCTTGATCTGGTAACTCTGAAATTTGGCCACAACATTCCTAGGAGTTTCTCTTTTCAGGTATCTTTCAGGCGGTGATCAGTGGATTCTTTCAATATTTATTTTGCCTTCTGGTTCTAGAATATCAGGACAGTTTTCCTTCATTATTTCATGGAAGATAATGTCTAAGCTCTTTTTTGATCATGGCTTTCAGGTAGTCCCATAATTTTTAAATTGTCTCTCCTGGATCTATTTTCCAGGTCAGTTGTTTTTCCAATGAGATGTTTCACATTATCTTCTACTTTTTCAAACTTTCGGTTTATCTCATTCATTCATTTCCCTGAATTCAATTCTCTCTCTCATTGAACTATTTTGCTCAGTGAGCTTTGGAGCCCCCTCCTCCATTTGGCTAATTCTGCTTTTTAAAGCCTCCTTCTTCTCATTGGCTTTTTGGGCCTCTTTTGCCAATTGATTTAGCCTCTTTTTAAAGGTCTTCCTTTCCTTAGTATGTTTTTGGTTCTCCTTTAGCAAGCGTCTAACTGGATTTTCTAGTTCTTCTATTGCCTGAGTCTAGTTTAAGTTTCCTTTTGAGCAGGGGCCTTGACTTCCTGTGACAGTATGCCTTGTTCTTCCTCATCTGAAAGGATAGGGGGAGACACCTGTTCACCAAGAAAGTAACCTTCTATGGTCTTATTTTTTCCCTTTTTGGGGCATTTTCCCAGCCAGTTACTTGACTTTGGAGTTTCCTCTCCAAAACCACCTCACCTCCAGTTCTGCCAAGCCAGCACTGGGGGCTGAGAGTCAGATGAGCTGCTCCAATCCCCCAGGGGCTTTATGTGGTAGCAGGGCCACTATTCATTGTGAGATTAAGATCAGCTACTCAGATGGGGGCACCCTACAGGGCTCAGTTCCCTCATGGGCTTTACAATAATGCCTTTAACAATGGATGCTGGCTACTGCCTGCCCTGGGAGCCCCTTTTCTGCTGCCTCTGCTGCTGCCACCTGAGGAGGCCTGAGTTAGGGGGACACCATGCTCCCTTCTTGGCCAGCCAAAAAACCCTCTCACTGATCTTTAGTACCTGTGGGTTGAGGGATCTGTGCTGCCACTAGATATTCTGTCCCTGAAGCCTACTGGGTCCTGCTTCTCATGGTGCCATGTGGCTAAGCCTGAGTCTTGGGATCTAAATGCCACAGACCTTTCCCATTGGTCTTTCAGGTCACTCTGGGCTAGAAATCTCCTCCACTCCATTGTTCTGTGGCCTATTCTGCTCTAGAATATGTTGAGAGTCCTTCTTTACAGGTATTTTTTGGGCTATGGGGGAAGAGCTAGTGTATGTGCATCTTTCTACTCTGCCATCTTAACTCTGCCTCACCCCCAAAGTAGGATTCTTTAGTCTCATTTTTTTCTCTATTTTTCCTCATTTCCCCAGCCAATCACTTGAATTTTGAGTTCTTTGTCAAGGTAGTCCTCTGCCTCCAGGGAGTGTGGGGCATGTACTCTGAGCCTCTCAATTTCCCCCACAATCTGTGGGCCTAGAACTTCAGAAAGAGCTGCTGCTGCTGCCCCCCTGCTGCTGTGACTCCCACAGTCTCCTACAACCCCTCCACCATCCCACAACTGAGGCCAGACCACTCTTCCCTTTCACACAGGTCCGACAGATTTTTTTCCACTGACCTTCCAATTTGTCCTCAGTGTTTTGGGGTTGTGAAGTCTGGAAACTGCCACAGGTTCCAGAGATTCAATCCCCCGACCCGCTCCCTAGGCCTGCTCCAGTCCATCTGTGCTTAGATGCTCATGTTTGACTGCGCTCTGCTCCCAGCGCTGAGTGATAGATACTTCCCCTCAACCTTCCATGCTGTCTGGGGCTAGATTCTGTGGGCTCTGCAGCTCCAGAATTTGTGTAGAGCTATTTTTGCAAGTATTTGGCTGGATTTGGGGGGAAAGCTTTAACAAGTCTGCTTTTACTGTACCTTCTTAGCTAGTCCTCCCTTTAATTTACCTTTTTTTGTGTTTCTTTTGGTTCCTGAGTTTGTGCTTTGAAGTTTTTATTCATCTCTGTTATTTTCATTAGTAATACTTGTAAGCCCTCTATTTCATGAAGAAAGCATTTCCTTTTTCTTCTCCCCTTCATCCCCCATAGATTTTGCTTTTTTGCTAGATATTTTATTCTTGGTTGTAAAATTTTTATCATTTGCTTCCTGGAATATTGTATTCCAAACTTTCTGATCTTTTATAGTTGTGGCTCCTTGGTACTTGAATTCTTTCTTTTTTATTACTTGCAGTATTTTTTCCTTTGTTCCAAATCTCTGAACTTGGTCTATAATGTTTTTTGGAATTTTCATTTTGGGGTTTCGAGATGACTGATATATTTTTCCTTTTACCATTTGATTCTAAGAGATCTGGGCAGTGTTGTTTCATGATTTCTTAAAATGTATTTTCTAGGCACTTTTTTTAATCATAGCTTTTAAGTAGTCTTTTGTTTCCTTAATTGACTTGTCCAGGGTCACACAGCATTTAAGAGTTAGGCTAAATTTGAGCTCAATTCCTGTTGACTTCAGGGTTGTAGTTCTTTCCACTGTACCACCTGTGGCCCTGGTCTATCAGTTCTTAAATTAGCTCTCCTCAATCTGTTTTCAAAATCAATTGCTTTTTCTGTGAGAAACTTTATACTTCAATTTTTTAGTTTGTTTTTTTCCTTTGTTTTAATATGTTTTGTTGTCCCATCATTAGCTTCTACTTGGTCTATTTTCTCCATTCGAATTTTTAGGGAGTTTGTTTTTGGGGAAAGGCTTTGTACCGCAGGTGCAAAGATACTAATTCCCTTTCCAATTCTTTCTTCCACAACTCTCATTTATCTTCAAAATTTTCCCTTTAGTACTCTCATTTCATTTATAAACACATTTATCTCTTCTAGGAATTCCAGTCAAATTTTTGCCCAAGTTGTTCCTTTAAGGTTTTGTTTGTAGATGTTTTGGAATCATTATCTTTTTATTGATTTATGTCTTGTCCTTTCCTTTCACTATAATAGCTTTTTATAGTTGGATTCACTGTTTTGTTTGCTCATTCTTTCAGTCTGCTTGCTGACTTGGAACTTTGTGTTAGGGCTGTACTCTGTATTTCAGGAGAAAAAGTCTAGGCTGATTATACTGTTAATTTCTCTGGATAGTGAACAGTGTATTATTCCCTAATTTCAGAGATATATCAGGCTAGGGATCAAAAAGCTTCCAGAGCTCCCAAAGTAGTCTGATCCAAAGGAAAGTGTGATTTCTGTTTTTTTGATCTGAGCTCCACAAGTTGCTGATGAGTTCCTCATGCCTGTGTCCTTGCCCCATTTGAAATTTCAGTAGACTACTGCTGTACTCAGCCACTTTCAGCCAACTGAAAAGTTCGCTGGTACAAAGTGACAGAAATATAGGATTTCCTTTATAAAGTCTGATATATCTGCTCCATTTATTACTTTGTAGGTTTTAGGCTGGGCTGAAAAACAGAGCTGAGATTCAACTGAAGGTTAATGGGAGGCAGAAACTTGATTGACTTGACAGGGTGAAGTCCAAGAACGTTAGAGCAATGGGATTAGGGGAGGCTGAGGGAACTGTTGCACATCAACACCAGTTTCCAGGCAATGGCAAGTTAAGGGATCTGCTTTTGAAGTGAATAAAATTATGAGCAATTGGAGTTTTATTGGACTGAATAAATTATTTAAGTAATTATCTGCCTTAGCAGAATTTTGGACCAACATCACTACTAGGACCTGGTGAATTGATCATCATTCTACTGTTTCCCTTTACTACTGAGACCTGGTGAATTTATCACTTTCCAATTCCTCCCCCTCCCACCCTAATTAGTGTCTGAGGAAATGTTACTGATTACGTTTGGGAGTTTCCTACTCTCTTTAAATCTTGGTAATTTATTATGAATAATAATTTTTATAATGTTAAATAATTATTATAAAATTATTAATTTTATAATGAGGTTTTATCTCTAGATAAAGATAAACTGATTTTGATTGCATTTTGAATGTTTGTTATAAACAAATAGACCTCTGATTATTGCTTTTGTTGTATCCCATAGGTTTTGATATATTGTCTCATTATTGTCATCCTTTTAAATGAAACTATTGATTTTATCTTTACGATTTCTCTTTAACCCACTCATTCTCTAAGATTAAGCTGTTTAACCATTTTAGAAAACAACCTGGAATTATAACCAAATAGGTATTAAACCACCTATACCTTTTGACTCTTCAGTACCACTACTAGGTCTGTTAACCAAGATGATTAGGAAAAAAAGGGAAAGAACCTACATGTTCTAAAATATTTATAGCAGTTCTCTTTGTGGTAGCAAAAACTGGAAATTGTTGAGATGCCTTTCAACTAGGGAATGACTAAATAAGTTGTCATATATGATTATGATGGAATACTATAAAAATGATAAGATCTATGATTGTAGAAAAATATGGATAGAATTGCATGAAATAATGAGTGAAATGAGCAGAATGAAGAGACTAGTGCAATGAGGTTGTAAGTACAACTTTGAGTGACTAAGTAATTTTGACTATTATAATTATAAAGGACATATGAAGGAAGATGCGGTTTGCATCCAGAGAGAGACCTATTAAATAGAAGTATGTATAAAATGGTTTTATATACATATATATGTATATACACACACATTCAGCATTTCTATATATTACCAACAAAGCTCAGTAAGAAAAATAGAAAAAAATTCTGCTTAAAATACCTGTAGACATTATAAAATATTTGGAAATCTACTTGCTGAAACCAACTCAGTAACTAACTATATGAACATAATTACGAAACACTTTTCACACAAATAAAGTCATATTTAAATAAATGGGGACAATATCAATTGCTCATGGGGAGGCTGAACTAATATCATAAATGTACCAAAATTAATTTACTTATCTAGTGCAATACCAATCAAATTACTAAAAATTATCTGATAGAGCTAGGAAAATAATAATAAAATTTATCAGGAGGAACAAAAGATCAAGAATATTAAAAGAATTAATGAAAAATGCAAAAGAAGATGACCTAATTATGCCAGATGTAAAACTATATTATAAACTGACAGTCATCAAAACTATTTGGTATTGGCTAAGAAATAGAGTGGTAGACCAGTGAAATAGTTTAGGTACAAAAGACAGAGGAGTAAGCAATTAAAGTAATCTACTGTTTTATAAGCCCAAAGACTCCAACTGCTGCTATAAAAACTCACTACTGGATAAAAGCTGCTGGGAAAACCGGAAAATGGTAAGGCAGAAACTAGTTATAGACCAATAACTCACACCATATACCAAAATGAGGTAAAAATGGGTACATGATTTAGACATAAGGGGTGATATCATAAGCAAATTAGAGGAGTAAGGAATCATTTCACTATCAGATTTCAGGAGAAAGAAAGAATTTATGACCCAACAAGATATAAAGAATGTGCTGAAATGCAAAATGGATAATTTTTATTACATTCAATTAAAAAGGTTTGGTACAAACAAAGCCAATTCAACCAAGATTAGAAGGGAAGCAGATAACTGGGAAAGAATTTTTACAGTCAATATCTCTGATAAAGGCCTCATTTCTAAAATATATAGAGAATATAATCAAATTTATAGAAATGCAAGTCATTCCCCAATTGATTAATGGTCAAAGGATATGAACAGGCAGTTTTTAGATAAAGAAATTAAAGCTATCTATAGCCATATGAAAAATTCTCTAACTCACTATTGATTAGGGAAACATGAATAAAAACAACTCTGAGGTACCACATCACACCTATCAGACTGGCTAACATGACAAAACAGGAAAATGTTAAATGTTGGACAAAATGTGGGAAAATTGGAGCACTGATACATTGTTGGTAGAGTTGTGACCTGATCCAACCATTCTGAAGAGCAATGTGGAGCTATGCCCAAAGGACTTTAAAACTGTGCACACTTGACATGATACTGCTACTAGGTCTGTATCCCAAAGAGATCATATAAAAGTGAAAAGTGCCTACATGTACAAAAATATTTAGAGCAGCTCTTTCTGTTGTGGCCAAGAATTGGAAATTGAGGGAATACCCATCAACTGGGAAATGGCTAAAAAAAGTAAATATGAATGTAATGGAATCTTCTTGTGCTATAAGGAATGGTGAGAAGGCAGATTTCAGAAAAACCTGGAAATTCTGAGTGAAGTGAGCAGAACCAGGAGAATAATGTACACAGTAACAACAACATTGTGCTATGATCAACTATGACTTAGCTCTTCTCAGCAATACACTGATCCAAGCTAATTGCAATAGACTCACAATGGAAAATGATATCCACATGCATACAACAACTATGGAGTGCGAATGCAGATCAAAGCATGCTATTTTCACTTTTTTCATGTTTTATTTTTTGTGGTTTTTCCCTTTTGTTGTTTCTTCTTTCACAATATGACTGATATGGAAATATGTTTACATGGTTGCTCATGTATAACCTATGTCAGATTGTTTGCTGTCTCGGGGAGGCAGGATGAAAGGGAGGGAGGGAGAAAAAATTTGAAACTCAAAATCATATAAAATTTTAATGTTGAAAACTATCTTCACATATAATTGAAAACAAAAAAAAATACTATTAACCAAGAAAAAAAAATCTCCTCTTTCAACTTGTTTTGCTTGTGATTAATCCCTTCATTTTTATTCCCCCCTCTCCCTTTTCTCTCCTGTTTTCCTCTTGATTTGAATTTATTTTTACACTAAACTCTTTGTGTGTATGTTTTCTACCTTCCAGTTCAGGTTAATCTGAAGTTTGAGCGATGTCCTATTTCCCTACCCCTTAATTAGTGTAGACTTTTACTTGTGCATGCTGATTGTATGAGATTCTAAAATAATCCCTATTTTTCCTACCCTTTTCTCCTCTTGGTATACATTTCTCCTACCTTTTCTTTCTTCCTTTATGATCATTAAAACATAACAAAACTATTCCCAGACAAAGCCAGTCTTTTTCAACTCTATAACATTAAGATTTAGAGAGGAAAATTTATGTTACATTCTATTTGAATGCATATTCTTCATTTATTTATGATTCCTTTCTAGTGTTCATTTATATTTACTTTTTTGTATTTCTTTTAACTCTTTTATTTGTATTTCAAAATTTCTCCTCAGCTCTGTCCTTTTTATCAGAAATATTTGGCAATTTTCTATTTTGTCAAAGTCTATTTTTCCCATGTAGGATTATACTTGGTTTCACAGGGTAAGTTTTTCTTGGTTGTAAACCTGTAACTTTTGACAAAGTATTCATCAATTTCCACTCTTTAATAGTGGCAACTGCTAAATATTGATTGATTCTGATTGTGGTTCCTCAGTACTTGAATTCTTTCTTTCTGACTGATTAAAGCATTTTTGCTTTGACCTGGAATCTTCAGATTTTGTATGTTAGGTTTTTGAAAATTTTCCTTTGGAAGTTTATTTCAAGAAGCAATTGGTAAATTTTTTTTTTAAGCTTTTCCCTCTGTTTCAAATAAATCTGGGTGGTTTCATTTCATGATTTTTTGAACTATGCTATTCAGGTTCTCTCTCTCTCTCTTTTAATTATAACTTTCAGATAGTTTAGTGATTCTTAAATTAACTCTCCTTGATCTGTTTTCAAAATCAATTACTTTTGATCTGATACCTTAAGAAATAGCTTTTTCTATTTTTTCAGCCTTTTGATCTTGTTTTAATATTTTTAGCTATCTCATGCAGTCATTAATTCTGTTTGGTTCATTCTAATTTTCAAGGAGTCTGCTATTTGGATAAGGTTTTTTTTTTTCCTCCCTCTTATACTAAGCTGTTAATTCTCCTTACAAGTAAATTCTATCTTTCAGTTTCTCCCTGTAGCACTCTCACTTAATTGGTAAGATCTTTTAGTTCTCACTTAATTTTTCTTCTAGGAATTACATTTTACATTACATTTTTTTTAGAGTTGTTTTTGAGTTATTTTCTTCTTTTGGGTTTAGTCTTCAGTATCATTGGAAGCATAACTGTTTATTGTGAGAGTCTTTTCAAAAAAATTCATTCTTCCAATCTTATTTCCTGAAGCATATTAGTAAATTTTTAACAAAGGGTTTTCTGAAAACAACCACCACCACCACCATGTATTCATGACTGTACTTTAAGTGTAATCTGCATTAACATTTTATCCATCACTTTTTAAAGTCTGGGAAATTAACAAAACAATAAATCAAGCCCTGATTTGTATTGTTTGCTGATTTTCAAGGCATAAATACTCACACTGAAAATTTAATAGTTGGCTTTTTTGATATGCTTGTCACTCCAGCACATTCCTGCTTATGTCTGAGAATAAAACTTTTCATTACAGTCAGGCTCTGCCAACTTCTGGAGGAAATATTATAACTTCATATAGTTTTGAGGTGTGTTATCTGTGATCTTGCTGCTATACTTCTTGGAATCCTCAAGATTCACAGGGACAGCTTTGGCAAGGGAATTTCAATAAAACCTGCCCCTGTGCAGTTCTAGTGAACAGTTATTTGTCCTGGAACCTATGTACATGAGCTAAAAGACTCAGCTTGGTTGTTTTTCATCCTTCACTCTCTTAGAGAACCAACGACACCATGAGGGTGATATCTTGACTTGTACGTGAATTGAATTGAAGTGAGGCAGAATTGCACAAAGTCTATCAGCCTCATTCTCTCCTCAAGAGTCATTAGGAGTCCAGGGGCAAGATGAAAGTCAAGACTATGGACAATAGTCTAGGATGCAGTAGGTGAAAGGTCTTTCCCAGGTGTCAGTTTGTCTGAGGCCATGCCCATTCAATGACTAAGGGCTAGATAAGAATTAAGATGAAAGATGGCACAATGTACCATCACAAAGGTTCAGACTGAGTGTGGTATCAGCCTGCCTCTACTGTGAGACTATGACCTGAATTAGTGATCCTGCTCTAGGTTTTGAGTAACAGCACTCCAGACCACCCTTACTGTAAGTCAAGGAAGCTAAAGTAGTCACACTGCCCTCCTACCCTGGGAACTTGCTTGAAATTGTAGGCTGAATTCATGAGTTATAAAATTTGAATTTGAGCTATAAAAATGACTCGTGGTGGGTATTTCCTTAGTTTTCCTGTTCTCTGATTTGTCTAGCACTCTACTTAAATCTTTATCGTGCATTGATGAGGGGTGCTGGACCTTACTGATTCTTCCTCTGACATATTTTCTATTCTCCTTAGGCCCACTTTCATGCTAGAGAAAAATCTGTTTTTTTTTCTTCCAGGATTGTGTGACATTTCTGCACATTTCTTTTCATATGATGGCAATCAATTTTGTGAATCTTTGGTTCAAAAACTCTGTAGATAATTTTTTAAAGTTTTGGTAACATTTATAATCTAAAGCCCTTAAACCAGTCAGTTAATAGGAGAAAAAAACTACAAGTAATTTTCAGATCAGCTGAAGTTTAATTTTGATCAAGTCCTGCAACTGGACTAGGAGATTTAGATCCAGGAAGCCTTTTAATAAATTGGTAATTGAATTATGAGCTTGAAAAAGATTTAAAACTTCTACATTTAATGTTAAATTTATAATAATTTTTTAAAAAGAACTGATTAGAAAGAGTTCTTTTTATTAGTTATATTATAAATGTTAGGTTAGATTATTTAGAATACTTCTCAAGTCTTCATTATTGGCCTTTAACTTAAATTGTTAAGTCTTCCTCTAAATTGAAATCTTTAATTATCACTGGCACATTGATTTCTTAAAGCCTTCAGGCTGCAATGGACCTTTACATTTAAAAGAGAAATTTCTTTACCTTGTAAGCAAAAGGTGTTATAGTAGCATATTAAATAACAGGGACACATTATTAAGTTCTAAGGGGTCCCAGCTAAAATACACAAGAAAATAAAACTACAGAAAGTTTAAGGACACTATCATGGATTCACCACTAGCAGGTTCATGAAATATTTGAAGACCTTGAATAAATAAGTTTGGAAGCAGAGTGGGAAGGGAAAGAGGAGAGACAAAATTCTGACTGGTATTTTGATACTAAATTAAAATTTCCAAAGTGTTTGAATATTCTTTATAATTAGTAATAAGACCAACAGTAATCACCACTACTACACAGCCAAAGCAAAGTAGTAAAATGAGCAAAAATAATCAGTTGAATTGTGCAGAATGTTCTATTTATTTTTTCTTTTTTAAAAAAAATATTTATTTTTAGCTTTCAACATTCACTTCCATAAAATTTTGAGTTTTTAATTTTCTCTATTTCCCTTCCCTCCTTCCTCCTCAAGACAGCATACAATCTGACAGGCCTTACATATACATTCATATTAAACATTTTCACATTAGTCATGTTGTCAAGAAGAATTAGAGCCACTGGGAGGAACCACAAGAAAGAAGAAATAAAACGAAACAAAACAAAAAAAGAGAACAAATAGTATGTTTCAACCTGCATTCAGACTCCATAGTTTTTCATCTGGATGTGGATAATATTTTGCATCATTAGTCTATTGGAATTGTCTTGGATCAGTGTATTGTTCAGAAGAATTAAGTCAATCATAGTTGGTCATCACACAAGGTTGCTGTTACTGCGTACAGTGTTCTTCTGGTTCTTTCCCCCTCACTCAGCATCAGTTCATATAAGTGTTTCCAAGTTTTTCTGAAATCTCTCTGCTCATCATTTCTTATACCACAATAGTATTCCTTTACATTCATATACCACAACTTGTTCAGCCTTTCCCCAACTGATGGATATCCCCTCAATTTCCAATTCTTGACAACCACATAAAAGAGTTGCTATAAATATTTTTGTACATGTGGGTTTTCTTCTCCATTTTTATGATCCCTTTGGGATACAGGTATTGCTGGGTCAAAAGGTATGCACAATTTTAAAGCCCTTTGGTCATAGTTACACATTGCTCTCCAGAATGGGTGGATCAGTTCACAACTTCACCAACAATGCATTAGTGTTCCAATTTTCCCACAGTTTCTCCAACATTTATCATTTTCCTGTTTTGTCACATTAGCCAATCTGATAGATGTGATGCAGTACCTCAAAGTTGTTTTGATTTGTGTTTCTCTAATCAATAGTGATTTAGACTATTTTTTCCACATGATTTTAGATAATTTTAATTTCTTCATGTGGAAACTTCCTATTCATATCCCTTGACCATTTATCAATTGGGGAATGACTTATATTTCCATAAATTTGACTCTATTCTCTATATATTATAGAAATGAGGCTTTTATCAGAGACATTGGCTGTAAAAATTCTTTCCCAGCTTTCTGCTTCCCTTCAAATCTTGGTTGCATTGGCGTTGTGCAAAAGCTTTTCAATTTAATATAATTGAAATCATTCATTTTGCATTTCCTAATGTTCTCCATCTCTTATTTGGTCATAAATGTTTTCCTTCTCCAAAAATCTGACTGGTAAACTAATCCTTGCTCTCCTAATTTGCTTATATTAGTCCTTATATCTAAATTGTGTACTCATTTTAACTTTTTCTTGGTATATGGTTTAAGATATTGGTCTCTGCCTAGTTTCTGTCATGCTATTTTCCAGTTTTCCCAGCAGTTTTTGTTAAATAGTGAGTCCTTATCCCAGAAGCTGGAGTCTTTGAGTTTCTCAAACAGCAGGTTGCTGTAGTACTTGACTGTTGTGTCTTGTGCACCTAACTTATTCCAGTGATCCACCACTTTGTTTCTTAGCCTGTCCAAGTAGCTTTGATGGTTGCTGTTTTATAATACAATTTAAGATCTGGTACAACTTGGTCACCTTCCCTTGCACTTCTTTTCATTAATTCCCTTGATGTTCTGGACATTTTGTTTTTCTTGATGAATTTTGTTATTATTTTTTCTAGCTTTATAGAATAATTTCTTGGTAGTTTGATTGGTATGACACAATGCATAAATTAATTTAGGTAGAATTGTCATTTTTATTACATTACCCAGGCCTACCCATGAGCAACTGATATTTTTTCCAGTTATTTAGATTTGACTCTGCTTATGTGAAAAGTGTTCTGTATGTGTTCATATAGTTCCTACCCTGCAAGCTAGAAGCTTTCCAAATATTTTATGATGTCTACAGTTACTTTAATGGAATTTCTCTATCATTTGCCTTGCTAGTAACATATAGACATGCCCATAATTTATGTGGGTTTATTTTATATCCTGTAAATTTGCTAAAGTCGTTTATTATTTCAAGTAGTTTTCATTTGATTCTCTAGGGTTCGCTAAGTATACCATTATATCAACTGCAAAGGGTGATAGCTTTGTTTCTTCTTTGACTATTCTAAGTCCTTCAATTTCTTTTTCTTCTCTTATTACCAAAGCTAACATTATTAGTAAAATATTAAATAACATTAGTGATAATGCAATTGGTTCTTATTGGAAAATACTTCTAGATTACCAAGTAGGCTATTTACATGATCTTTGAGGTTGTTGAGTTGTTTCAGTCACACATGACTCTTCGTGATCCCATTTGGGGTTTTCATGGCAGAGATACTGGAGTGGTTTCCCATTTCCTTCTCCAGGTCATTTCATAGATGAGAAACTGAGGCAAACAGGGTTAAATGATTAACCTGAGTCACACAGCTAGTAAGTGTCAAAACTGGGTTTGAACTCATGAGGATGAGTCTTTCTGATTCCAAGCCCAATACTCCATCCATTGTGCTACCTAGCTACCCTTCAAATGATTTTAATCATCGTTAAGTAATTCGGTCAAAGTTTCACAACTGGAAGGAACTTTAGGAGTCATCTAATGTAGCTTTCCTTCATTTCACAGAAGAGGAAATTAAGTCTAAAGAGTTTAAGCTGAAAGTGCTCCGTCAAATGGATGGAGGAGCTTTGTTGTTGTTTTGGGTTTTTTTTTTTAGATTTTAGTTTTAATTTTAGTTTTCAACATTCACTTCTATAAGATTTTGAGTTCTAAATTTTCCCCCTCCAGTCCCTTTCCCCTCCTCAAGATGGCATACAATCTGACATAGGCTGTATATGTATAATTATATTAAACGTTATTTCCACATTAGTAATGTTGTGAAAGAAGAATCCGAACAAAAGGGAAAAAAAACACAAGAAAGTACGCTTCAATCTGCATTCAGATTCCATTGTTCTTTCTCTGAATGTGCATAGCATTTTCCATTATGAGTCTTTTGGAATTGTCATATCATTGCATTGCTGGGAAGAGCTAACTCTATCATAGTTGGTCCCTGCACAATGTTGCTCTTACTGTGTATTACACTCTCCTGACTCTGCTCACTTCACTCAGCATCAGCTGATGTCAGTCTTTCCAGGTTTGGAGTAACTTTTCTAAGAGGTCAAACTAAAGTCAGGTTCTTTATTTGGAAATGGATGGCTAAAAACATGGTAGAAATGTTGGCTCCATGGTCTTTCATACAAATGAGTGAGTTTAGGAATAAGGGACCTGTGCTGATAGATGTTTTTAGTTGAGATATTCCCACACCAGTAAAAATCACATCTATTTCATATCTCTATCCCATATCCTATCAGCAGACACTTAATTCCTTCTGGCCCACTAGAGAATAGAATAAAAAAGGTTGGCAATGGGATGTGTAGGAGGCAACTTTCTCTTATTAGGTGGGTTGAAATTTATTCACAACTGGCTTGCCCCTCAAAAAGGAGCAGCGCTTTCTAATAACAGTCAAATCTGGCATAGAATGAATAAGGTATAATTTTGCCACCAATATTCAGCAAGAACTGAGGAATAGTAAATGAGATTCTAGCAAGATGAATATAATTAATATGTAGACCAGACTTTTCTTCTTTGAGGCTGGTAAGAGCCAATACCTTCCATTTTTCTCCAGCTCACTTGACTAGGAGACAATGTCAGCCTATATACATATATATGTCTTCCATTTTTCATTATCTCTTTCTGGCACCCTTCCTTTTGGTAGGCAGAGAAGAGAGGAAAAGAAATCTTTGCCTTTTCTCTATAACTTACTGCCAAACTCCATGAGGACAAGGATGTCCTTCCTTCCTTCCTTCCTTCCTTCCTTCCTTCCTTCCTTCCTTCCTTCCTTCCTTCCTTCCTTCCTTCCTTCCTTCCTTCCTTCCTTCCTTCCTTCCTTCCTTCCCTCTTCCCCCTTTCCCCTCTCTTTTTATCCTTCTAACTCTTCCCTGCTTGGCTTTTAGCTGATAGACCTCATTTCAAGTGAACTAACCCAATAGGGTTTTATGACCATATTGGTTAGTACTCTGATCATCACATGAGCATAAATGCTTATGTACTTGTATCTTTAGAGTTGTTAAAAATTAATCTGTATGAATCGTTTTTGAGGGAGGCAGAGTATGTGTGTTCAAATCTCACCTGCTACTTACTACCTGCATGTAAGTCAGTTAATTGGTCAAGTTAATTAACCTCTTTGGGACTCAGTTTCCTCCTAGGCAAAATTAGGTTTCTGTTCCAAATCTATCATCTTAAGTTTGTTTTACTGAGCACGATTTAGCTAGCCCAAAGATTGTTAAAAGTTGCTGACTAGAAAAGGGAGTCCTTCAAGACTGAACTCCTTACCAGAACGATGTTCAGAGGAGATAGCATACAATACTAGACTCTTGTCCACAAGGGAAGTGCTGCATGCAGAGATCCTGGAAGTCTTGGAAAAAAACGGATCAGCAGCATGACCCTCTTATATACCTGGTGCTCATATTTTTATGTTTTTTGATGCAGTAACCCACATTTGAAGCTTGATTAAATCAAAACCAGTTTTTACCTAAGACCAATAAAAAAGCATATTTGATGAGCAAATCTCTCTCTCCCTCCCTCCCTCCCTCCCTCTCTCTCTCTCTCTCTCTGTCTCTCTCTGTCTCTCTCTCTATTTCTCTATCTCTCTCTCCATCTCTCTCTCTCTCTCTCTCTCTCTCTCTCTCTCTCTCTCTCTCTCTCTCTCTCTCTCTCTCTCTCTCTCTCTCTGTATGTATGTATACATGCTTACTATTGCCTATACTTTCAAGGTTGACTTTATAGCTTAAGTGAAACCTTCAGCACATTTTCCTATTGATGATGGACCCGTGCCTATTCCAAAACTCGGAGTAGATTAGCATAATCAAATACATTTAAGAAACTTTTAATCTAATGAGAGATTTCATGGCTATGTTCTTAGAACACCCAAAAAGTCAGGCACAGAACAGAGTAATGAAATCACCACAGCATGAGTGTGCTTGTCATCATTAAGCCAGCAAAATAACAACATCTATGCTGTAATGTATTCATTTTATGCAAATGTAGCAATAAAGAGCAAAATGTTACAGTACTGCAAAAATCATGTTTTTCATGAAAAACAAGGATGAGTCATTATAAACGTACCCCACAAAGTCTGCTTTGTATTCCAAGAGCCAACAAAATATAGATCAAATCCTATTTCTGATAAATTTATTTTTATTTGAAACACCTCACTTTAGATGTCTGTCTCCTGAAAGCTGAGCTAATCAATCAGAAAATGATGACATCCTTTTCTTAAGGTTAATTGTACTCCCAATTGCCTTTAAAAGATTGTGATTTTATGGTAATGAGGTAATACTAATGTTAAAAAATTCAGATCACTTCCAGGGAAGTTTTCTTTTAATAGAAAAAATAATTTCAGTAGAGAATAAAATGTTCTTTTAAGTCAAATAACACCCCCTGGATCACATTTTGTTTCTTTAAACACACACTCTGATTGGTAGGTAGAACATAGTTTTCAATGTCTCAACATCCTTAAAAATTTTGGTGGGGGTGGGGTGCGGTTCAACACCAGACTTGTCAGAGGAGAGGCAATGTGAAATAGTGTACAAAGTGCTAGATATGAATTCAGAAGATATGGGTTCAAGTTCAGATTCCACTATTTATTTACTGTGTGGCTATCAACAAGTAGCTTAATTTCTCTGAAATACATTGTCATCATCTGTGAAAACATAGTGATATTTACACTGTCTACCCTTGTGGGACTATAGGAAGAAAACTAGTTTTTAATCACAAATAAATCTGTGTTTATAAATATCAGTGATTATTATTTCTAGCATATATGATCACTGATTTCCTACCCCATTTGTGGTAAAAAATGCTCCTGATTTTCTGGAATTGATCAACGTTCTCTAGACACAAGTATGAACACAGTATAACTTTTTTTTAGTCTTGGTTTAATTTTTCTCTAGGTGGTATGATAGAAAGAGCTGGACTTGGAGTCAGGCAGATCTGAATTCATACTCTGACCACCCAGATTCTCAATTAGCTGTGTGACTCTAGGAAAGTCATTTTCCACTCTTAGCCTTAGTTTCCTTATCTGCAAAATACCATTGACTTTATAGTGTTGTGGTAAAGATTAAATGAAATAATGTATATAAAGTACTATGAAAAACTGAAAGTGCTGTGTCAATGCTGGCTATTTCTCTCTACTCTTATTTGTGACTCTCCTCAGGGCTTGTATTTCAATTTCTGTTTGCACATGCATGGTTTTTCCTGGCTGTGTTCTCTCTTCCTAGAGTTCCTTCTTATTTGTCTTAGGATGTCACCTAGGTGCCAGATGATGTTTCAAAATCAATTATTTTATTTTCTTCCTTCTGAAAACTTGAATTTGGCCAATTTTTCTACCTCAGATAGACATTCTCTTCCAAGTACATTTGTCGTTATTCTTCAGTCATTCTCAAACATGCCTGATTCTACATCATCCTATCTGGGGTTTTCTTGGCAAAGATGCTGGAATGGTTTGGTGTTTCCTTCTCCAACTCATTTTTACAGATGAGAAATAGAGGCAAACAGGATTAAGTGATTTGCCCAGGGTCACACAGCTAGACAGTATCTAAGGCTAGATTTGAACTCAAGAAAAGGATTCTTCCTGACCCTTGGTCCATTCTATCCATTGTACCATCTAGCTACGAAAATCTACTACTATTGCATAATTTGAAACTCACGTTATTATTCTTTATTGGTTCAGTTATTAAATACATTCTCTTTCCTTCTCTTCTTTTCTTCCATCTTGTTTTTCTCATGTAGAAGTTGATTGTCTGCTACCTGAATTGTATGATTATTTTCCTTGTCAGACCATACTCCAAAATAATCTGTAATTCCAAATAGCTTAAAGATCACCTACAAGTTATTTTCCTCTTTTGCCACTTCAGTTTTATCAGTGCTATCCCCATAAAGCTTCTAAACTCTCCTGGGGTCAAAATCCCACTTCTAATGCTTACTCTATACATTACCTTGGGCAAGTCACTTAACACATCTGAGTGTTCATTTCTCCATCTGTAACATCAGCACTCTTTATTTATTTATTTATTTTTTAGGTTTTGATATTCATTTCCACAAAATTTTGAGTTCCAATTTTTCTCCCTATCTTTCCCCTCCTTCCCCCATGACATCTTGCATTCAGATTACCCCTTCCCACAATGTGCCCTCTCTTCTATCGCACCCCACCCATCTCTTATCCCCATCTTCTCTCTTTTCTTGTGAGGCAATATAAATTTCTATACCCCATTACCTGTATTTCTTATTTCCCAGTTGTATGCAATAACAATTCTGAACATTTTTTTCTAATACTTTGAATTCCAATTTCTCTTCCTCCCTCCCTGCACCCCACCCCCCATCCGCATTGAGAAGGCAAGCAATTCAATACAGGCTATAAATGTGTCATTTTGCAAAAGATTTCCATAATAGTCATGTTGTGTAAGACTAACTATATTGCCTTCCATCCTACCCTGTCCCCCTTTTTAATCTATTCTCTCATTTGACCCTATCCCTTCCCAAAAATGTTTACTTCTACTTGCTCACTTCTCCCATTTGGCTTCTCTTCTATCATCCCCCTCACCTCACTTGTCCCTTTCTCCCCCCCCCCACTTTCCTGTAGTGTAAGATAGATTTTCATACCAAATTTAGAGAGCATGATATTCCCTCCTTAAGCCACATGTGAAGAGAGTAAGCTTCACTTTTCCCCTCTCACCTCCTCCCTTTTCTCCTCCATTGAAAAATATTTTTCTTATCTCTTTTATGCATGATAGACTGCCCCATTCCATGTCTCCCTTTCTCCTCCCAATATTTTCCTCTCTCACCCCTTAATTTTGTTTTATTTTTTATGGATATCATCTCTTATGATTCATCTCAACCTGTACTCTGTGTGTGTGTATGTATGTGTGTGTGTGTGTGTGTGTGTATAATCCCTCCACCTACCCAAATACTGAGAAAAGTCTCAAGAGTTACAAATATTATCTTTCCACATAGAAATGTAAACAGTTCAACTTTAGAAAGTCCTTTATGATTTCTCTTTTCTGTTTACCTTTTCATGCTTCTCTTGATTCTTGTGTTTGAAAGTCAAATTTTCTCTTCAGTTCTGGTCTTTTCATCTTGAATGATTGAAAGTGCTCTATCACTGAATGACCATTTTTTTCCCTTGAAGTATTATACTCAGTTTTTCTGGGTAGGTGAGTCTTGGTTTTAATCCCAGTTCCTTTGACTTCTGGAATATTCTATTACAAGCCCTTTGAGCCCTTAATGTAAAACCTGCCAGAACCTTGATTTCTTGAAAACCATGTTTTCTTGATTATATTTCCACAATACTCAAATTGTTTCTTTCTAGCTGCTTGCAATATTTCCTCCTTGACCTGGGAACTCTGAAATTTGGCCACAATATATCTAGGAGTTTCTCTTTTCAGGTCTCTTTCAGGAGGTGATTGGTGTATTCTTTCAATATTTATTTTGTCCACTGGTTCAAGAATATCAGGGCAGTTTTCCTTGATAATTTCATGGAAGATAATGTCTAGGCTCTTTTTTTTTATCATGGCTTTCAGGTAGACAATATTAAAATTATCTCTCCTGGATCTATTTTCCAGGTCAGTTGTTTTTCCAGTGTTTCACATTATCTTCTATTTTTTTCAATATTTTGGTTTTGTCTTGTATGTTCTTGCTTTATCATATAGTTATTAGCTTCCCTGAACTCCACTCTCATGTTTAAAGAACTATTTTGTTCAATGAGCTTTTGAGCCTCCTTTTCCATTAGTTAATTCTGCTTTTTAAAGCCTTCTTCTCCTCATTGGCTTTTTGAACCTCTTTTCCTCATTGAGTTAGCCTATTTTTAAAGATGTTATTTTCCTCAGCATTTTTTGGGTCTCCTTTAGCAAGATGGTGACTCACTTTTCAAGCTCTTCTATGGCCTGAGCCCATTTCATATTAATTTTAGAGGTGCTGGAGGCAGAAGCCTTGCCTTCCTCTGATAGTATGCATTGTTCTTCTTCATCTGAAAGGATGCAAGGAGATACCTGTTCACCAAGAAAATAACCTTCTATGGGCTTATTTCTTTCCCTTTTTTGGACATTTTCCCAGCCAGTTACTTGACTTCTGAATCCTTTGTCAAGAAGAGGGTCCTAGTGCTCCTCCTCCCCCCAGACCCATGCTCAGGGCTGAGATTCAGATCCTCTGCTTAATTCCCACATAGGGTTTCAGCTGAGCTGCCTAAACAATGGACCCAGGCTGCCTCTTTGGCCACTGAAGTTGCCCACTGCCCGCTGCTGCTGCTGCTGCCACCACCTCTGCTACCACCTGGGGCCAGTGCTGGGAGGGCCCTGATCTCCTCTTGCCCAGCTGGGAAAGTCCTCCCACACTGACCTTTGAAGCTTTCCTTGCAGCTTGTGGGTTGAAGGATCTGGGACCCTCACTGCTAGGGATTCTTCCCCAGAGGTCTGTTCAGGTCCTCTTCCTCCCGGTGCCACATGGCCAGGGCTGTTCTCCACTCCACTCAGCATCCCATGGGATAGACCTTTCCTGTTGGCCTTCCAGGTTACCTTTGTCTGGAAATCTCTTTCACTCTGTCATTCTGTGGCTTCTGCTATTCTGGAATTTGTTGAGAGTAATTTTTTACAGGTATTTTGTGGGCTGTGGGGGAAGTGCTAGAGTATATGCATCTTTCTACTCTGCCATCTTGGCTCCACCCCCTCCACCTCTAACATTAGAGAGTGACTTTCTGACTTCCTATAGACTGCCAGTACTAGCTTGATGATTCTGTGATTCTACTCTTCTCTGGCATCAGGTTCAATCCCTTACTACAGACTTCAAAGTCATTAATAAGCCTATTTGCTCTTCTAATTTCCTTCTACCATATTTTTTCTTTAATTTTAAATCAGACCAATTCACCCTCTAGTAATGGATAACAAGACTGTGACTAGATAGCAGAAAGACAGTATATGCCAGTACTCATCTTATACTCTAGTTTCATTTGCCAAAGGAATCTAAAATAGTCTGTGATCATATCTCATCTATAATACTTGGAGACATAAGACCAATTCTGGGACTCTAAGATATGTAGTTCAGGCAACCTTGCCAGATCTGGAAGACTAGTTAGACCCAGAATCCTTAGGGCCATTCTTAGATCAAAAAGAGACCAGACCTCCCAGAGAGATAAAAGAACTGACCTTACCAACCTAGTCTTTAACACTAGGGTTGAACTAATACCAGTGTTGATCATCCAGAGACAGCTGCCAACCCAAACTACCATGTACTTGGGCCATGCCTTGGCCACCACCAGCATAGATCATAATTCAAGGAACTGGGCTAGAAGCTTCAATAACAAATAAAGTCTTGATTCATTTTTCTTATCATCATCCATTCCTGCCTCTTATCCCATCCCCTTGTCTTGGATTGCATTCCTCTTCCCACCCATTGAAGGGTATGTACTTCCCCAGTGTATTCCAAACAAGCCCATTTAAAATCATTCATTTTCTGATTTCAGTCTATTTTTTCCAGGTTGATTTTACATCATTGCCCATTACCCACTAATGTTTCCCATACATAACACTTCATCTCCCACTTCCTCTTCCTAGTGTGATCTCCTTGTCTCATAACCATATCTTGGAATTTAGGCAAAGCTCAGATCTAGTGCCTCTCTTTCCCCTTCTCTCTCTCTCTCTCTCTCTCTCTCTCTCTCTCTCTCTCTCTCTCTCTCTCTCTCTCTCTCTCTCTCTCTCTCTCTCTCTCTCTCTCTCTCTCTCTCATATGTGTGTGTGTGTGTATTCTTTTCTCTTTCCCTAAATTATCATCAGTCTTCCCTACTTACTAAAATTACTTCACATTCATTTTAGTTTTAGTTATCTGTATACCTGTTGCTTCATCCATTAGAATCCTTGCTCCTTGAAAGCAGGAATACTCACTTTTGTTTTTGTAATTCCAATATCTAGTACAATCCCTGGCAAAAATAAGTCTTATAAAATGCTTGTTGGGTTTCATTGAAATGAGTCCCCATTCAACAAAGAAAAGCTTAAAAGTCTTTTGAACACTGGTAAAAGGATATATGAACCTTCATTAAAACTTTCCTTGGCAATAACACCTTCCTCCATAGCATATGTTCACATGTATATTTCCATTTATTTAATTATCTTTTTGACCAAATGTTCACACTTCTTTTCTGAACAGTAGATTATGTTCCTTGAGAGTAGAAATTCATGTTTTATGTTCTAGTACTTCCTTCACTGCACAGCATTCACCCTTTGGGCACAAAGTACTCACTAATGACTATAATGATGATGGTGTCCACTTCCTACTTAATTTGCTAATTTAGCAATGACTTTGCATGATTCAGTAGTTTTTATGTTTTTTTAAAGAATTAATTCAATTAGTGTAAAATTATTTTATTCAGCATCTAATATGTGCTTGCCACCTTACTGGACGATGGGTATACGCAGATTTCCAAAAAAGACCTTATATATCAAATGCGATATTTGCAAGGTGCTTTTAAAATGTTGTATTAATATTAAGAAGTATTCTGTGTGTAGTGATGGGAGGAACATGTACACAGTATACATGCAGAATTATTTAGAAACTGCTAATACCTGGGAAGGCGGGTAGTAATAGATTAGGAAATGGATCATGTTAGATTACGCCCCTGAAATAAGCTTTGGATGAAGAATGTTCCAATAGGCAGAGAGAGGGAAGGCTTTTGAGGTTTGGAGGACAACTCATGTAAAGGTACGTACGTGAGAGGTGGGATATAATGTGTACAGGAATATTCACTATGCTGGTTCTTCTGGAAGACAGAGCATGATGGGAAGCAATATTCATCTTATTCTCATATGTTCCCTGTACCACTGAAGTGATTTTTGTAGTATACTTCTTTAGCAGAGTTACTTTTTGTTTATAATCCTGCTTTAACATTCATGCCATGGTTCTTTTATATTAGTTATTTTTCTTCTAGGTCACTTCTTTCAGAACCATTGTACACTATCCCATACGCACCACGGGATAAATACAGAAAGACTGGGCTAGGGCTCCTTTGGTATAGAGAGATGTGAAATACATCATGTAATACAAATGGGTCGGATGGTGGTTAAATCAGTCCTATTTTAATCAGTTGCCAGATAACTTTCTTTTGATAAAGAGCATATAAGATCTCCCTGCTGAGACTGTCTCTTCAGAAAGAGGCACCCTGCTGAGTCTCCACGTGCTACCAACTAGCTAAGTGGGTCCTTTCACACTGAGAATATGAATTTGTACACTTGGCAATATTCTCTCTCTACATATTCAAATGTCTTCTTTCTGGAAGTTATTGAAATATAGAAGACATCAAAAGTCCATTTAGAGGAAAGGTACTTTACTTCTGATATATTTTTCTTCATTCTGCACTTACTAAAGGTCAAAAGTGCAAAAGTATAAATATGAAATATCTAAGAAAATCATAATTTTTAAACATAGATGACATAAGGCATGTAAGTATTTAGGTTCATTTTTTTATGTGATGTTAATGCACAAAGAAATGTCCATTTTTTTAAACTAGTCTTGTGAATTCTTTGGTATAGAGAGGCTCCCAGCTATGAAACGCATTAATAATACACAGATCATCAGCTGTTCTGCAATTTATAGTCTTATCAAGTTGTCTGGGACACTAAGAGGTTAAATGACATGTCTGTGGTCACAGAGCCAGTATATCTCAAAAGTGAGACTAGAACCCAGAACTTTCTGACTCACAGGTCACATCCAATATTCTTTACTATTATTCAGGTTTCATATCAGACTTAGATAGTACTACATTTTTCTTAACCAAAAAAAATAACATTTTGTCCAAAAGGAGAAAGGAGGCTGATATGACTCTATATCTCTATGGCTTCCACTCCACTTTCGTTATCCAAAATTAATACATGCAGGAGTGTATCCACCCATCATCTTGTGTTATTTCAAGGCTATTTGTCACTGGCTAACTTATATCAATCACTAAATTATTCAACTACACGTATACTACAGAAAAACTTAAAAATATGCAAGTCTCAATTCAAATAGAAAGTGAGCATTCACTTCCATCTTCTATCAGAAAAAAATGACTGTGCAATCTCATGCTAATTAGACACTTCTTATAGGGAACTGTATGTCTTGTTGTATTATCATCTCTAATTCATACTCATTAAGCACTCCCTAGATGCATAGGACTTTTTCTCACACTCATCTCCATATGGCAATTTTAAATTGACTGAATTGTTAGCCGTGCCAACGCTTAGCAGGTTCCATATAGGATCAGCAGTATTCATGGCATTGTCTGAATTAGTCTCATAGTTCTGAATGCTATGCAAACAGAAATGTATACCGTGAATGTTTGCTTCTTTGTTTCCTGAAATCTACAATTAAAAGTGATTTGGCCCTGTCTCCTCCACTGCTATGACTGCTAAGTCGTGAGCTTGGAACTATCCAGAGGGGTGGTTGTTGGCAGTGGAGCCAGGCTGCTGTGTATAACTGCATAAAATAAAACCTGTTTTGGCAACAGTGAGAAATGCAACTGCTCAGTAGTAAGCTTCCCCAAGACTGAACAGACGGGCAGAGAAAGCGGAGCAGACTCTGCACAGATGAGGAAGAGTGACAGTTAGACCTAAAGATGGGTGGCTTGGTCTGAAGAAAATTAAAGGATCCATTTGCATCAGACATTGGAACGGCAAAGCCGGGTTCAAAGTCTGTGAATGTTATTGAAAGTTGCTTAAAATAATGTGATAAAACAGATATTTGATGCCCTTGCGAAACCAGATGGGATAAAGAATAAGAAAATTAGAATGTGGGAGGGGGAGGAGAAGGGATGAGGCTGGCAAGAGAGTCTTGTGCATGTGTCTCCGAACCTATATATTATCAAGAAGTTTGGCTGATTCAGCTTGGGAGAGAGAGAGAGTAAGAAAAGTCATGAATATGGAATAGAAATCTGAGATTTCATGCATGCTTTAAAGCTGCTCTGTCTTCCCTTGGCTGTACCAATACACACCAAAGCCCTATCAACTCATGTGCACCTAGAAATTGATCTGATCTAAATCCAAAGAAAATGTTCATGATCTTAGCTTTAGAATTTTTATACTTTTAAGTGTTATTTGCTTCAATTCATTGCAACATTATTTATTAAATGCCTACTGTATTTAATATGTTACATACTGGGGATACAAATAAACCTGAAATTTTAACCACTGATCCTATTTAAATATATATGTGTATATATATATATATATATATGTGTGTGTGTGTGTGTGTGTATATATATATATATACATACACACATATATTTATTTACACAAACATAAATATGTGAATAGAGAGAAGGGATCATATGAGAGATGGACACATATATAATTATGTATATGTATATGTGTGTGCATATACAACTATGTGTTTGTAGATATGTATACAACATGACAGAAATTATGTATTTTTCTCTGTATATATAATACATATTTTTGTATAGCTATATATTGGAATTTCTCCAATTCTTGAGGCGAAATTTCAGAATAAGTGCATTAACCTCTGGCTATCCCGTTTTCTGAGTGAGAGGACAGAGTTTTCTCCTGAGTGGATTTTCAGAATTCTGCTAGACAGCCTGAGGGCATGGGGGAGATAGGAAATGAAAGGATAAGCAGACAGCAGAGGAGGAGAAAAAGTGCTGTTGAGGATCTCCAGGCCCCACAAGGGTGAGCAGTATCTTCACCCAAAGACTCTGCCAGGCCCAGCTCAGGGTCTATGGTTAAAACTCAGTCTCTTAGGTCTGTGAAGATTGGAATTATGAAACGTTCACATAGCTATCCTAAAGGCTCTCCTTGGCCTAGAGGAGTTAGCATAATATAGAACTACATTTACTATTTACAAAACCTTAATTTCCAAATATATAGTCCCTTTCACTACCCCACCGAGAGTTATCAAAACAAGAAAAAAAGATTTTTGCAAAGAGAGAGGAAAAAAAGCAAACTTCTCTAAAAGTAACCAATAGAACAACCACCCTGATAGGTTCATTCCCACCCCCTAAAGTTTCTTGTATCTTCTCTTATCTCTTGTGGAAGGTCAAGCAGTCATACACCACTCAGTTTTAATTGTGTTTTTCTTCCATTTAAACTATTGTAGTCATTTTGTATATTGTTTTCTTGGGTTTGCTTATCTCAAATTCCATAGAAGTCTTCCAACGTTTTTGATCATTGTCAATGAGGCATCATTCCATTCCATTCATCATAGTGTTTATCCATTCTCCAGTTTATGGGTACCTCTTGTTTTTAGGTTTTTGCTTCTATAAAAAGAACTATTATCATTATTTTGACAAATATCAAGGGATGTGCTGGATCCAGCTTCAATTAGTTCCCCAGATGATTATTTAATTTCATTGTGAGCATTTACACCTCAAACATCTGCAAGGGCTACAGCTCAAGGCTTGGTTTACTGTTTTGTTGATTGTCTTGTATTAAAGTAATGGGGGAAATGTCAATGATGCAGATTCAAATTTAAAATGTATCATGTGCACATTTTTTCCCCAACACCTAGTTGTTAAATGTTTCCCAACACATAACATACATTTGTATATGGGATCATTCTTTCTATCTTTGAAATCAGAAGCAGGATTTCTGGGTCTGAGGGTCTAGATATTTTAGTTACTACTTTAGCATAGTTATAAATTGCTTTCCAAAATGGTCGAACTAATTGTCCAACAGGGTATAAATGTGCCACACATTCATTCCAATATTAATGATTCCCATCCTTTGTAATCTTTGCCAATGTTTTTATTTAAAAAGAAACATCAAAAACTAGTCTATCCTTGGGTTGGAGTAAAGGAGGAAATATTTACTCTTTATTACAATAAATATTGATCGAATGAAAAGACATTAATGAAGCCCTTAGTCTGGTTCAGGGTTGTGCTAATTGCTGAGTATACACAGAGCAAAAAGAAGGCAGTCTCTGAGTTCAAGAAACTCATGTTCTAAATGAGCAAGAAAATGCATATTGGAGAACTCAGCTAGGAGTCCATGAGATGAATTCAGGTGTTGGCACTTAGAGTAGGAATTCTGGAGGGGAGCAACCTGCCACCCTTAGTATAGAGGAAGTAGATCTAAGGATCACAGGAATCTTGGTTCCTTCTGGCAGACGTAGAGATGGGGGTGTGAGGGAGGGAACAGGCAGTATCCAACCAAGAAGGAAAAATGACAATAGGCCATTAGCAAAAAGTTCCAGGGTAAAGTGTGGGGTGGCCTGGGGTGGAGAAAGGGGAAGACATCCCACCTGATGTTCTCTCTCTCTCTCTCTCTCTCTCTGTCTCTCTCTCTCTCTCTCTCTCTGGGATCATCCACATGGTCTAGGATGGACTTTGGTAGAGTATAGAAGGCATGTCAATATTCTCTAATATTACAAATTAGGAAGGCTGACATATTGCATTGGTGAATATAGGGAGAAAAGTATTGTTTTGCTAGTGAAGGCAACTTTCTCTTCTAAAACAAAGTACATAAATCTAGGGGGCATGCCTAGAGCACATGGAGACTGTGACCAGTCTAGGGACAGTAAGCATCAGGGACAGGATTTAAACCCATATTTTCCTCACTCTAAACCTAGCATTCTGTTTATTATGTGATGCTGAATTTATGACACATTCAGTAGTGTGGAGAAAATGTATTCCTATCCAGGGAATACCAGAAAAGTATGTAGATAATATACAGATGGGAATTTTGAAAGAAGTCCATCTGATTTTCCAGAGGTATTTAACATGACATTGTTTTAAGTATTAATTTTGATTCTCTGTTACCTCACATATCCGATTAGTTGCAAATCTTCCTGTTTCTACCTCTACAACATCCCCCACACATTACTCTTTGACTCCTCTCACACAGTGACCGCCATATTCAGGCCATTATCACCTTTCACCTAGATTATTTTAACAGTCCCTTGATCAGTCTCTCTGCCTCCAATTTCGCACCCTTCCATTTCAATATTACCAAGTCCTGTTAATTTGACATACTGCTTTTCCTTAAGTGCAGATCTGATCATGTGATTTACACATTCAACCAGTTCCAGTGGCTTCCTATTGCCTTAGATAAACTGCAAACTCCTCTGTTTATCTTTTAAAGCTTCACAACCTTGCTTCAACCAGTCTTTCAATGCTAGTTGGATATCACTCCTCTTTGTGATCCAACCCAACTGGACTTCTGGATATTTTTTACATCTGACGAAGTCTTTCCTTTGCCTTTACCCTGGATGTCCCACATGCATTAAATGGAACTACCTACTTATCTCTGTGTCAGTCTTTCTCTTCTTTTAAGAGACAGCTCAAAAGACATTTTATGCATGAAGCCTTTCATGATCCTTCCCAAATATCTGTGCCCTCTCTCCAAAACTACTTTGTATTTAACCTCTTTACTTATGTTAATATTTATGCTGCATATATTATATATACTAGTATATGTACAACATTTACATTTACAAATACAAATGCATACATACATATATGTGTGTATCTATACATACATATGTGTGTGTATGTAGGCACACTCACACATACATACATACAAGTTTGTCTCTCCCACTAGAATGCCAGCTTTTTGGGAGTAGTGACAATTTCCTTTTCTGCATTTATATTATGGAGTCTAGCATATAGTGGGCATTTAATCAATATTTGTTGACTGATTGATTTTAGAGTCTTGCAAATAACATATCAAAATGACATAATACGTTTTTCAGTCTTCTTCATAACCTTCAAATATCACTCCCAGATCTGGGTCTCCTCTCCAAAACTGAATCGCCACCCACTCAGACTACATTTCTACCTAGATGTCCCACTGGCACTGTCAAACTCAACATACATAAAATTGAGCTAGTTGTCTTTCCCTTCAACATCTATTTTTCCTTTCTCATGACTATTTCTCTTGGTGTCACCACAATTCATCCACTTTTCCATGTTTGAAATCTTTGTTCTCTTACCTTTCTCTCACAGCCAGTGTTACCAAGTCCTGTTAATTCTACCAGCACAATCTCTACTTCCACTGTCATCTTCCTAATACACATCCCTATCACCAATATTACAAAAGCCTCACCTTTACTCTTCCCCTTAAAATTATCCTTCATTTTGCTGCCAGACATCTTTTATATGGTCATGCTTTACGTGTGCTCAAAATCCTTCAGTGATTTCCTGTTGCCTTAAGAATAAAATTCATATTGCTTTGCTTAGCATATGAGGCTGTCCACAATCTGTTCCCATTCTTTCCTTCTAGTTTTCTCTGTCTGGTTTTTATGTCACACTTCCTTCCATGTACTCTTCATTCTACATGGGGCATGGTTCATGTAATTCAGGAGGAGTAACGTGTTTGATTTGAGGGCTTGCCCAAGCCTTTTTCAGAGTTGCTCATCCACCTTTGGTGTCCACCTGCCACCCTACTCTCACCTGTGAAAACCAAGAAGCTGTGGCATGTGAAGAAGCCACACCCTGATTGTTCCGTTCTTGTCCTTGGTTCTCTAAAAGAACTAAAATGACATCACTATGTTGGAGTCAAGGTTTGATGTATTTGACTGTGGTTGATCAGACCAATGTAAGCCTAGAAGACATTACCACAGGTGGGGCACAAATAACCCATGTAAACATTTGAAATGGAGATATCTCTAAATTTGGACATCTCATGTTTCTTTCAAGCTATTGCAATTCTGCTTTACTAATAGACACAGTGCCTCCTTTTGCCAGTGTTTCCCATGTCACAAAATCAATTCCAGAGTTCTTTGGAGAGACTTTGAGAGTATCTTTTAGGCAAACATACATTTGTCATTTAAACAATGTGACCAGCCCATCAGAGTTGTACTCTCAGTGGTAGAGTTTGAATGTTTGACAATTTAACCTGAGAAAGGACTTCAGTACCTGGTACCTTATTTTGCCAGGTGATCTTCAGACTCTTTCTAAGACAATTCAAATGGAAGTGATTCAGTTTCTTAGTATGTAACTAGTATAGTGTTTAAGTTTCACAGGCATATGACAATGAGGTTAGTAAAATGATTCTGTAAAATGGATACCTTCAGGTTTATAGGCAGTCTGAGATCTCTTCTCTCACACACTTTCCTTCCAAGCCTCCCAAACACTGAGCTAGCTCCGATATCACATGCATCAACCTCATCATCCTTTTGTATATCGCTGCCAAGGTAAGTGAACTTATCCACAGCACTCGATATTTCTCCATTTGCTGTAACCAACTAGAGAATATGGATATGTGGAAACATTGGTGAACATAAAATAAAAGTTATTCAATTAATTCGTTTTAGCAAGCATTTGTTAAGTGCCTAGTATGTGCCACCATGCTAAGTATTCTTTCAAAGAAAGAAATGGAAACTATCCCTGCTCTCAAGTGGCTTCTACTTAATAGTCACCTCTCACCATATGGGCTGACCTATCAGGACAAGAGATCGGATCTTGCCTTCTCTCCCCCATCTACGTTGTGGCAAGATCAAATGTAGGTATCTCACTTCTGTGCCCTAATGAGTCACTGGAATGAAGACATTAGTGGAGATTTATCAATAGTAATTGCGTTAAATTTTATATTGGTAAACATTTTAAGTTTTATGTTAAATTTCATATTTTAGCTCTCTTTCCTATTTTCCTTTTGGAAATATTTTGTAAAATAGGAAGCATTTGTTATCTTTTCATAATATGCTTTAATTTTTGCTGATAAAATGTCATTCCTGAAAATTAATGTAAAAAGACATGCAATATATATTAAATGGTGTTTTGTGTCAGGGAAAAGTTTAGCTGGGGTAATTAAAGGCACTGCACAATCACTAAATACAACTCTGCCTGTTTTTCTTTCTGTTCCGTGCTTCACCCAATTCATTGTGCATCTGCAAGGCCATATTTTTCTTTCATTTGTATTCATTCTTACGGTTTTGCTTTTGGTCTTTGTTAACAAGTCAATGACCTGAGTGGACATAGAGAGTTAATTCTCTTATGGGCTACCCCGTAGGTAAACATTTCTTGACTATGTGTATTTATGTTAGTTGGTGTTTATGTCTTGTACAGTGCCTTTCCCACCCCCTACCCACTTTCTTAAAGAAAGTATTAATCAGAAATAAGTGTGTCAGTGCAGTTTGAGTGAGGTTCAGGATCACAAAGTATAGCATAAGAAAACTGAGTACAGCAAGACAGAACACAGAAAGAGAATAGAGCTCTGGGCCTGAAGTCAAGAACACCTGAGTTCAAATCTGACCTCAGACAGTTACTAGCTATGTGACCTTGGGCAAGTTGCTTAACCCTGTTTACTTCAATTTACTCATCACAAAATGAGGTGGAGGAGAAACTGGCGAACCACTGCAATATCTTTGTCAAGAAAATCCTAAATGGGGGGGCGGAGTCAAGATGGCGGAGTAGAAAGACACATGTTTACAAGCTCCGAACCCGTAGCCCATAGATTTAATGTAAGAAGAGCCCCCATAAGTTCTGGATCACTGCAGGGTGTGCAGAAGCACAGTGGAAGAGATTTCTGTTCCAGAGAGCCCTGGAGAGCCGTCCCCAGGGTCTGTGGCACCCCGGAAAGCGGACCCCACCCCAGTGCTGCCCTGGCCGCAGCCCCAGAGAAGCTGATCCGAGCAGGCTTCAGGGACGGAAGCTCCGGCAGCCGGGAAAGTCCCTCCGCCCACAGAAGCTATAGGTCAGTGAGAGAGACGGCTGAGCCGGCTGAGAGGGGGAGTGGGGTGTCTCTGTGACTCAGGCCCCCTTGGGAGGAAGCGGCGGAGGCAGAGGCAGGGGCAGGAAGCGGCGGAGGCAGTGGCAGTGCAGCGGCGGCGGCAGCCTGGGACTCCCCCAGCAGCAGGCAGTATCTTCATTACTGAAAGTCTTTGCATAAACCACCTCAAGGAGCTGAGACTGGGAGGTGGCCCTGCCCCCACCCCAGCACCAGAACTAAAGCTCACATTGAATAGCAGCTGCTTGCTGCGGAAAGCCCATTTGAATCTCAGACCCAAAGCACTAGCTGGGCGGATCTAGGCAGGGGTGGACAGGAATCTCAAAAGTCAAGTAACTGGCTGGGAAAATGCCTAGAAAAGGGAAGAAAAATAAGACTATATAGAGTTTTTTTGAACAGATGCAAATGATCCCGACTTTCGGATCTGACGAAGACGAGGACATATTCTTGCCATCAGGGAAAGACGTGGAGGGCGGGGCTTCGGTACCCCAGACATCCCAGGAGGATGTCAGGTGGGCTCAGGCCTTGGAAGAGCTCAAAAAGGATTTTGAAAAGCAAGTTAGACAGGTGGAGGAAAAACTGGGAAGAGAAATGAGAGAGATGCAAGAAAAGTATGAAAAACGGGTCAATACTTTGGAAAGGAGACCCAAAAAAATGCTGAAGAAAATAACACCTTGAAAAATAGGCTCACTCAATTGGCAAAAGAGGTTCAAAAAGCCAATGAGGAGGAGAATGCTTTCAAAAGCAGAATTAGCCAAATGGAAAAAGAGGTTCAAAAGCTCACTGAAGAGAATAGTTTTCTCAAAATTAGAATGGAACAGATGGAATCTAATGACTTTACAAGAAACCAAGAAATTGCCAAACAAAACCAAAAGAATGAAAAAATGGAAGAGAATGTGAAATATCTCATGGGAAAAACAACTGACCTGGAAAATAGATCCAGGAGAGACAATTTAAAAATTATGGGACTACCTGAAAGTCATAATCAAAAAAAAAGAGCCTAGATATCATCTTCCATGAAATTATCGAGGAAAACTGCCCTGACATTCTACAACCAGAGGGCAAAATAAGTATTGAAAGAATCCATCGATCACCACCTGAAAGAGATCCAAAAAGAGAAACTCCTAGGAACATTGTGGCCAAATTCCAGAACTCCCAGGTCAAGGAGAAAATCTTACAAGCAGCTAGAAAGAAACAATTCCAGTATTGTGGAAATACAATCAGGATAACTCAAGATCTAGCAGCTTCTACATTAAGGGATCAAAGGGCGTGGAATAGGATATTCCAGAAGTCAAAGGAACTAGGACTGAAACCAAGAATCACCTACCCAGCTAAACTGAGTATAATACTTCAAGGGAAAATATGGTCTTTCAATGAAACAGAGGACTTTCAAGCATTCTTGATGAAAAGACCAGAGCTGAAAAGAAAATTTGACTTTCAAACACAAGAATGAGAAGAAGCATGAAAAAGTAAACAGCAAAGAGAAATCTTAAGGGACTTACCAGAAGTGAACTGTTTACATTCCTACATGGAAAGACAATATTTGTAACTCTTAAAACTTTTCAGTACCTGGGTAGTTGGTGGGTCCATACACACACATGTACACGCATGCACGCACACACACATACACACATGCACACACATACAGAGACAGAGAGCACAGATTGAATTGAATAGGATGGGACCATATCTTAAAAGAAATTAAGGTAAATGGTGAGAGAGAAATGTAGTGGGAGGAAAGAGGGTGAAATGGATTGGGGTAATTATATGTCATTTAAGAAGCAAGTAGGAGACTTATTAGTGGAGGGAAAAAGAGGAGAGCTGAGAAAAAAAAAAGCAAAAAACAAGAAGTTTACCCTCATCACATTTGACTAAAGGAAGGAATAAAATGCACACTCATTTTGGTATGAAAACCTATCTTATAGTATAGGAAAGTGGGGGAGAAGGAGATAAGCAAGGGGGGGGGGATGATGGAAGGGAGGGCAAAGGGAGGAGGGAGCAATTTGAAGTTAACACTCGGAGAGGGACAGGATCAAAAGACAGAAGAGAAACAATGAGGGGCAGGATAGGATGGAAGGTAATTCAGTTAGTCTTACACAACATGACTATCAGAGAAGTCATTTGCAAAACTACACAGATATGGTCTATATTGAATTGCCTGCCTTCCCAAAGGGAATGGGTGGGGAGGGAGGGATGGGGAGAATTTGGAACTCAAAGTTTTAGGAACAACTGTTTAGTATTGTTGTTGCTACTAGGAAATAAGACATACAGTTAATGAGGAATAGAGAGTCATCTGGCCCTACAGAAGAAAAGAGAAGATGGAGACAAGAGAAGGGAGGGATGACAGAAGAGAGGGCAGATTGGAGATAGGGAAAATTAGATTGCTTGGTGTATTGGGGTGGGGGGAGGGGATAAAAGGGGAGAAAATTTGGAACCCAAAATTTTGTGAAAATGAATGTAAAAAGTTAAATAAATAAATAAATATTTAAAAAAAAAATCCTAAATGGGGCCATGAAGAGTTGGACATGATTAAATGACTAAACACTCACTGTAAGAACGTCAGTTAGATTTGGAAACAGCTTGACTAGCGTCCTTGGTTGGAACTGGGGGCTCAAGAAAATATAATAAATGGGACAGATTTGAATTAAGAGTCTCATGTGGGCAAAGACGTACCAGACATTGGGGGTAGGAAGCAGGGAACCCACAGCTGGAATGCAGATCAGAGTCAGGGAACTGATGCTGATTCATGCTGGAGACAATGCCATGAATGGGGAGAATTCTTGTGGAATTGCTGTGTAGTTGATTTTCAAAGCTGAGAAATGGGGCATTCAGCCATTGTCAGACCTTAGTTGGGCAGGGTCGAGTCTCTTTTGGTGGTTTCTTCATTTTGTTGGGGAGGCTTCTGAAGTCCTTATAGCACATCTTCACTGTACTTTACTAGCCTCTCTGAACCAGTTTTACAACATATGATTCACCATGCTCCTTTTGTTTACCTTTGCTCTGAAGTTGCAAAGAATTAAAGTATAGTCCGGTTTGCTCTAATAGGGACATATACATTCCCAAAAAGTAAAATCCTGAAATAAAACACAGGGCTTATGGGGGAAATGGATTTAGGAGAACAACCTTCAAAAACAGTGTCAGCTATGTACGAAAAAAAGATAAGAATGTAATTAAAAACAAAGCACTATCCCAGTTTTATACATGTTAGTTAATACACAAATACTTTAATAAATAGTGGAAGGGTCCATGGTTACTACTTGTAGCACAGTTTATAGGCAAGCAAGTTTAGCAGGCCACAGATCAAAGTCTAGGGTTGAAGGCCATAGAAAGGGAGGGGGTTCCAATCAGCCCTTCTTTGTTCACAACTCCTACAACACTGGAATATATACAGTAAATATGGTGCTTTACCTTGAAAGCAACCTGAAGATGGCTTGTGGAAGCAGCACCTGGAAAGATTGCTCCTTGTGAGTTACCATGAAGTGGGTACTTTTCTGTTCTTACTGGTATTCTCAAAAGTAATCAAGTATTGTACAAGCAAACTCAAAATCGAGTTATTCCCAAATTGTTCCCTAATATAGCAGTTGCATTGGAATGAATTCACATTTCCAGTACAAGTAGTACAGTAGGATTGACTGGATGGGATGATTTAATAAGGATATCCTTTTCAAGTTCTTCATAGAATATCTGTATCTGCACACAGATGCTGGTGCTTGAACTGCCATCATTTCTCTGTTGATTTTTGATGCTCACCATGACCCTTAAAATGTGATATGATCATAAAGTGTTGTTTCTTTTTCTCTTTAGTTATATGACAAAGTCAGCTTCACCAACTCTGTCACTTATTTCTCCAAGGACCTTTTAGCCACCTTTCCTTTTGGTTTTAATATCCTTCTGTCACCTGGTTTCATTTATGGTAAGAATGACAAGATTATATTATTAAGTTCCTTGAGCATTATTTGTTTCTAATGGGCAGTTATTAGATAAGGTTTTCCTCTGCAGAGTATCAACAATTAAGCTAATGCTCATAGATGGTCAAATCATGGTGATTTTTAGTAGTTCTTAAAAATCCCTCTTTCCTACTTTTCTGTCACTGTCACTGCAGAAATGGAAAGGTTTTAAATGAGACTGAGGACAAGTTTACAATTTTCTTTGTTTCATGGGTTGCAAAGGTCAAAGAATTACTCAGAAGCTAGCCTATTTTTCAGATTTGACTAGGCTTGTTCTCCCCACTCCACAATAGACAAAATCTGTCACTGAACTTTACTGGAAATCTTGCTGGACTTTCAGCTCTCTTCCCAGTTTGATGTGAGAACATCTGGGTTATCTTGCATAAGACAGCCAAGGGTTTTATTGGAAGGGGTAGGGTCTCTTTTAGGTATAGGTGATAAGTTTCCTATTTCTGCAATTAAAGACAGAGAGGATTCAATTAGTGAAGCTACATGAATCATGAACATTTCTGGCTAGATACAGGAACTACAAAAAAATGTCAGACAGAATAAGGGATCACAAGAGGTGGTATATCTAAAATGAGGACATCTTGCCACCAGAAAGACAGCATAGAAAAGAAAAAAAATTGGGGGAGATTTACCAGGATATCTTTGAGACAAAGATAGACATAAATGAGGAAAGAAGAAAAAAGCCTCATGCCTATATATCATAAATATTTTATTTAAAGTGTAAGTTAGGAGGTGCTGGATATGGCAAGCATCAGATATAGTATAACAAAAATGAAATTCAATATATTTAACCAATAAGACAATTGGCTACTGAAGTGGGTGTCATCGAATAAATTAGCTGTTTTCAGTTCAGCCCACTCAGTTGTTCAAGCAAAAATAATGATCAAATATCAGACTGTCAGGGAACTGAGAGGATAAGGACAGAAAGTGGCTAATTATTCTTTTAGTTAAAAAATAAAAAAAAAAATGTAAGATAAGGCATGCAGTTGAGATAACTACAAACTGACCTGATTAAATAATCTGTTGACACTAAAAGTTGGGAAATAGACAAAAGAAAAGACATTGACAGACTCTTACCATTTCTTAAGAAAGTTTTAATGAATGGGAATCAATTACCTGAATAAGGTGTCCAAAAACGACTAAAAGCCACTCTCGTCAAATACTTACTCTCTTTGCAAGTAGAGAGATGAAAGCTAACTTTACCCTGGTTTGGAGTATCAGCTTATTTATTTGGTAACATTCAGTAACATGATTGAAGATTATCGAGTTCCTAAACAGAAATATGAGTATAGCTAGGTTATAAAATAGCAAGAAGCAATGAAATAAGGGAGACAATTTGGCCAGAAATCTAATCGAGCTCTGAGGTCCCTCCCCGCTCTAGTTATATGAACCCATGAATTCTTAAATGATCCTCTCCTTTGAGGAGGTTTTACACCTACATGCATCCTCCAAAAACCCTTTAAGTTTATATTTTGAAATTCTTTAATTCAGCCCAAGCGATCACTCCTCAAGCCTACTATCTCTGGGTTGAAATGAGAAAATTCCTTTTAATTCCCATTTATAGCCTTTAGACCATTAGTGTCTGAGTCATGCAAATTGCCCTGGTCCTTCAGTTAGCAAGCCTGGAAGACCTGGATGAAGTTGACCTCTTTTGCCTTATATTACTGTTAGCATCAAAATAACTACTCTTCCTGTTTCTCTTTGTAATACACATAATATTTAACACATTGTCATACATAATATGAAATCAGTTATGTTTTGAATAAATTAATTCACTTTTTCCCCTATATTATTGGAGTTATGACTGAATTCAACTCTAAAAGCAGGCAAAATAGAAGTATATTATGACCCAGGATTTTTCAGCCTAACTCTTTAACCTCCCATCTCTTACCTCCAGACTTCTGCAAAGGCTGTTTCCTCAAATGCTCTCCTATCTTACCTCTTCAAAATCTAGTTCCTTATTATTCACTTTACCCCTCAAATTAACTTATATTCATTGTGCTTTTATTTACCTGAGGATATTTTATTTCCCCTACTGCAATGTGAGCTTCTTAAAGGGAGGAAATTTTTATTTTAGGTGGAGCAGTGGATAGAGTGCTGGGCTTGGAGTCAGGAAAACTCATCTTTGTGAGTTCAAATTTGGACTCACATGCATGGTAGCTTTGTGACCCTAGGCAATTCACTTAACTCTGTTTGTCTCAATTCCTAATCTGTAAAATGAGCTGCAGAAGGAAATGGCAAACCACTACAGTGTCTTTGCCAAGAAAACTCAAATGGGGCAATGAAGAGTTGGACATAACTGAAATAATCAAACAGCAACATTTTGTCATAATTCCCAAAAGGTACCTTGAACACTGTGAATGTTTAATAAACGCTTGTTGAACTGAATTATAGCAAACTGGAATTTTAAAGTAAAAGAATCTGTATGAGCTAGGGTGCATATCTGACCAAGTTTTAAGTGAGTTATCAGCACAGTGAAAACCAAATATTAAAAAATAGATAGTTTGAAGAACTTGCCAGATTTTTTCTTAATTGATTCCATTTCACTTCACTAATTCCAATCCACTTGATGGGTCAAGTGAAAACAACCAAAGACCTTTGCATGGGTGGAAAATAGCCATGTAGAGTCAGATTTCCTGTTTTCCTCTGTGGAAGTCTGTACAGTTTACCCATGATACATTTCAAGTACTAGTAAGAACAGGAAATGGGGATTGCAGAGCATCAGTTCTGATCCAAAAAACAGCAGCCCCACTTGTCTGGAAGTCATTTCACAGTGATAGAGTCAGGGTTACCAGAGTAAATCACTTCCATTCTCATCACTGATTATATGCCATTCAAAACTCTGTTCTAAAACTGTTTTAGTCCTGGAGAAGCACCTTACCCCTATTGAGCTAGATTTATGATGACTGATCCCACCTATTTTCCCTTGTAAAGAGCAATGAGAAACCTTGTTTATGAAGATAAATGAGATCAACTGCTATGCATACTTCATACCTTGAGCAGCAATTTTTTTAAGCAAGCTATATAGGACTTAGGTAACGAATTTAAGCATTTTACTGCAAAGAAATAATTACCTTAGGTGAATTGTCTAACACAGAGATGGAGGTGGAGGGGGGCAGGGTGGTTTGATGAGGGCTAGAAGCACAGTGAGAGTCTGCCTCTAACCAAGGAACTATTTAGCTGCCAACTCTTTCATGCACTGTTGGCACTAATCTTGAGGAAGTTAAGGATAAAAATTAAGTCTTTATGCTACCTGAATCTGGAGGAAAGAACCTTTAATTTACCTTTGTCCAGGAATGTTAATAGTACAGCTCCCATTGCTTTCCAGTGTAATGACAGCAGGTTTTCTTTATGATGTCACCCATTCTTTAAAAGCTGTTTTACTCTTAAGAATAGGGCAAGAACTGTATTTTTCATCTTTGAAAATGCTCTCCCAGTATTAAGCAATGCTTGCCTAGGAGTTGGAACATGTAAGTATCACGTTTAAGTGCTAGCTTCACAGGAAGGCTGAGGGTGGGATGAAATGGAAAATGTCCATTAAGCACTTGTAGTTTCTGATGAAAGGTGCTGTGTAAACTTAACAACTGTATGATTATTGCTCTTAACATGCTTTGGTTGAATGCCAAAGAGCATTCTCAGCAACACAGAATGAAGAGAAGAAAACTAGCTTATGTATCTCACAGGAAATATATCAATAGTTTATAGATCAAGAGTTAAAAGGAACTTAAGGGATCATCTACTTCAACCCCTTTATTTTACATATGAGGAAAAAACTGAATTTTAGGGAGGTTAAGTGACTTGCCCAAGGTCAAATAAATGGTAAACATTAGAGGCAGGATTTAAGCGTACCTTCTCTGAGTTCATTATTTTTCCACAAGGATCAGCTAGGTGGTGTAGTAGATAGAGGACCAGTACAGGAGTCAGGAATACCTGAGTTCAAATCTCACCTCAGATACTTGACTCACCAGCTGTGTGACCTTGGGCAAGTCAATTACACCCAAGTGCCTCATCCTGGCTCATCTCCAGTCATCCTGATGAATATCTGGTCACTGGATTCAGATGGCTCTGGAGGAGAAGTGAGGCTGGTGACCTGCACAGCCCTCCCTCACTCAAAACGAAGTCAAATGCAAGTCATGTTATCATTTCTCTGATGGCATGGTCTTCTTCGGCAATGAAGGATGAACGCACACATTTTTCCACAGGACTATACTATCCTTGGAGGAAAATTAAGTATCCAATAAAGAGGGTGACATGAAAGGTTCTAATTCAACTCAGTTCCCTCTAAGAAAGTGAAACCACCTCTACGTTCTCTCAGTAGATATTTTCCCATTTGTCTTTCTATTGATCATGATCTTAGTAAACAAATGGAAAAAATGGTGGCTTGGCTAGATCTTTCCCAAGGGATGAACATGGTTGTTCACAACATAAATTAGAAAAAAAACTCATCAAATTGACTGAATCTGGGATGAGATGTGAAGAGGAGGTATGATTTGGAACCAGCTAGATACAGTGGCTTAATTAAGTTTATACCCACAGAGTATTGCTGGGTCACATGATAAGAGGTCCAAATATAAGTGAATGAGAAGCCCACATGGTTTGGTCCTTAAAATAACTTAAGAAACATGTGTTTCATGCTTGTCAAGCACTGTTTTAAAGTTTCTTTCCTAAATTGATATGCCCTTCTTGCTTATTATCAAAACACAATGCCTATGAATACTTAGCTCTTTTCCTTGACAACATGCTTTTTTAAACGTTTTCAAAACGTTTTCCTGGGAGTTTCCAAATTTCAGGAATATCATCTCAGCTAAAATGAAAAACCATAAAGACATTCATTAATATGAACTTACAATTTGAACAAGGTAAAGAAAAATTATAGCTTGAGCTCACACCTCTAAGATGTGAAAGTTTTCTATACAGTTTTCCTGTTCTGGTTTTTTTTTTTATTTCCTTCTTACAGAGCTATTTTATATTAGGTAGTCAAGTGCAAGGGAATTGCCAACCCCCAGCCTCTTGGACGGCATTCACTGGTCACGACTCAGGTAAACTGAGGGGAGACTGGTAGGGCATGAGCAAGATGGCGCTGGGAGGAAGGGTTCCATCCTTGTTTTGCTCAAGGCTATTTTCCCAGGCTTTCCAGAGAACAAAGAAGCCCAAAATGTTTTTCTTTCTAGGGGCTACGTGTCCACCCTGGGCAGTCCTGGCTTAAGGTAAATTACTTCCTTATAAGGGCAAACTAATTGGTGATAGATTCACTTAGAGCACTGGTGTCAGAGAAGAGATAAAAGCACTGCTCACTGCTTGAATAAATGGAGTTCTTACTATCTTGTCTCCCGCCTCAGTCATTGCTTACAGCTAAACTCCCCCAGGGCCTACAGGCCTCTGCTGGTCAGATGAGCCTGTGGGCCCGAGAGATCAGGCCCAGACTCCCAGGGTCCCTAACAATCAAGAAATTTTCTATAGTGTGTCACCAGAGGAACTATAAGCAAAGCTTACCCAAAGCACCTGATTGCCATTGCCATGGAAATCCATGGCTAGAATTGGAAAAGACCTTAAGATTGAACCATGATTATTACAGGATAAGAAACCTAAACATATCCTTTCCTGCTTTTTCTCTTCCAATTTAGATGAGTGAAAGATCAAGATATAAAGACTGGCAAGGAGAAACAAAAGTAAGGTGTTTCTGAGCTTTTCTAGAGTCTAGGAAAAGTAGGTCCCAGATAAGGGTTAAGTAAGGTGTTAGGGCAAGCACCTAATTACCCATTTTACACCTCCAGGGATCAGTTCTTAATGACTGGAGCTGGCCAGAAATGAAGAGTGACTGGGTTAGATTATATCAAGAGGGTACACTGAAAGTTTAACTGGAAAGGCAGCATATATTTTGAGCATAGTTATTTATCGAAAAATTTATCCGAGTGGTATTTCTGTTCTAGTTCCTTATTAAGAACTAAAAATTAAGTTATGAAAATTATATTCTAATAACAGAAAATTTTATATCCTAGAAAGTAACATTTGTCTCACTCTCAGTTCACCTAATTCATGAAGTCTGAGAACATGGTTAGACACTCAGAGAAAACAAGATATCCTTATAGCAGTGATTTGAATAAGCTCTAACCCAGGATCCTTATGATTACTGAAAGGGGGTACAAATAGAAATTGAATCTGCTGATGGATATCCTAAATCATGAGAGATAATAGATCATCTTAATAAGAGCTCACTGACCACTGTTAACTGTTTTAGAAATGGAAGATGGTTTGGTCAATGATTCCATTAGCAGCCATGGTTTTTAGTCTTTTAACTTTCTAGTTTCTATTTCCTTTTCCATGAAACAACCATGTTTTTAAAAATGGATTTTATTGATATCTTTAGTTTTTACATCACTTAGATTTCCCCTTGTATCTTCCTCCCTCTAGTCTTCCAAAGAGTTATCCCTTTTAACAAAGACTTTTAAAAAAAGAAGAGAAAAAGAAAAGTTCGGCAAAAACTAGCATTACACAAAATATTCCATACCCTTGCTCTGCCCCTCCTCCTGCAGGGGAATATGGGAGGTACCTTCTCATATCTCTTCTGTGGAGCCAAACTTGGTCATTATAATTTTGCAATATCCATCTTTTGGTTGTTTATTTGGTTGATCTTTCCAGATGTCGTAGTTATTGTCATTTCTATTGTTGTAGTCTCTTTCTCTGTCTTTCTCACTCTCTCCACACACACACACACACACACACACACACACACATATTTCTGCTTAATTCATTTTATGTAATATATATAAATATTTTCATGCTTCTCTGAATTCACCATATTTGTTGTGCCTTATAGTAAAATTATATTTCATTTTATCTGTGCATCAAAACTATTGAGTTTTTTCCCAACTGATAAGCATCTACATTGTTTCCAGTTATTTGTTGCCATAAAAATATTGCTATAAATATTTTGGTGCACGTGGAAACTTTTTTTCCCTTAATGACTTCCTTGAGATATTTGCCTGGCAATGGAATCATTGGGTCAAAGATATGGGAATTTTAGCTACTCCACTGATTTTTTAAAAGCAGGATGATTTAATACTTAATGTTAAAACATCCAACCTTTAAAATGACTGCCTCTTAAAAACACTACATAAATGTGATTTAACTTGATTGTATCCAGTCATGATAAAATATTTATAAGATTTCATTATTTATTATTTGATTTTTTAAAAGGTATGTCCTTCACCTAGAAAGCCTTGTGTGATAAAAAATGCATAAAAATATTTTAAAACCCTCAACAACATTAAAATACCACTTTCATTTTAATGATACTTTAATAGTTATCTGCCTACCTACGCAGATTTTTCAAAAAACAATTATTTGGATCTCTATGGAATTACTGACCACCATCATTACACTATGGTCTGTAACTAGTTAGATCATTTGGTTAAAGCATGATATTTTTCTTTAGCTGGTTAAAGAATTTTGTTTCAACCTTTTCTATAACTTCTGATCACAATTCCTATTTTATCTGTATGGGAATATATGTCTCCCTCCTACACACACACACACATATGCATGTATATATACACATGCATGTATACACACATATACACATATGCATATGCTTGCACACAAACACAGAGGCATATAGATACACATTTTATGTACATACATATACGTGTGTATAGTTTCATATATACATACATACTCATACAAAGCATATGCCCGCCTTGCTTTGATCATGATTGGCAGCAGGAAAGAATGTATGTTTGGATCAATGTAGAATCATAACTGCCTTTGGAAAAGGAAACCCAAAGTATGTGCCATACGTTCATGAATCAGTAATATTGTCTTTGCAGAGTGAGGAAGGAGGAAAATGGAATGGAAAGAAAGTGTAAGTGTTGGACTTGGAATTAGAAATCCTAGGTCTGGGATCCAATTCTAGTTTTGCCATGTGACATTAGAGAGATCACTTCTCTGAGCCTCAGTTTGTCTGCAAAAAAAGGAACAAATGTGTGTGCTCTTATTTCCTTGCAGTGTTGTTGTGATAATTAAATAAAATAATGTATGTGAGGAACTTCATACACCTTAAGGTTCTTTATCAGTGTAGACTATGGGTACTCCTTGGAGGAAAAAAAAGTTGAAGGAACAAGGGACTGCTATTGTAGTCAAGGATCTGATGGGAGAAAGATTGGTCCTGTGATTTCCTTAGTAGATGATACTCTTAGATTCAGGCATCTATGTGATGTAGGGATGGAATACTGGGCTTGGAACCAGAAAGACTCATCTTTTTGAGTTCAAATCTAGCTTCAGACACTTACTAGTGACCCTGGACAAGTCACCTAACCCAGTTTGCCTCAATTCCTCTTCTGTAAAATGAATTGGAGAAATGGCAAACCACCCTGGTAGCATCTTTGACAAGAAAACCCCAAATGGTGTCAGGAATAGTTAGAAAGGATTGAAATGACTAGACGACAACAAAAAAACCAAATACTTAGAAGAAGAAACTTCCCTCCACCAATATAGATCAATGCATTCTCTGTCATGTATAGTCCTGGAGAAGCAATTAAAGCAATAAGATGTTAAATGAGTTGCCCAGATTCATATAGACAGTATGTGTCAGAGATGGGACTTAAACCCAGCTCTTTCTGACCTTAAAGCCTGTTCATGATACCATGCTTCAGGGTTCTGAATAATCTGAGTGACACTGGGTAAATCATTTAACTGCCCAGGTGCCTAATTTTCCTTATCTGTCGGAGTTAATAATTTTATGTGCCCCTCAATTCATAGGGTTCTTGTAAGGTTTAAATGAGATTTTCAATCTTTTAAAAAAGAGTATTATTAAAATGCAATATAGCATTTTTAATAAATGTTTTAATAGTATTTTATTTTTCTCAATTGCATGTCAAGACAATTTTTAGCATGAATTTTACAAGATTTTGGTTTCCAAATTTTTTGCTCTCCTTTCATCCCTTCCCCTCTTCCAAAAATAGTAGACAACTTGATATAGGTTATGCATCTGCTAACATGTAAAACGTATTTCTGTATTAGTCACAGTTATGAAAGAAGAAACGGATCAAAAGGGAAATAAAACCATGAAAAAGAGTAAAGTAAGTGAAAAAATACGTTTTGATCTGCATTCAGAATCCATTAGTTCTTTATCTGAATGTGGATAGCATTTTCCTTCATGAATCCCTTGTACTTGTGGATAATTGTGTTGCTGAGAAGAACTAAGTCATTCATAGTCAACCATCATACACTGCTGCTGATACTGTGTACAACGTTTTTCTGGTTCTGTTCATTCCACTTTGTATCAGTTAATAAAAGTCTTTCCACCATGAAAAGGCTGCTGTAAATATTTTTGTACATGTAGGTCCTTTTTCTCTTTTGATGACGTAGTTGGGATTCAGAACTAATAGTAGTATTGCGGAATCAAAGGGTATGCGCAATTTTGTTGCATTTTGGACATAGTACCAAATTGCTTTCCAGAACTGTTAGATCAGTTCACAACTGCACTAACAGTGTATTAGTGTTCAAATTTTCCCAATCTTCTCCAACATTTATCATTTTCCTTTCTTCTCAAATTAACCAAACTGATAGGTGTAAGGTGATGCCTCAGAGTTGTTTTAATTTGCATCTCTGTAATCAAAAGTAATTTAGAGCACTTATTCATACTCCTATAGATAGCTTTGATTTCTTCATCTGAAAACTGCTTATTATATCCTCTGACCATTTATCAATGAGGGAATGACTTGTATTGTTATAAATTTGATTCAGTTCTCTATATATTTGAAAAATGAGACCTTTATCAAAGACACTTGCTATAAAGATATTTCCCCAGCTTTTCTTACAGTCTTGGTTGCATTGGGTTTATTTGTACATAAGTTTTTTGATTTAACATAAGCAAAATTATCTATTTTATATTTTGTAACACTGTATCTCTTGTTTGGTCATGAATTCTTCCTTTTTATATAGATATGACAGGTAAGCTATTCCTTGGTCTTCTAATTTGCTTATGGTGTCACCTTTGTGTGTCTAAATCATGCCCGCATTTTGACCTTATCTTGGTATACAGTGCGAGTTGTTGGCCTATACCTAATTTGTGTTCTATTGTTTTCCAGTTTTCCCAACAATTTTTGTCTAATAGAGTTCTTATTCCCAAAGCAAGGGTCTTTGGGTTTATCAAACATTAGGTGATTATGGTCATTGACCACTGTACCTTGTATACCTAATCTATCCCACAGATCTACCACTCTGTTTTTATCCAAGGCCAAATAATTTTGATGATTACTGCTTTATAATATAATTTGAGACCTGGCATTGCTAGACCACCTTCCTTTGTATCTTTTTTCATTAATTCCCTTAATACTATTGACCTTTTGCTCTTCCAGATGAATATTGTTATTATTTTTTCTAGCACTATCAAAAAACCTTTTGATAGTTTGATTGATTGGTATGGCACTAAATAAGTAAATTAGTTTAGTCAGAATTTTGGTTTTTATTGTATTGGCTCAGTCTACCCATGGGCAATTGATATTTTTTCAATTGTTTAGATCTGACTTTGTGTGAAAAGTGTTGCATAATTATGTTCATATATTTCATGGGTTTGTCTTGGCAGGTAGACTCCCAAATAGTTTATATTGTCTACAGTTATTTAAAATGGAATTTCTCTTTCTCTTGCTGATGGACTTTCTTGACAATATACAGAAATGCTGATGATTTATGTGGGTTTATCTTATATGCTTCAACTTTGCTAATTATTTCAAGTAGTTTTTTACTTGATTCTCTAGGATTCTCTAAGTATACTATCATATCATCAGCACAGAATGAAAGTTTTGTTTCCTCATTGCCTATTCTAATACCTTCAGTTGTTTTTTCTTCTCTTATTACTATAGCTAACATTTCTAGTACTATATTGAATAATAGTGGTGATAATGGACGTCCTTGCTTTACCCCTGATATTACTGAGAAGGCATCCAGCTTATCCCTGTTACAGAAAACTTTTGTTGTTGATTTTTGCTGGATATTGCTTATCATTTTAAGTAAAGCTCTCTTTATTCCTGTGCTCTCTAGCATTTGTTTAAATGGAATGGGTGCTATATTTTGTCAAAAGTTTTTTCAGTTATCTATTGAGATAATCATATTATTTCAATTGTTTTTGTTATTGATATAGTCAGTTATGTTGATAGTTGTCCTAATAATGAACCAACCTAACATTCCTGATATAAATCCCATTTGATCATAGTGTATAATGTTTGTGATATGTGGCTGTAATTGCCTTGCTAGTATTTTGTTCAAAATTTTTGCATCGATATTCATTAGGAAAATTGATCTATTCTTTTCTTTCTCTCTTGTAGCTCTTCCTTGTTTAGGTATCAGAGCCATATTTACATCATAAAAGGAGTTTGGTAGGATTCCTTCTTTGCCTATTTTCCCAAATAGTTTATATACTACTGGAATTAATTGTTCTTTAAATGTTTGGTAGAATTTACTTGTGAACACATGTGGGCCTGGTTTATTTGTTTAATAGGAAGTTGATTAATGGTTTGTTCAGTTTCTTTTTCGAAGAAGGGGTTATTTAATCACTCTTTTTCTTGATCTGTTAATCTGGGTAAATTATGTTTTTATAAATATTCATTGATTTTGCTCAGATTGTCAGATTTATTGGCATACAACTGGGCAAAATATTTCCTGATTGCTTTAATTTCTTCAGTGGGGTTGATGGGATTTCATCTTTTCTATTTTTGATACTAAATATTTGGTTTTCTTCTTTCTTTTTTTTTAAATCCAATTAACCAATGGTTTATCTATCTTATTGGTTTCTTTTATAAAACCAGCTCCTAGATCTATTTATTAACTCAGTAGCATTTTTGTTTTTTATTTTCAACCTTACCTTTGATTTTCAGGATTTTCAATTTGGTGCTCAATTGAAGATTTTAAATTTGTTCTTTTTAGTTTCTTTTTAGTTGCATGCCCAATTCATTGATCTGTTTTGTTTTTCCATTTTGTTGATGTAAGAATTTAGAGAAATACATTTTCCCCTAAGAACTGTTTGGGCTGCATCTCATAAATTTTGGCAAATTGTCTCATTGTCATTTTCTTTAATGAAATTATTGATTGTTACTGTTTTATTCTTTGACCCACTTATTCCTTAGGATTGGATTATTTGGTTTCTCGTTAATTTTTAGTCTATTTTCTACTACCTTTTGTTGAATGTAATTTTATTGCATTATGATCCAAAAAGAAAACATTCAATATTTTTATGTTTTTATGCCCTATTACAAGGTTGATATTTGTGTAAGTGTAAGTAGTGCTGAATAAATGTTATATTTCTTTCTCTTCCCATTCAGTTTTCTTCAAAGGTCTGTCATATCCAACTTTCCTAATATTCTATTTACCCCCTTATTTCTTTCTTGTTTATTTTTTGGTTGGATTTGAGTTCTGAGAGGGGACAGTTGAGGTCCCCCATTGGTACAATTTTGCTTTCTATTTTTTTCTATAACTCACTTAACTTCTCTTTTAAGAATTTGGATTCTTTCAATGCCTATTTTGCCCTCTGGTTCTAGGACATTGGGGTGGTTTTCCCTGATTATTCCTTGAAAGATACTATTCAGGTCCTCCTTTTGATTTGGGTTGTCAGGTGGTTCAATGTTTCTGATAATGTCTCTCCCAGATCTATTTTCCAAGTCAGTTGATTTTCCTATGAGATAGTTTAAATTTTCTTCCATTTTATTTCATTCTTTTGAATGTATTTGATTCTTGATGTTTATTCTTGAGTCATTAGCTTCCACTTGCCTAATTCTAACTTTTAGGGAGTTGTTTTCCTCAATTAGCTTTTGCACTTTCTTTTCATTTTGGCCAATTTTACTTTTTAAGCATTTGTTTTCTTTTTCCAAGTTGTTGACTCTTTTTTCATAATTCTCTTGCATCACTCTCATTTTTTCCCCAATTTTTCTTCTACCTCTCTTTTACAATTTTTAAGCTCCTTTTTGAGCTCTTCCATGAGTTCCTTTTGGACCTGAGAACACTTCCTTTTATACTTTGGGGTTTTACCCATAGGCGTTTTGGCATTGTTATCCTCTTCTAAGTTTGTTTCTTGATCTTCCCTACCCCCATAATAACTTTCTATGGTGAGATACTTTTTTGTTGTGCAGTGCTTTTTTGTTGAGTTTTTTCTTTTTTTCTTTCTTTTTTTTTTTTTTTTTTTGGTAATCTTTTTGACCTTTTTCCTTTCTTTTAAATTTGAGTTCTTCTCCCAGGGTGGAAGTGGCACTGTCCCAGTCTTCTTTTGCCAGGGACTGTAGGCCCTGGCTATTTACCTGGTATTGCACTGATGCTACTGTGAGGCCAACAGGGGACCCTCTTGTCTGGTGCTGTGCTTCAGGAAGATTTAAGGGTAGCTAGTGCTGCTGGAGACTGTAGGGGTCTAAAAGTTTACTTGATGCTAAGCCAGGGTCCTAGTTTTGGTGTCTGGTGTGTGCTGCGGCCTTTGGGGTGTTTCTGCATCTCCCCTGAGCTACACTAGTATTTTGGAAGCTGGCAGCTACCCTTTTGCCCAGGGCTATGCTGAAACCTGTAGCAGGGCTGACAGGCAGCTGCCTGTTTGCTTGTGTACCCATAAGGTTGGCAATTACCAATTATATTTACATTTACCAATTACAATTTACCATTTTCATTTTCCTTATGTGCTCAGGGCTACGCTGAAACACACAGAATCTGGCTGCTGGAGGTTGCCTCTTTGCCAGGAGCTATACTGAAGTATGTGGTAGCTCTCACAGTCTGCCCATTCCCCTGGCTTTGCTGAAGCATATAGGGGGTTCTTGATGCTGGTATTTTCCATACTGGGGCTCAGAATAGACTGCTCATTCGCCGAGGTGGGACTTGCTGCCAGCTTGCTCAGACATTTCCTGTCCTGGACTGCACTCTCCTTTCACCTGAGACAGACCTTTCCTGCCAAACGACAGTATTTTTATTACTATTATATACAAAGAGAAAGATGTTAATATGCTGTGAATATAAAGAAAATTATAAGAAATCTGAAGTAGGATATGGAAATATGCAAATAACTTCGAAATGATCAGACAAAATTATTGGTAGAATGTATAGAGAAGCAGGGATGGTAGCCTAGAAAATCCCGAAGAAGTTTAGTTCAGTAAAAGCCTCTATTCTATAATCATCATCAATATGGCCACTGTCATCATTATATTCCTTAATATTGTTTATTAGATTTTCATGATATATTTTACATGCCAGAACAAAACTTTTTCCATTCAATACAAAATCCAAATAAATATGAATAGGACATCTGTTGTGTGTATAAGGTACTATATTGTATTGTCTACAAGAAACCTGGTCCTTGCTATTGAAGAGCTTATTTAGTTTTTGCTTTGTCTGGTTTCTAGTCCCAAGATTGACCTCATTGATAGGCAAAGGAGAACACTATTTATGTGCTATGATGATATGAAGATTGTTGGGAAATTCTCCCTATTTGTTTTTTTTTTTTTCCCAGAAATAATTCTATCACCAGAGATTCAGGCTTTGATCTTTATTGAAATTCAAACATTAATGAGGAGGTTCAAGTTGTGACCAATCAGTCATACATTAGTGGGAACATATTTTACCTGATTCTTTATAGAAAAAAATGATAGATAATATGAAGACATTGAATACCTGAACAGGAAGGTAGACATTACAGTTAAGATATGGACTGATTCACAAAATATATAAATGGTTGACATCAAACTCTTTCCCTAAGGGTAGATTTTGATAGAGGAAATGTGAAGAGATCTCAAAATTATTTGAGAAAGGAGCCCCATGAGGGATGTGAAATATCTCCATCTTGGTATTCTACTAATGCTTCAAATTTGACATGTTGCAAAGAGACCCCAGAAAACCTTTCCTTGTGAAACCTGTTCTTTTTTATTAATCTTATTTCTATTATCAGAATCACAATTGAAATGCACCAACCACTACAACCTATGTTCAGACACAGTGCCCAACTAGTGGGCAGTCAGTGAGTTGAAAACCTCCAAGGTTTTCAAATCAAGGTTTTCAAAAGGAGGCCACCATGACCTCCTCTTATATACTCCAAAGAATCTATGATCTTATAGATGCGCTTACTGAAATGATGTTCATCTCAAGCCTGCTCATCCTGCCTCTTGACTGTTCCCTTCTTTCTTTCTGTGTTGTTCTTCCCTTCCTAGGGTTCCCAACTTGGTAGTTATCCTCAAATCTACTTCCCTCAACTCCAATATTCCATCAGTTCTCAGGCCTTACTGCAGTATCTCTAGCATCTTTCCCCTTTGTTATATTAGTATGGCCACCGCTCTAGCTTAGGCACTCATCATCTTTCTCTTGATCATTGTAATAGACTCCAAATTGGCCTCTCCATGTCACACAAGGTCCCTCTCCAATCCTATACATTTTCTCCATAGAATTGCCAAATTGATGTTTCCAAAGCAAAATTCTGACCAAGTCACCCTCCTGCTCAAAAAGCTCTACTGGCTCCCCTTTGCCTCTGGGATAAAATGCAGACACACCCCCCCCCATTTTACATTTGAAGTCTTTCACAATCTTTGCTCCACGCTATTTTTTCTAGGCTTAGTAAATATTACTTCCTTCATACTCTTTACAATACAACCAAATTGACATATTTGCTGTTTCTCATACATGATATTCCATTGCCATGCCTTCACATAGGTTGTCCCCCATGCCTGAAATTCTCTCCCTCCTTAAATCAGTCCTTTGAAGTCCCTGACTTCCTTTAAAGGTCAGCTTGTGTTTTCTCTGGCATAGTCGATAAGAATGTTGAGCTTCAGGATATTGTTGTTGTTGTCATGTCGTTTCTATCACATCCAACTCTTCATGTTTGGTTTTTTTGTTTGTTTGTTTTTTTGGCAATGATACTGGAGTGGTTTGCCATTTCTTTCCCCAGCTCATTTTATAGAAGAGGAATGGCAAAAAGGGTTAAGGAGCTTGCCTAAGGTTACACCTGAGTTCAAATCCAGCCTTAGACACTTACTAGCTATATGATCCTGGACAAGTCACTTAACTTCTGTCTGCCTCAGTTTCTTCAACTGCATGGTGGAGACAATAATAGCAACTACCTCCTAAGACGATTGTGAGGATTGAATGAGGGATTTGCAAAGTATTTAGCATAAGGTCTGCCGCATTTCCTTCCTTTTTCCCTGATGCTTCAGTTGGTATTGCTTCCTGATCCTTCAAAAACTTTTTATTTATTTCATATTCATTTTAATTTATTTATATCAACATATCTACCCAGATAGAATGTAAGTTCTTTGAGTTTGGAGACTATTGGGTGTTTTTATTCTATCTTTAGCCCCTCACAGAGCATCAGATAGATAGTAGATTCTTCATAACTGCTTGTCATTTGATTGATTGGTTGCATAGAAGAAGAATTTGAAGATAACAACAAATTATCACTTGATAAACTATGGGCATTATATTAGTACACTCTCCCTCTGTCTCCATAAGGAACCGTATACCCTTAGACCCTTACTTAGTCATTGTTTGGGCTCTGATGGTTCAGTGTGTGTGTAAATAGCAACTGTTTCCATTTCCGCCAGAAATCCTGAAGGTTTTTTTCCCTCCCAGATTGATTTTTTGTTTTTGATTAGGAAAAAGAGGCCATTCTTTTCCTCATTTCTTGGCTAACCTTAATCACTGAATGGGTGCTGCCTTAGACAAACAGACTTGGGAAGGATCTCAGCTTAAAAAGGCCATTTCTTCTAGGGTTATCTCCACTCTTCCTTATCTTGCCTCTAGACCCAGATGATGTGGGAGGAGAAAGTGAGGCTGGTAACTTTGCACAGCCCTGCTTCACTTATATCCAATTCATTTGCAAGTCACAATATCCCCTTCCTGATGTCATGATCCTCTTCAAGAATAAAGGATAAGCAGCACCAGAAGCAACAGCAAAAGCCACAACACACCCAGTGATTTGTATATTTTGTTGCTATTGAAAGGGAATAGAGAGAACAGTTAAAAACAGGGTCTTCTCAAGTCTCATTGTATGAAATTGTTTCTATTTTCAGTGAGTTGACCTAAATTATAAGTTCTTAATTTAATTATGTGTGGTTTAAAGGATAAAAGAAAATGAATAATGTTCCAGATGTTCAGAATGAAATTCATTCTGTATTTGGAATGAATTTACATATGTATTTGGACAGTAGCATAGTTTTCACCAGTTTCTTTGCATAGCTTTTGGCTTGTACACTTGAGGAATCCAAATACACTTTGACTATATCTACACATTCCATTAGAGCAGCAAGGGCAAAACCCTCTTGGGGTCATCAATTGCTTCAGCATTTTGTACTCTACTTTACAGAGGTTCTCTGAAATTTGGCTTCAGTTACAGATTTCTAGTTCTTCACCAAATAGAATTTTCCTTTAAATAGTAATGAAAGGACTGAGAGAATTGGTAAACTCCCTTAAGCGGTCTAAACCTATTAGAGATGATTTGCAATGAGATTGGGGGAAACTTGGTTATGCAGCTGATGAACTTGCTTTAGACTCATTTTAATTGCTTTCCTATTCTCCAGAGAATTTGACAATTATCAGAGATTCAGCCTGGACAAGAGAAGACTTAAGGAGGACATGATAACTGTCTTCAACTATTTGAAGGGCTGTCACCGGGAAGAAAGATTAGACTTGTTCATCCTGATCCCAGAGGGCAGAGTAAAGAAACATCGGTAGAGGTGGGATTGAGGCAGATATAGACTGAATGTAAGGAATAGAACCTTTTTGGGAGACATTGCATCTCCTTCATGAGATAACTTCAAACAAAAGGTAAATGACCTCTATCATCTGTGAATTATGTGATTCTGTAATATCCTTACTAGGTGGAAAAAATCCAAATAGAGACAAATTTTCCAAATAAGTATTCTGAAAAATCTATCTCATCGTGCCCTAAAATCCCTCTTTGAACACAGTCTTCTGATCTTCTTCCTTTCTTACAGCCTCACTCCCACTAAAGTCCTTATCCTCATTATATCCTCCGGCCTCTGCACCCCTCCCTGTTCCACCTACCCTACCTCCTCTGTTTCGCTTCTGTTCAGCAGCTCCTCAGTACCATAGGAAAGAGTATGCTTCAGAATGACATTTGAGGGTTTCCATAATCTGACTCCAGCTTACCTTTATCTAGCTTTATTTCATTCTCTTTCCATTCACATTGTCTCTGTTCCAAATTAAATCATAAACTCTCTGTCATCCTGCCTTCCTCTACTTCCATACATCTTTATAGACTTTTCCCCATATCCGAAACTCGTTCTCACCAAATCTCCATCAGTTGAAATACTTCTCTTCCTTCAAGGTACTATCACCATCATCAAGCCTTCTCTGATCCTCTCAGCTGAGAGTAATCTCTTCCTTCTCATATTTCTTTTAGCACTTTGTCTAGACTCCTCCTGTATATTTATCACACATACTGATTTGTGAACATATGTCCCCACCTTTAAGGACACTGATGTGTGATCTTTGATCTTTCTCTTCCCATCTCTCACTGAAGTGCTTTACATGTAATAAGTACTCAATGAATGCGTTTTAATTGAATTTGAGTAGTATAAGTTAAGCTTTACAAAGCAACAATAGAAGACAAGTAGTTTAAATTATATTAATCCCATTTGACAGACAGTATACTTGAAGTTTTATAGACTTGATCAGCCATACAGCTAGTATCAACGGGAGTGGTGTTCCTTATTCTAAATTGACCTCTTCAAAATAACTTTAATTCAACAAATATTTATGGAGCACTTAGTACAATCCAGGTACAAAACTGGAGAAGATTCATTCCCTACCTTCAAGGAATTTGTAATTTATTAGAGAAGACATAATTAAAATACAGAGGCAAACCACATCTAATTTTGTAATTTGGTTCTATGACTATAGAATACAAAGGTGAAATGATATTTTGGGGGAGGGTAGTTAGTTCCATTAAACAATGGAACAGGTGATTGGTCTAATTACATTTCAATAGATCTTAATGATTCTGTAGTAAAGTTTGATTACAATGTATTGATGTTACTGTGCAATATCCACAAGAGTACATATAAGGAGACGAACAAAGTACAATTAGTGATCCACGAAGAGACCATTCTGGTGTAGTTAAAAGAGTATAGTTACATATAGGAGCAAGGAAATCTCAATTCAATTATAAATTCGCCAAAAAGCAACAGTGAGACCCTGAAGAAGACATTTCTTTTTTCCCAGTGCCTGAGTTTCCGCATCTGTAAAATAAGGGAGTTGAACAAGGAGATCTCTAAGTTTCCTTCCAGTTCTAGCAATTTATCAGTCATAGTTTCTCGATAGCAACTTAGGTGAATGGTATCACTGTTTTAATACCGAGAAGTAGAATTCCTAATCAGTGAGCTAAATGAACAAATCTTCCAAATGATTATGTGTCTCCTAGATATTTTGTTATGTTTTGTTTAAATATGGGAAATCTATACAGATTGCCTGAGAAAAGTCTGATTTGGTGTTGAAATGGCTTAATGGGACTCATCTAGCTAGGTTAAAATGTAGTCAAAGCCCTTTTGAATTGTCAGTCTTTGTGAAAGAGGGAAGAAAACTAATTTAAAAGTGCCTTTAAAAAAAAAAAACCTTCAAAATAAAACTGCATTATATGGCACTAAGTACAAAACAGCATCTTTTAATTTGGGGAAAATGTCAAAGAAATCTGGATCATACAGATACTTTGACAATGGACCAATCACTAACTAGTACCTACTGGTACATTAGTATGTTATGCTATTTCCTTTTTCAATGTAATATTGATTGCAATTAAATGACTTTTTAAATTGATTTTACAGTTTTACATGATTCTGGCACTAGTTCCCTTTGCACCAGTAAGATTTCAGCCAATTCAACAAGCCAGCATATGAATGCAATGTTCCTATCTTTTAAAGAAGTTTTTACTTGGCTCTTTGCTCTGAATTATTGAGATACTAATATCAATTTGCTTTCCTTATTTTCATTGATCTTATGTTAAAACTGTGTCTGTGAAGGGAGTTGACAAGGCTTTCTTATAATTGCTCTTTTCTTGGTGGTTCTAAAGATGAACAAAGAAATTATACAAACACTTATCTGCATACTTTATCATAATTCATGTGGAATATCACAGTTAACAGTCCTACTTACCCTCTAATACCTCCAGGACTTTCCAGCTTCTAATATTTAAGGTCTGTTTTGGGCTGAAACTTTTCTCATGTACTTACTTTAATAGATGCTACTTGCTTTACACTGACTATATATAACTGTTGTTTGAATCTGCTTGGTTCTGAATTACTTTGTTAAATTCTTCCTGATAAGAAAGAAGTAACAGATTTGGTACCTCTTCTGAGAAGGTGACTTTTAGATGTACTACTATTGTCACATCACCAAAACCAATAGTAATTCAAGGACACAGTGAGTACAATCTGCTGACCAAGCATTCTGTTGTTGTTAGGACCTCTTAGGACCCAATTTCTTGTAATTGAACAACTAAAGAAACAGTCTGGTAAGAGAGATTAAATTCATTTCAACTCTTACCTTATTATGTTCAATAATAGTAATGACTATGATGACTTAGTTAAAAGAACTTCCTTGATAGTCAAGAACAAACTCTATTGCTCTTTGGGGACTCTTTGATGGGTACTGTTTTAAAGTGAGAAAGCACTGCACTAGACTAGAAGACTGGGAATGAATTCTTTTGAACAAACAAAATCAATGCAACTTGGATGTTGATTGGGAAAAATATATATCTTATATGTCTTTCATAAGGGTCAGATATGGGGAACTCACATTGTTATAAAAACCAAGACTCATTCTCCAATAGCTAAGTGGTTAAAGAATATAAACAAATAGTTCTTAAAACAATAAATACAAACTATTAAAAGCCACACACAAGACTTAGCAAAATGATTAATGACAAGAGAAATACAAATCAAATACAAATCAAAATAATACAGATTTGATCCTGCACCCTGACAAAGGCAACAAAAGTTAGGAGTGGTCAAAAATGTAGTTGTGTTGAAGAAAGAGAAGCACACTAATATACTGTTGATAGAACTGTTTATTGGTTCAATTACTGTAGGAAGCAATTTAGAATTATGATAAGAAAGTAGATCTGATGTCCGTGTCCTTTTTACGTAGAGAACCATGACTAAGACTGTAACCCAAAAAGGATGAAGACAAAAAGAATAGTCCCATATACACCAAAATATTTATGGATTGCTTTTTGTATTAGCATGCCTATTAAGTGGGGAATGGCTCAACATATGACACGAATAAAATGGAATATTACTTGCTATAAGAAACAGTGATAACGAAGACTGCCAAAAAGCATGGGAAAACTTACATGAAATGATGGAAAATGACATAAGTGGAAAGAGGAAGACAACATACACATTGGCTACACAAAGTACAAAGGAAGACTACCACCCCCAACAAAAATATACTGAATGTGGTATAATTATAATGACTAAGCATGGCCCTGAAGAATATATCTGAGATTGAATAATCCACCTTTCTTTGTGGAGGTGTAGGACTATGGTTGTGGAAATACATATGTGCATGTATATATATATATATATATATATATATATATATATATATAGGTGTGTGTGTGTGTGTGTATGTGCATGTACACATATATGTATATATGTACTGTCAAATGATATATTGGATAGCTTTGCTGAAATTCTCTTGTTCCTTTTTTTTCCTCTTTGTCATGAGGCATAATTTTCTGTGAAAGGAAGATAAGTGGGATAGATATGGAAATGAAGGTGGCATGAAAACAAAAAATATCAACAAATGCAAAAAAAATTAAAATCAGTTAACAAAATGTAGAGAACGAAATTTAAGTTTTAGTCTCCAATCATCAATTCCTAGTTGTTTGCTTTGGAGAAAGTAATGACTTTTGTGTTATGTACTCTACCGTATACATGTAATGCTAGGGATACTATGTTTTGGAATGATTGATGAATCAATTGATTTTTCCACAAAAAGAATGCCATTAAGATAGAATATAGTACCTCTTTAATCATTACACCCCCATGCTCCCCAAAAAGGTATCCCTCAATAGGAAGGCATTAGGATTGAAGGCCTATTCACAATCTGTTCCCACTCAGTCTTGGCAGTCACTCTTCCCGTTCAGTCTCCATCAAGATTCAGGGTATTTATTTTATGTGTAGACAAAACCTTTTTATGCTCCCAACCTCAACAAATGTCCTCTCTCTCTCTCTCTCTCTCTCTCTCTCTCTCTCTCTCTCTCTCTCTCTCTCTCTCTCTCTCTCTCTCCCTCTCTCTCTCCCTTCCTCTCTCCCTCCCTCCCTCTCTCTCTCTCTCCCCCTCTCTTTCCCTCTCTCTCTCTCTCCCTCTCCCTCTCTCTCTCTCTCTCTCTCTCTCTCTCTCTCTCTTTCTCCCCCCCTCTCTCTCTCCCCCCCTCTCCTCTCCTCTCTCTCTCTCTCTCTCTCTCCCTCTCTCCCTCTCTCTCTGTCTCTGTCTCTCTCTCTCTCTCTCTCTCTCTCTCTCTCTCTCTCTCTCTCTCCCCCTGTCTCTCTCTCCTCTCCTCTCTCTCTCTCTCCCTCCTCCCTCTCTCTCTCTCTTCTCTTTCTCTCTCTCTCTCTGCCTCTCTCCATCTCTTTCTCTTCCATCCTTCCCTCCCTTCTCCCTTCTCTCTCCCTCTTTCTCCCCCCGATCACAGCCAGTGTCTGTCCCTCACACACTGCTCTGACTCACAGATACATTGTCACATTATGTTCTCTTTCTCCTTCTCCTCCATATTCAGTTCCTCTGACCCAGTCACTCTGCTCAAAATACTGAATCTGTTCACTTTTCTCCATGTCCACAAATCAGGGTCTAGATGTTTCTAACGAGATTCATCTCTCACAAAGGAAGATCTTGGTATTCCTTAAATACAGAAAATGGCTTGTGACTACAGGAGCTGTGTACTCTCACTACGTCCTCTGTACAATTCTTTCTCTTTGATGGATGTTTTCTAAATCTGGTACTCCGAGTCTCAGCTTCCTCATCTGTCAAATGAATGTGTTGGGTTAGATGATCTCCAAGAGTCCATTTATAGTCTAAAATTTTGATTCATGTGAGAAGAAATGCCACACGGATCCTTCCTTATTACTGAATCTTTCCTGAGCCAAGTACCTCTAGGTTATAAGATATGTCAGTTGCAGTTGGATAGTCATACTGTCAGAGCACAGGACAAAGATCAGATTCTAACTAGAAGAAAGTATAAAAATGAGAAGATGGTATGCCTAGCTTCACTAGCTTCAATCTAGAATATTCAGACAGATATTAATGTTGAAAAGTGGGAAATGCAAAAAGGTATATATTACCTTGATCATAACCGTGTCTTGCTCAAGTTTAACGGTTGTAAAGTAGATAGCACAATAATATAGCCCAAGGAGACCAGAAGCTATCTCAAGCTAGCATGTATTTGCTCCATTATTTTCAATCTGTGACACTGGCACTCTTTTGCAATCTTCCTCATCTTCCTTCCACTGGGACCTTGGCCTCTGCTGTGGTATGCTGGGATCTGTCCATATTATTGGATAGGTCTTCCATGGAGGATAACATGAATAAAATTTATATAAGAAATATAAGAAAAGAAGATGTGGAATGATTATGATTTGTACCAGTGGAGGGAATATCCCCATCCATAAAATGTCCATAAATAGACTACTGGGCCTTGAGTCAGGAAGATCTGAGTTCAAATCCAGTCTCAGATTCTTACTAGCTGTATGACCCTAGGCAAGTCATATTACTTCTGTCTGTTTTGACTTCCTCAACTGTAAAATGAAGATAATAATAGCACCTACGTCACTGACTAATTGAGAGGATCAAATAATCTCATTTGATCTGTAGATTTGTAGAGTTCTTAACGTAATAACTGGCACATAGTAGTTGCTTAATAAATACTTGCTCCCTTCCCTTCAGGAGATCAAGGATCTATTGTTATGTTGGCATATGTTGATTGTTGGTACAGTATTGAGGGCAAGGGTGTTAATTATGGGATATTTGTAGAATGTAAGCTCCTTCAAGGAAGAGATGGCATTATTTTTGTCTTTATATTCAGGGACCTAACTCAGTAAGTAGAAGGTACATTATGACTATTCATGCTCTGCATATGAAAGTGGTCTTGCTTTACCAAAAGAATACTTTATCCTACCAACAAGGGAAAAGTCCATAATTCATATTCTCTTTAGCTATCTTTCAGTACTGGGAAACCATTATGGAAACAATTGACCGTCACTCCTTATCTTGCATATCCGTGCAGAAGAACTTCCTTTACTGGAAAGCTATTCAGGAAATTGTTCAGGTCAGCATCAAAATAGAGGACCTTTTAAAGCAAAGGATCTCAGCCGTTTCTCCTTCAGCATGCTCTTTTGGCAAGGTAAGTTAAAACAGCTTCTTATACAGCCTTGGTGAAGAATTATTCCGTCCAAATCCTTGTTAAGCAGAAATTTCTCTTTAAAAAAACAACTTTGCTAACATTTTAAAATGATAACTTTTCTTTGATTTTCAAGAGGCTTCAACTAAACGTTTCAAAAATAGAACTGTGAAAGCTCTGAGAACAACCTCAAGCAATGTGGCATGTGTGAAATCTAATGAAAACCTATAGGGGAAGATTAGTCAGACTGGTTTGAGGTCATCAGGATTTGGGTGGCTGCCATCCATGAGCAAGTGTCCATCAGACTACAGAGAGAAAAAGTAGAGCAGGATCCCCATGACAAAGCTTCACCAGCACAGTTCCAGCTGAAGCTGTAAGCTAAGGACCACCTTCCCTCATATACCAGTAATCAGTTTTTATTTTCACATACATTCTCATACTCCTTCCTTCAATTCTACTCATGAAATAAGTGTTATATTTCTGTTATGTGCAAGGAACTATGGTGAGCATTGGAAATATAGAGACCAAAAAATAAAATAATCCTTTCTCTAAAGGAACTTATATTTATTAGAAATATAAAACTTGTCTATATCTAAATGTAAGACAAAATAATATGAGGAATGAGAGATCACAAAATAGAGAAAATAATTGCTACATAGAGATGGATTGTGCATACATACATACATATCTAGATGTATATTCATATTATGGTACCATGGCATAATGGATAGAGGGTTGGAGTCTTCTCCAACCCCTCTTAATTACAATGTCATCTCTCCATGAATTATTTCCTAATTATCCTATATACTGATTGTTCTGTATATATTTGCATTTTGTCTCCTTCTTTAGATTATAAGCTCCTTGAGGGCAGGAACTATCTTTTACCTCGTTTTGTATCCCCAGAACCTTAGCACAGTGACCAACATACATAAGCACTTAATAAATGTTTTTTGATTTGATTTGACTTAGAACCAAGGGCACTTGAGTTCAGATCCTTACTGATGCTTACTAGTTTTATGATTAAATTACTTAACCTCTCTGAGAACCCAGTAAATTCAACAATGGAAGAACTTCCCACAATGACAAAATCATGGGTATTTAACATATTGATGCCTATTTATGCATTATAAATATATGTGTAAAGGATGTTCTGCAACCTTTAGTGCAGTTTTAAGTTAGTAAAGCTTATAACAAAAAAAGCTACAAAAGCTTAAAATTGCACTAAGACTTTTGGGAAATCCTGTACATTCAGCATATGGTAGGTATAAATAGTTTGTAGCATATTAACAAATGAAGAATTGCATGCAAAAAGTGATAGAAAAAATATCAAAGAAATGTATAATTAGAAAAGGAAGTGGGCCAGTGGGAAATGAGTGAAAGATAACAGATGACTGATCTATATGTTCCATTAGCACACACGTGATGTCAAGAGAAAGAGAGAAGGATTTCCAAACTGCCATGCATGATTTGTATTAAGACAAGGACAAGAATTGCATCATTGAAGGGATCTCCATACCAGTGAGCCCCACTGTATATTTCTATATTGATTAGCAAATTCAAGAAACGTTTGCTTCAAAGTATTGTGCTAGGTGCTGATAACAAAGATAAATAATAGGAAAGTCCTCATGGCCTTAGGGATAACATTAGGCCTGGAACCAGAAAGACCCAGGTTCAAATCCTGAAAATGACTTTCTCTGTGATGATAAGCAAATCATTTCACCTCTCTGAGGCTCAATTTCTTCTTCTGTAAAATGGGAATCATAATACCTATCATACCCACCTAACAGTTTTTGTGAGACTCAAATGAGATAAAAGTCTGTAAATTGCTGCAAAGACTTTAAAACATTATATAAATATCAATTGTCACTAGTAAGCTTAAAGTTACATGTTCATTCTCTATACAAGGCATCTGCCCTTAAGAATGTCCTGCCTGCCTGAGCAGGAGCCCTGGAGTGGCTAGCAGATTTAGATCAAAATTTCACACAAGAAAATTAGACATTTTTTAAAAATTTTAGATAACTAGAAGAAAATCTTTCCCTCAAGTCTTAACATGTCACTGTTTCTTAATAGAGATCCAAGCTATTATTACTTTGAGGTTTGTAACATCTAAAAATCTAATAAATCAGAGAATCTAAACTCTAGATAAATAATGATGTATTCCCCCTACAATGTTGTTCTCACTTACCAGCTGAGTATGTCCAACTGAACTAAAATAATGAACTTTTGTCTTTCCATGGCAGGGGCAATAGGCAGCATACCCATAAGCCAACACAAGAAAGCAAGGGATTGATTACATGGTGGAAAGAGAATCAGTCCTCTTAGATTCCTATAGGAAGGACACTGCTCAAGCTTATTGCCCCTGTACACTCAAGTGTGCCCCATGAAAACTGAATAGCTCTGGAAAAAGGGGAAGGGTGTGAATGAACAAGGGTGGGATAGGGTAGGGCTAATGATGGTATTTACACAATGATTGTCTGGGAATATGGGCTTCGATTGGGATTGACTCCAGGGAAAGCGGGTTTTTGGTTTTTCTCCTTCCCATTTTACTTCCATCTTGCCCCATCTTAGGTTGTCTACTTTGTTCTCTGCCGATTGTCTGCCAATTCCCGGGAAAGTGTTAACTGTTAACAGTTTAAACTGTTAACCCTCCCCGGAGAATTTGCCACAGGATTGAAACTCTGCAAAGGTCAAGAAGTTTTCAAGGCACAGGGAGAGAGATGACCAGCTCGAAGCATAGGAGGACAAGAATTCAGCAGAGCAGGAGGGAAACCATCGCCTTTCCCCTGGGCTTTCAAATCTAGTTTTACTTCGTATTGCCAGTTGATTGTCTTTCTCCTGAGTTCCAGTCTCCCATCGCCTATCACCTGTGGGACACAAATGGCTTGTAGGCATCTCAAAGTTTGACATGTCGAAAACTGAACTTATCTTTTCCTGCCTCCGAACTCAACCATCTTTCAAGCTTCTGTCTTTCTGTTAACAGTTGGTTGCTTCCTTGGCTGTTGTCCTTCATTCTTGAAGAGGACCAAAATGACATCATTATACTGGAGTTGAGGTACAATATATTTGCCCATGGCTGATCAGACCAGTACGAGCTTGGAATGCTCTGCCACAGGTTGAGCACAAATAGTCCACGTGAATATTTGGGGTGAATTCTCTAAATTAATGCATCTTGCATTTCTCTTGAGCTACTTCAATTCTGTTTTGCTCATAGAGCACAACACCTTCTGTGATGAGGGCATACCATACCGGGCAGTCCTATACCTGTGTCTCCCATGTCATACAATCAATTTCAAAGTTCTTAAGAGAGATAGCTAGAGAGGGATTGACTTCAACCTGAGGTAAAAAAAAATGGTCAGTGGCTTCAACACTGATTGATGACTATCTGTTGAGAACATTATGAAAGTGTTCAGCTCATCTCTCTAGGATCATGCCCTTATCATTATTCAATATGGTTTCATCTGCACTGAGTTGTTGAAATGCACCATAGGTCTTTGACCCATAAAGAGCCTTCAGGGCATCATAAAAGCACTTTATTTGCATAAAGTTAATTTAATCTACATTCTTACTGAGCCAGGAAACTTGCATCTCTTTGCTTGTACTTTACTTTTGATGGAATTAAATACTGCCTTAGAGTTGGATGACCTATCCTACTGGTAAATCCTGTGGAGTTCTCCCTTTTCATTTAGCAGCTTCTGAATTTCCCCATCATTTTCATCAAAACAGTCTTGATGTTTGCAAGTGTTCTGACCTAGATGAGCAAATGCAGGCAGTGCTGTATACCAAGTCTCTGAAAGTTACCCACCCTTTTTCTGCTCCACTGTTGCCAACTGTGTGTTGGCTCAACTTCCCCTCCAAGTTATCAACTGTTCCCACTCAGAGAAGCAACTAATCTATTGACATTAATTCTTCTGGTAGCCATTTTGCCTTGGGGCTGCCACTTTTGTTGAATGTAAATATTTAGCTTGGAGAGGATATGTCTATAATCAGTCCAGCATTCCAAGCCACATATTGCCTTCTTCATTCTTGCATCCTGTCTGCCTTTTCTTACAGTCACATCATCTATTAAATGCCAATATTTGCTGTGAGGGTGCATCCACAAAGGTTTATTGCATTTACGTAAATGGAAAACAGTGTTGCTGAGGAGAGGGAATGAGGTGTACAAGTCTTGAGTAGTAAGTGACCATTGCCGCTGCTGTTTCCAACTCTCCATTCCTCCCTGACATGCTTGGTAGTCAAAGCCTACTCTAGCATTACAGTCACACAGACTTATAAACTTGACCTTTTCGGTCACATTGATGATGAGGGTGTCTAGGTCTTCATAAATTTTTTCTTTGACCTCATCAGACTTTGTCATGGTGGGAACAAATAAACAGATGATGGTGGCATGGTGTTTTCTTGCAAGTGACAATCGTATTGTCATGAACCTCTCATTCCCTCCTTTTGACAGGCATACAAGCTTGCTGATTAGATTAGTTTCGATTGCTAAACCTACACCAGCTTCACGCACTCCCTTTCACTGTGGCCACTCCAGAAAAATGCGTATCCAGCTCTAGTTTCAATAAGCTGGCTTTCATTTGCCAACCTTGTTTCACTCAGGGCTGCTATTTGGATATGATACTTCCTGAGTTCTCTTGCAACAAGAGCTATGCGTCTTTCAGATCTACTGGATTGTGTGTTGTCTGTAAGTGTATGCACATTCCAGGTACTGATTGTGAATGGAATCATTTTTGCAGAAGTTTTGGTATGTTTTTGTTTCGACCACAGGTTGCAATTCCTGCCTGCCATGGTAATCAGGCCAGAGTTGAGTGAGCAGACAACTATTAGTACATCTTTTCTAGCTTCTTCCTCACATCAAAAAGTGAGCAGTGGGATCCTTAAAATGCTGCCCAGGCACCCAGGGGGCTGCGGCATCTCACTGCTATCTCCAGTGATAAAATGATCCCAAGGCTTGAGCTGCCTATGTGCAGGATTATGACCATAGCCCCCAGCATATCTACACCGGCTGCTTTGTCACTTGCCTGTTATCACAGGACTTTGAGATAGGCAAAAATGTAAAATGGTATGGGTGATGTCTTTTTATTCATATGTAAATTGGATTTAAAAGAGACCTCTGCCTCATGGACTAAGTCATCTACCTCACTCTCACTTCTAGAGTCATCACAGTCCAGTGGTAGGATGGAGTCAAGATGACTGGTCATGGCTCAAGATACAGTAGATGACCTTGGCTTCTTTGATGTCTAACCAAACTCTAAATGCTCCACATCGCCTGCTTCAGCTGCCTTCATGGCCACTGGAACAAATCGTTCTCATCTGCCCATTGCACCAGGGAAAGTCTTCATGTGCTTGGGGTAGACATCCCCCTAACTCACTGATGGGTGTGAGACCCCTTAGTTACCCTCAACCTAGTTTAACCCTTCTGTGGAAATGGCTTACCTGGGTGTGACTGCTGTGTGTGCTACAGCTTTTTGGAGTCACAGGTGAGAGTTAGGTAGAAGAGGTGAACACAAAGGTGGAAAGTAACCCTCAAAAGAGCTTCTCACACCAGAAGTACTAGTTTTCCCTGTACACATACTGTACACTACCATCCTAGTTACTCTCACCCTATATATAAGCAATCAGTTACCAAATTATGTCCATTTTGTCTCCCAAACATTTCTTGCACGTGTTGTCTTTTCTATTCACTGGGCTACCACTCAGGTTCCAGCCCTCATCGCTTCTCACCTAGACTATAGCCTGCTGATGGATCTTTTTGGTCTTCCTGTCTCAAGTCTAATCCATACTCCATATAGCTAGAAACAGGGCTTTTCTAAAATGCAGTTAACACCATATCTCTTCCCTGCTCAATAAGCTACAATAGTTCTATGTTACTTCTAAGATCAAAGACAAATTCCTTGGTTTGACATTCAGAACCCTTTAAAATGTTCTTTTCTAACCTCATTTGACTCAGAAAAAGCCAAAAGTGCCAAAAGATCCAGAATGTGAGTGAAGGGAAATAATAGGTAACATAGTTCATATGTAAAATGTAGTTTGTCTCAGCCATGTGATAATCCACCTCCTGCATTTGTACATCTTTACAAGCTCTCTCACACTAGGAAACATTCCCTCATCTCTGCCTCTTTGAAGAAGCTTTGCTTTCCTTTGTAGCTGAACCTACTTAATACCTTCTACATTGAAGCCTTTCCAGACTTTACTAGTTCTAGTTCCTGCCCCACTCCCACCCCCAAATAAAAACAAGAACAAAACTTGCATTTATTTGGTATATATTTTGTATCTACTTAAAAATTACCGTGTTGATGAAATGTAAGGTCCTTGAGGGCAAGAACTCTAACATATAGCACAGCACCTAGGACATGATAAGTGATTAATAAATGCTCGTTGATTAATTAATTGAAGAGCTTACCCTCTTTTGTTCTTTTGCATTGTAGACTTAAATGATTTGTTATTGATGTTGCTGTTGAGTTGTTTCAGTTGTAACCCTATTTGCAGTTTCTTGGCAAAGATACAGAAGTGGTTTGACATTTGCTTCTCTAGCTCATTTTACTGATGAAGAAATGTAGGCAAGCAGGGTTAAGTGACTTGCATAGGGTCACACAGCTTCTAAGTGTCTGGGGCAGGATTTAAATTCAGTGCTTTTGGACTCCAGGTCCAGCACTCTATCCACTTCTCCACTTAGCTGCAAGCCACTAAAAAGACTTTGATGCGTCAAAACCACATATCTCTGTGGAGTTTCTTTGTCAGAACCTTCCAGAAATGGGTTTGAGAATCTAAGACCCTTATAGAGTCTCTCACTCTAAAGCAAAGTGACATTCCAGACAGATTCAGGTACCGATAAATAGAAAATATAGGTGAATGAATGGCTGAGGGTAACAGTGAGCTGGAGCTCCTCTATGTTACAAAGAGCGAAGTCCTCCAGGTTAAGGAAATTCCTTTTGCCGGAAATGCACAGAAACAGAAAGACCTTTCTGTTCTGAAGAAAACAACTGAGGAATTTCCTCCCACTTCTGCAGGTCTCATGTCTTGGAATTTGAGGCCTCTACCTTTTTCTGAAAGAGCTGAAGCAAAAAGTTTCTGACTTTTAAGCTAAAAAGCAATGGCAGAATCCGTTCCTCCTGCAGTAAGGAAGAGGTAGCACTTCATCCGAATTATAGAAGGTCGTAGTGCTACAGAAAGAAGACAATTCCATCTGAATTCAGAAAGTGGGAAACCTTCCAGCCTTGTACCCAGAGGAGCTGTATCTGACAGGGCCCATGAGTGACCACAAAGCTGGAAAAGCAACTTTATGAAAACAACCCATGAGGCCACAAATAAGCAGTCAGTGTAGCAGCTTATGCCCCCATGTCCTTCAGATACAGTATACCTGGAACAGATGAAGTACCCAGCAAAGTTCAAATACCATGGGAGGGCATTCAGTGAGAATCAGCCTGGCAGGTACAGCACAATGGCATCTCCCGAAGACGTAAGCAACCTAGTAATAGAAGCATGAGTCTCCCTTCCACATATGTGCCTCCTGGCCTCATGTGCTCCACCTATGTGCCCCTAAGTGAATTTGCTCAGGTCAAATATGTTCCCCATATGGATCCAGTCTTCTAATTCTTGGTTTATGGATTTTGGGGAGAGTGTGCCTTTGGTTTATGGGGGAATGTGTTATTGCTTCTTGGCTTAGTATGTTATTTCATTAAATGCATTTTTTTTCTAGGAAGTCAGAGAGCAAAGTTCAAAGTAAATACAGCAGTAGGGACTATGAGCTATGATTCATAATGGATATATAGTTACCTCAGTGCAGCCTTGTGTGGGAATCCCACATGTGAATCTGGTGGAGGGTAGAGTTGACCCAAGTGATATAAATTTTCAGTATGAATAACGGAATTTCAGACACCACAGTAGAAAAGAGAGGGAATATTTTCAGTCAGAGAGTCCTTTTCAGAGCCCCTCAAATAAACCGATATTAGTGTCTATCTACTCCATCTACTACAAGTACCAGGTTACCAAGACTTCCGTACTAGGTGACTGGGGAAAATATAAGCATAAATTTAGAGAATGCAAAAGTAGACAAGGTGATGATCCCCACACTTCAAGCCTGGGCACAGTTCATGAAAAGAGACTTCTGGGATCTACCATTAAGTTTACTAAACTAAGCTCTTGACAGCTCCTTCTCTAGACTTAAAAGAGCAGGGCGACATTGAGAGTTAAGATTTCCCAGAGTATCAGTTACCTTTTTGCTAATATAAAGATTTTTCAGGATCATTATATACTAGAAATACAATGTCATTTAACCTCTCTGGAGTTCTCCATACCTTCCTGTTGTCAAATCTACCCATACTTGGAGGTCCAGCTCAAGTGTGGCCTCAATAAAATTTTCACTGACCACATCTTCCCGAAGTGCTGGCATCTTTCCTCTGAAATTCTGCGGAGTGCAATTGGAGTATCTTTCCTACAGTTGACTTGACACTTCTGTTTACATGCTTTATCGTCATTTCCCTTTTCTTGTATTTACAGCTTCCTCTACTAAAGTCCTACTTAAGTGTTTATAATGACATGGAAAATGGAGCATGGAAGAAGGCCTAGAGGCTATCCCTAGACAACAAGCTATGGCTGGTCCTATGAAGATGGAAAGGCTCTGAGCAAGAATCTGGTTTTTTTGTTGTTCAGTCATTTCATCTGTGTCTGACTCTTTGTGACCTCATCTGGGGTTTTCTTGGCAAAGATACTGTAGTGGTTTGCCATTTACTTCTCCAGCTCATTTTATAGATGAGCAAACTGAGGCAAACAGAATTAAGTAAGTTGCCCAAGGTCACACAGCTAGTGAGTGTCTGAGGCCATATTTGAAATCAGGAAGATGAGTCTTCCTGCCTCCCAACTCAGTGCTCTATCTATTCTGTGCCATCTAACTGCCATGAATCTGGTTACTTTATATACCATAGATAATCCTACCATGTACAACCCTTCCAAGGACCAGCATGCTTTATTTCAGAGAGTTTCATCTGCAGAAGATTGGCAACCAGTTCATAAATTATTTTTATCATAATTAGAAAATCAATAAATCAGATCCATATATAATTTCCTAGGTTGCTTCTTCTTCATCCCCATCCCTCACCATTTTAAAAGTCAGGTATTACATTTGACTCCTTCTAATCTTTGGAACCATTTACCTTAATTTCTCAGAAATAAAATATGGCAAAACCTCATTAGAAAGTATTTCTTTAAATCACAGCTCTAATTGTAGTAGGGGATAAATCATATCCCACTTCAGGCATATATCAGTTAAAACATTTATTATTAAGCATCTCCTAAGTCACTGAGCTAAGTAATGGGGAGTTTCTGACTTCTAGAAGCTTACTTTCCAATAGATATATTACCTTGTGATCAAAATTGATTTCACTGTTTTGCTGAAAATTTTTTAGTGGTTCCCTATCATTCAATTATAATATGAACTCATATTCCAAGCCTTCCATAATTTGATGTCACCATACTATTCAGACTTAATTCATGTTTCTCCCTGCCATGTACACTATGCTCCATAAAAATTGGACTACTTGCTGTTCCACATTCTTGGCCCCACTTCGTGCTTTTCCCTATGCCTGGTGAACTGCTCAACGAAATACTATTCATCTTTGAAGATTCCACTTGTGTCCCCTCCATGAAGACTTCTCTCCTCCCACCTAATTAACAATTACTTGCTAGCTTACACAGCATTTGGGTTTTGCCTCCTTTATGTATTTAGTATATATCATTTTATATTACATGTGGTTGATATTCACAGGTATGCTGGAGTTGGTGCATGAACGCTAGTGTGTGCTTGAATTGGCTCATGAGGACCAATTGTTAAATTTTCTGTGTGGGCATTTAAACCTTGGAAATTGACAAATGTTACAAATCAGGGCTTGATTTATTGTTTCATTGGTTACCTAGAGTTAAGAAAATAATGGAGAAAAGGCTAATAATACAGATTAAGCTTAAAGTGTGTTGTGTACACAATCCTCCCCTTTTTTGGGGGAGGGTCAGTTATTAAATATTTACTAGGATACCTCATTTCATGCTACCCTAAGGACTGTGAGCTCTCAGAGGGAAAATATCGCTTCTTCCTTGATCTCTCAATCTTTCTCCAGGGCTCTGCTCACAGTAGGTTGTTAATAAATATTGGCTAAATTTGAAGTTGAATTGTACTATTTATTTAGATGAACAGGTTGATTTTGGTATGAAATTTGAGCCCTATTTGCATATTTTCATCATCATCATAAATGTTAATGTAATGCCTATCCAAATGGATTTTGGTTTAGCTGGTATGTTTGAAAAATACAGCAAATTTATTTTTTATTCTAAGTATGCTTCCTATATGCCTCATAACCTTTTCATTTAGTGCAGAACTTTATGGATTATGTGACTTTTGTGGTTTTTAAAAGTATATCTTTGTGTTGGTATTGCATGTTTAAATGAATGTATACATATACACACATATATATCAATTAATATTTATGTATCACTTTAAAATTTTCCAAAGCATTTTACAAACATTATTTTCTTTTATCTTTACAATAACCCCGGGAGCTATTATTACACCCATTTTTCAGATGAGGACACTGAGGAAGACAGAGGGCAAATGCTTTGCTCTAAGTCGCACAGGTTGTAAGTGTCTGAAACCAGATTTGTTATCATGGTTATCTGAATTCAAGTTTAGTGCTCTATTGCAGCACGTAGATGAGAGAATAGATAGATGGATAGATAGATGACAGATCTCTATATCCATCCATCCATCCATGTATGTATGTATGTATATGTGTATATATGTACACACATAATATATATACATATATATGCTTATATATTACACACACACAAATGGATCAAAACTAGGAGCTTTTATTACTGACAGAGTTATCTTAGGAATTTCTAGCCCTAAATCAGATATAGTCCATTCTACTATAATACTTGTTTTGAAAATGCAAATTTGTTCCAACTCAGTTGATACATTAGGGTAAATTTTTAGCATAACAAGAATTTTAGGATGTATGTACGGTTTCTTACCCAGAAAACTCCACCATTTCACAATCACTCACAAGCTGCAACCCCTTCAGAAGCCCACTTTCACAAACAAACCTCAGATTGTTGCTAAGGTAAAATGCCTCTTTTGCTGTATATAGGATATATGATCTAGTGCTGTAGAAGCCATGGGCAGTGGAAGGCTGGTCTGTACCCTTCCCCACTTCTGACATGGTCACCCCAAGGCCTAGGGTTGCAACAGGCAGCTGGGCACAGACCTAGCAGCAGTGGCCTATGACACAGTCACTATTTATTGTAGCATGTATGTATTTCTCAACTATTTCTCAGCCTTTTTTTAAAAAAATGTATCACAGATTTTTTGGGTCTTGTTCCCCTAAAACTCCACTTTCTTCATAAACTGTGGTTTTTATTGTGATTTTGGGAACACGTCACTTTATAGAAGAATTGACTACAATTGTCTGGAACAAAAACCTGTGATTTCAGCCCCAAACCTAGTGATAAAAGAAAAGACCAACTTAGACTAGAAGACACAGTCTAGCTTGTGTGAGTTGGGGCTGATCTGGCTAACAAAAAAGGAGCTTTCAACCTGTCCTTATGACGGAACCTCTTCTCTCTAGTCTCTGTCAGCTGATTGAAGTGGAGCTGGCTGTCAGGTAGCTCTTATGAAATGAGGCCTGGTAATGAGAACCATTGCCCATTGGAGAACATAAACTACTGCAGTGAAATGCCTAGCAATGAAGAGAGAAACCCAAAAACAGAATGAGATGGAAGCTAGAGAGATTCAAATGAGAGCGATAGAGATGTGATACTCAAGGACAGGTGTGGTAATAATAATAGTAGCTAATATATTTTTCTTTTTGGTGCTTTCTATGTGCCAGATGCATTATAAAGATTATCCCATTTGAACCTCACAACCACCTTTGGAGGTATGTGCTATTACTAATCCTATTTTACAAATGAGGAAACTGAGGCAAGCAAATTAAATGACTTGCCCAGGATCACACAACTAGTAACTTATCTGAGGCTGGATTTGAACTCAAGTCTTCAAGTCTTCTTGAAGACTCAGCACTCTATCCACTGTGCCTTCTATTTGCCTTTTCTTAGGAAGAGAGAGAGACACAGAGAGAGAGAGAGTAGAAGAGAGAGCACCATAAGGACATCATAAAAAGATATATACAGTCTTGAAGCATCTGAGATATTGAATTGGTGCTTGTCATGTGTGACTTGGCTATCCATGTTCCCTACATACGTGTTCCTCATATGTAAACCCTATGCATTCCCTTTCTTATTATTGATGATATGCACTATTATACGTCTCTGGCTTGGGGGGGGAGGGGAAAGATGTTCTATTGCTACTTTTCTTATTATGCAATGTCATTAAATACCAATGCTTTGAAATAGTCATGTCCTCTTACTGACTTTAGACAAAACAAACCCAAAAACCTCATTAATGTATTGGTTGGGATATGTGAACTATGGCATTGAGTAGATGTAGAGCCATAGAGTACCTGACACCTAGGGTAGCAATTCTAGATTCCCTATGTACTACATAAAGGACATGAAGTCACCTTGATGGTGCTCATGGCTTTAGCCAAAGTGACCAGCAAGGAGGTGAGGAAAATGAGTTTGAATTCCACCTGTTCCATTTACCAGTTCAGATAAGTCATCTAACCTCTCTGAGCATCACTTTTCTCATCAGTGAAAAGGATTAGATTAAATGATCTTTACAAACAAAAAATCGATGATTTGATATTCATAAACTTCTCTTCAGCAGGAAAAATAGCCTGGAGGAAGTGCTTCTTTCCATAGGAAATAGTTTAATTGGCTAAGCCTGGTCTATAAGAAGTTAGGGCTGTGGCCAAGGTTAAATAAGGACAGACGAGACTTTCCCCCTACATAAAGTCAATGACAATGTTCCTGCTCATGCTTAGGAGAAGGACCTGCCTACTCATCAGAATTGGTATTTTGGTAGGTCATGCCTGCCACCTTTAAGGAAGACTAGTCACTTCTGTGAAACACTACATGAAGTGAATCCTAGTGAGGCATTAGGCTTACTATTGGCCATTTCATAAATGACTGTTGATGGAATGGATATTTTGTATGATTAGTATGGATACCAAGAAGAAGAAAACATGTATGAAGCTGCAGTAGAACTTTGATAACTTCCCTATCTCACAGGGAAATTCTAAGGACTATTTAGTCTGCTAAGCACTTTGAACTCTCTGTTTTTGGGAAACATATAAACACCTCATTTGTTCCAGAAATTTCCAAAGATTGAAAGTTTGGGAAATCATCACGTAAACCTATAGCCTTTTCTCATCCATGACTCTCCAACCATTTACAAATATCTCATTATTTTTTCCATATTCATTCTTCAAAACAATTAAGAGTTATTACTTTCTTTCTTTTAGATATCAAAACATTCTTGAGGGTCAAATGCAGAGGCAAGGGGACATAGAACATAAAAAAATCTGATTCTTATTTATCAAGTAGAGTTTCCCCTCTTCCTAATGGTGATACATAATGATGGAAATGTAGATAATGGGTGAACTGCAGGCAACTGGAAAAATTCAGTTCCAGAGACCAGATCAGAATAAGTATATTGTAAAGAGTGCCTGCCTTGGAGTCAGAGGAACAGAATTTGAATTTTGTTCCTGCTATATGACTATGGACAAGTTTCTCCATTTGTAAGGTAGGGGTAATGATGTTTTCAACATCTACCACATAGGTTTTGGAATGAAGAAAGCAAATTATCAAATGCTATCTAAATGTAAGCTATAATTATGAAATCATAAAGCTATAAGTTGCCTCTAGATAGATGAATTTCAGTTCTATTTTTAAAACACTCCCACAATAGGGCCATTCACAATTATATTGTTTCCTAGAGCTGTACCAATGCCATTTCATTAAATCCAGTGTAAATCTTTTATGTTGAAGCTAAAACTCTTTTTAAAGTTAGTCTTTAAAGAGGGAAAGAGAACAGTTTTGAGCTTTGATGTCACTTCCAGGACTCAAACTATGATCTAAGTAGCTCTTGTTTCTTGAAAACCATTGCCTTTCATCTCATCTTCAACCCCTTTATCCATTCATTATTGATTCTGTGATCTCACCTTTTAACGCTTTTTAAAATTTTATTTCATCCTTCTCAGAATACCACACATTCCTTTCAAATTTAGGAAAATCGAAACGGACAGAATCCTCTTGGTAAGGTCTGATTAGGTTTCTATCCGTCTACTCATCTTCACTAGTCTACTAAAGATCCAGATTTTCTGGGCTGATTTCTTAGTTGCAACATCTTTTGATTTGTTTATAATAAAAAGATGCAGCATAATACAATTGCCAAATTATTGATGCACAGTACTTCCTTTGGCCCTTGACCAAGGTTCTTGAGTTGCCTTTGATTCTGTAGATGTATCCTTATGATGTCATGTACCAAGGAAGATTACCTGAAAATTTTCTCTTTCAGAGTAGGAGTCAGTTTATTCCCAGAATTTATCTTTTGCTCTCTAGAGAAAAGGTCATACAATTTTCAACCAGTTTTCCATCAAAGATTGAAGCATCAGATAAACTGCTTATCTCACATATACATAACATTTTAGTGTTGTGTGACTTTTATTCACCGTCATGCTTTTCTTCTTCTCCACAGGAAAGCAAGATAAGAGTACAAAGACAGATATACTGTTAGCAATAACATATTACAGTGTCTTCTTTTTTATCTCATAATTCCATTTGATCTTCCTCTTCTCTTTCTCTTCATTCTTTCCTTTTCCTTTTCTTTGACAACCCCTTTTTGCCCCATCCTCTACAAGCTTTCTCTCTCTTTCTCTGTTTGTTTTTGCCTCTGTCTGTAGTCACACCCTCCACTACCAAGTACAAGGTCTGGGTTCAAATCCATCCTCAGGTACTTACTAGCTGTATGTTCCTGGACCATAATGATAGTAATAACAAGTATTTCTGTAGTACCTTAAGGTTTGCAAAACACTTTACAAATATTATATTACTTTATCCTCACTATAACCCTGGGAGGTAGGTGCTATCATTCCTGTTTTACAGATGAGGGAACTGAAGTAAACAGAGGTTAAGTGAGTTGCCCAGCACTTCACAGCTGAGACAGGATTTGAACTTAGGTCTATCTGACTCAAGATCCAGGGTTCTATTCACTGAGCCACTTAGCTGCCTCCATAACTTAACTTGTCTGTATCTGAGTTTCTCCATCTGCAAAATGAGGGGATTGGACTTCATGTTTTATAAGTTCTCTTCTAGGTCTGAATCTATGATCCTATGTGTAGGAATTTATGACCTCTAAAAAACAATTCATCAAAACACCAAAAGGTTGCCCCGATAGGAACTCCAAATACAGTTCTCTTCAGGGCTGGCAGTGGGGTATCTGAGTACTTCTTGTGCTTTCTGTCACTCTTCATAGCCATCTTCAACCCTTCTGAGTATTTTACTTCTCCTGTATGTTTCATGTAATGTGTGCTACCATATTGTTCCTTGAGAATAAGAATAATGAATGATTTTTCCATTTTAAATTACTATTACATTTGGCCCCAAGATCTTTCATATTCGTTACATAGGTCGATGGGGCAACTGGTATTATAAGCACCCCATCATTCCCTCTCAACAAATGGGACCCAAAATCTTGGGTTAAGGGGAAAAGATCTCTTCTTCCACAACTACTTGGACAAAGAGCTGTCCCTGCCCCAAGAGGTCCCACTGAGAGATCAGTTCTCTAGCTGGCACCTGGAGTTGGGTCAACTTCAGGTCCAGAGATGGATGACACATCACCATCATGGATAGGAGGTGACATCTGGCTTAAGCAATCAGGCATCTGCAGGTGGAGGGTACTAAACCTCCTAAACAAATCTAGCAAACAAAATTTAACAGATGAAAAGACAAAAAACAAACAAACAAAACCAAAATAAAAGCCTGTTCTCTTTGGAAATTGATAATTCCAAGAGTCTCCTATGAGTGTCAGTGGGTAATGACATCACACAAGAAGTTAAATGAGAGTTAGGAAGATAAGTTTGAAGGTTGGATGAGGAAAGAAGAAAAAAGTGAAGAAACAAAGGAAGCCAGAGGTGAAGTAGAGAAATGACTAGACGCAAGGATTAGTCTCCTGATTGTACAAGGTTTGCTGGTAGTAGAGCCTCTAACTCACATCAATGCTCTCTGATTAGAAGCCTTGGAAAAGAAAGGCAAATAGGCAGTTGGGAGGGGATACTGTTGGGGAGGAGGAGTTGTCTCAATTAAAACAACACACAATATTAACTGATAAAGTTTCCACAATTATAGTGCATTCTGAGAAACCCAGTATGTCTTGAGAGCGAAACCAAGGCATCACTTTATCTCTCTTGAGTGGCTGGGCTATCTCACCCTGTGAATGAAAGGTTAATTAAGAGGTAGGGAAAACTGTAAAGGTCTCTTTCATTGAGCTAAAAATACTAGAGTAGTAGAGAGGTACTGAACTTAAAATCTGGAGTTTGGGAGGAGGGATTTTGATGTGTTTGTGTGTCCTATTTTTTGCATTGACACTATAGAACTGGGGACTCAAAATAGATTCTAAGGACCTCTGTGTCTATTGTGCATATAGATTTCTTTGTTTATGTTTATCTTCTTACTAAAGAGTATAAAATAGAAGAAGGTAGGGAATGAGTCTTATTTAAACTTCAGTGTTTTCCTAACTAGCGTAACAGTCTGTACATGGTTAGTATTCAGTAAATATTGGATTGATAAATGAATGGACCTATTTAAAGTGCTTTTGGAAAACTTTAGAATGGGAAAATCATTTTTAACTGTGGTTATCAGTGAAGTTTCTATGTAGGATGTAACATTTCAGCTGGACCTTAAAGGCAGAGAAAGATGTCAACAGTCAGAGATGAATAGGGAATATGTTCCAGTTGGAAAAGGCCTGCACAAGTGAATGGAGCTGGAAGTGCTGGATAGAATTAGGGTATGACTAGAAATAAAGTTCATCTGGAATAAAGAAAAAATATAGAAAAGTGGCTAAATAAGGTCCAGATTGGAGCCAAAATTTGGAAAGTCTTAAATAGTTTTTGACTTATATTGGCAATAGAGAATCAATGAAAGTTCATGAGCAAGGTAATGACATGGTCAGACTTGTTTAATACTATGTTTATTTTGAAAGCTCTGTCAAGAGTGGATCAAAAAGTAGAGACACTAGAGTCAGAGAGAGCAGATAGGAAATAGTAACTAGGAAGTATTGTCCATCGACCACTATTAGTCTAATGATGCATGTCTTTCTTCTGCTCAAGAACTTGCAGTGGTTCCCTATTGCTTTCCACATCAAGCTTCTCTGTCTGGTTTTCAAGCATCTCCCTAATCATCATTTCTGTCATTTGTCCTTACTCCACATTACTCTACCTCTCATATGTTCAAGGCAGTCTTCACACTCCCTTACCGACATACTATGCTCTCTTGTATCTGTCCCTTCTCTACTTGTACTGCTACCATGTCATGCAGAGCCTTATTACAATTTATGCTGGTTATCTTAATAGCTTTTTAATAGGCCTTTCCACTCCAAGTAATCTGTTGTGCCTAGTCTAGATTTGTCTTCCTTACACACAGGATAATTGGAAACTAGTAATGATTTTGTGAAAAATTGTTCGAATCACTACTAATAAAAAAGGGTGATTGAAAACAATCCTGAAGCTTTACCTTCTAACAATCAAATCTGTGAGGAGAATAATAGTTGGAAGTAAGGATTATTTGAGGAACTAATATTTATTATTGGAACTACAAATTGGAAAGGAATTCGGCATTATGCAAAAGAAGGGACTAAACTGCCTATACCCCTTCATGCCATTGCTAACCACATATTTCAAGAAGGTCAAAAACAGGAAGAAAGGTTCTATATACATCCAGATATTCATGGTGGCACTTTTTGTGGTAGTCAAGAACTTAAAAGAAAATAGGCATTTGTCTGTTGGGGAGAGGCATAAAAATATAATGGACTAGCAATAATTACGATAACAGCTAACATTTATATAGAGCTTTAAGGTTTGCAAAGCGCTTTATAGCTATAATCTTAATTGTCCTTCACAGTAACCCTTTAAAGTAGATGCTATTGTTACCCACATTTTAGAGTGGGGGAAACTAAGGTTGAAAACAATCAAACAATATGCCGAGGTTACACAGCTAGTATATATCTGAGGAAGGACCCAACTCAGTTGTCTTGACTCCTGGGTCAGCACTCCATCCACTACACCACCTAGACATGATGAATATGAAGAATTTGGGGAAGCAGAGAAAGTTGTATGTGAACTGATACAGACAAAATCAGCAGGATAGGAAAACAACACATACCATAGCTATAACTGTATTAAGTGAAAAACAAATGAAACTGAACCCTGCGTCATTCAGTCAAAAAGCATTTATTAAGAATTTTCTGTGTGCCAGGCAATGGGCTAAGCACTAGGGATACAAATAAAGGTCTCTGCCTTCATGGAACTTATATTTTATGAGGGAGAGATAGCATGCAAATAAATAGGTACATACAAAATATATACGGAATAGAAGCCAGGTAGCATCACAGAATTAGTAGCTGGGAGGAACCAGCAAAGAAGAAGTCAGGAGTTCTCAGAGGCAAAGGAAGAAGGCAGAGCATATTAGATATGGAGCACAGGCAATGTAAAAGTCTGTAACTAGGAGACAGAGTGGGATATGTAATTATAATGGCTAATCTTGTCCAGAGAAGAAATAAGAAAATGTTATTTCCCATCCTTCTTTGCAGAAGAAGTGGGCTATGGGTATGGAACACTGAATACACTGTGGAAGTTGGTTTCAGTGTTGCTTAACTCTGCTGAATACCATTTTTTTCTTATTAACTATTTGTTACAAGGATAAGGTGAAAGGTAGATATATATTTATGTTTATATTTATATTATGAGGGAAAGATATATATTATGTACTATATCATGTTATGGATTATAAGGGGGAAGAGATATATATTTATGTAAATGAAGGTAATCAGAAAGATATCAGAAGGTTTTTATCACTGTAGACTCTTAACAGTAGGTATTAGCTTAAAAAAACACCTTGTTTTTTATCACATTTATCTTCCACTGAAGCTTTGGGTCTGGTGGTAATAGAAATACTGCAAGAAATTTCTTCTGGATCTGTTGGGAAACCATGATTCTTCTTCAGGTCAGTTGGCTCCTCTTGTGACCAAGGCCATTAGGAGCTTCAGTGACCTGGAAACAGTGGAAGAGGGGAAGTTGCTGGTCCCCCCAGGTCCTAGTGCCTTCTCCTGTAATATGCCTTGCTTCTACTCTGTATATATCTGGTATGTACCTATTTATTTGAATTCTCTCTCCCTTCATGTAATATAAGCTCCATTTGATCCTCACAATAACTCTGGGAGCTAATGCTATTATTTCCTCATTTTACAATTCAGGAAAATGAGGCAGAGGTTAAGTGATTTGCACAGCAAGTAAAGGCTAAATTTGAACTCAGGTCTTCTTAAATCCTGACTCTGGATATCTAAATGGCACAGTAGATAGAGTGGTGTTCCTGGAGTCAGGAATACTTAGCTGTGTGACCCTGGACAAGTCACTTTAACTTAATACTTAACAGTTTCCTCATCTATAAAATGATCTGGAGAAGGAAATGGCAAAATACTCCAGTATTTTTGCCAAGAAAACCCCAAAGTGGGTCACAAAGAGAGGGGTAAGACTGAAAATGACTAAATAACTCCCTGACCCCCGATCCAACATCAAACTGATTTTTAAAAGGAGTTAGAGCCTATAAAGGGTTGATGTAAACCTTCCTGACTAGGGCAGAGACTGCCTTTTGCCTCTTTTTGTACCCCTATCACTTAAGCACAGTGCCTGGCTGTATCAGTAAGCAACCCAACAACATTCCAGGGGGCCTGCTATCAAAGGTCCTTAGATCTGCATTCACAAAAGGAAAGGCAACTTTTGAGGGGTTAACAATCACTTTAATCAGGCACATGTATCGTTCAGTCAGTTCAGGGGAGGCAGTATTCTGAACTTCAAAGAACATACAGAGAAATTAAAAGTCACCAGACATGGCATCCTCTGCCTGAATTCAACAGACAGTTCCAACTGGCTGCCTATAGTTAGGAGAGAACGAAGCAACCAATATCTGGTTATCAAAGCCAGGTGGCTCCTTAAGTGACTTCCCAGAGTCCTCCTTTGGCCAAACACTTCCAGTCAGTAAACTCCAAAATAAACCCACATCCCAAAATCTTTAAGTACTTTCCAGAGCCAGAGCACATCACATCCCTTGAGAACCAGTGCCTCATTAACAAAAGGTGTGGACCTTCTTACAAATCTTCCCAGGCCCCACAATGGGTGGGAAAGAGCCTGCTTGATCACATTCACATAGAGGCTTTATACTTCCCAATTATACCAAAACAAAAACAGCAAAAGATCCTATTTTACTTGCCATTACGCTGGCAAATATGGGTACTTCATGAATGCTTACTGAATGCCAAAATGAGTATTAGTCCGGCACTCTCTCTGCTAGTTGCCTAAAGAGTAGAGTCCCTGAGGTAAAGGTTTCTGGGCAATTTTGAGATAGCTAGTTTATCTCATCCCACAATCCCAGGCTCTGCCTTGAGGGGGCAGACCAGAAGAAGAAGTAATTGATTTACCCAGAGAGTTAGAGGGAGATGAAGCAGGTGTGGAAGACCTCTGAGCAGGGCTTGAAGAGGAGGCAGGGGCTGGGTACCAAGTTTCCTGTGTTGTAGGGGGACTCTGCTTCTTCCTCAAGTTCTCCTGGAAAGAAAATTGCTCTCCACCCTCACCAAAATAATGACAATGAAACGCCCAGCAACAGCATATTCAAAATGAGATGAAATACGAATTGTTACAGTGGGACAGTCTAGTAGACATGTGGCTGTTTGGGGTTTTATCCCATTAAAATTCTACTCTGCTCTCTGCCCAGTACCAATGTAGTAGCATTTCTAAATTCACACTATACATTCCTGAAAGACTAGAGATGAAGCCTTCCCTGGACCTTGAGGTCAGAAGAAAGCCTGTGTAAGCTCTCCACATGATGGCCTTGAATAAGCAGTCAGGGGCAAACAAGCCTGGGGTAGGATCTGGGGCTTTGTCTTAATCCCTAGATAGCCACTACCTCCTCCATCCAGTACTCTAATTGTAGGCTATCGAGGATGTTCCTTCTTTTTTTTTTAATTTTCCTTTATAGGACAGTATCTTCTAAAAATATTGTACATTTGAGAATGAAATTCACAAGAATTAGCTGGAATTTCCCTCCTCCTTTTTCTTTCTATAGTCAGTGTGGCTAACCCGATCTATCAAAGCAAAACGGCTATGTGACTTGAATGGCAGTTGTTCAGCAGGGGTGATCACCCTGTGGATCTGTGAAAATGGAATCCTTGTCAGGAGGCTTGGGGAGGAAGGGATTTAGCATTTTTTCACTTTCATTCCACACATCTTTTTAAAGATCCTCTTAGAGAGATGAAAGGAAAAGGAAGCACAGTGAGACGTGAGTTTCCTGAAACTTGAAAAACTGAACATTGCTCAAGGTAGCAAGTGAGAGACAGTCTGATCATTATTTGCTTTCTGTTTTTTTATCCACCCGTGATTTTGTTGGCATAGGGTACTCCATTGAGGAAATTCCCTCTACAAAGCAGATCAACAATACTTCTTCAATTTATTAGCTTAGAGAGTTGCCAGGGGCTCTAAGAAACTGTGACTAAGGGTTATGGAGCTAATTTGTGCTTAACCCAATGCTTGGCATATATGAGGTGCTTAATAAATATTTATTTTCTGTCAGAGGAATGACTTACACTGAGATTTTCCCTTCTCTAAGATCAGCTGCAGGGCAGTTAGGTGCCCCAGTGGATAAAGTGCTGGTCCTGGAGTTAGGAAGATTCATCTTCATGAGTTCAAATCCAGCCTCAGACATGTACTAGCTGTGTGAACTTAGGCAAGTCACTTGACCTTATTTGCCTCAGTTTCCTCATCTGTAAAACATGCTGTAGAAAAAAAATGGCAAACCACTGCAGTATCTTTGCCCAGAAAATCCTAATGGGGTCACAAAGAGTAGGGCGCAACTGAAATGGTCCAACAACAAAGGTCAATTTACAATCTGCTTCATCCTTTTGCCTCTCATACAAGCGAAACATACAGAAAATTTAAGCCAGAGTCACTGTTTGTGTCAGGTGGCTTGACCTAGTACATATTCTTTCCATATAATTTTGAAGTTGACAGCCAATATGGAGGAGAGGACTGTCCTAATAGAGACAGTCTATTAGTCGGAAGTTTGAGAATACCAGAAATCCAGTACGAGGAAACGTGGAGCTCACGAAATGACTGTAAAGCAAATCAGCTTTATAGAGGGGAGATACTCATAACCCTAAGGGCAGTCAGGGAAAACTATGGAAATACGTCCCATGGGTCCCTGGATGGAATCAGGCACCTGGAAAGGAAGGGAACACCTGCTGCTCCCCCATCAGCACAATGGAGTGGATTTGTATAGGCTTCTTCCTTTTATCAGTCAGAAACAGGAATTGAGAGAAGGGTTGGAGGAGCCTCGGGGCTGGTCTTGATTTATGTTAGCTAGGGGAAGACTCTTAGGGCACTGGTGGCTAGTTGATATTCAACCTCCCCTCTAGCAGGAGAAAGGGCTTAAGGATAATACTGCTGGTTTACTCTGAATGGTGAATCAGCTTCCCTAGCAGAGTTTTTTGGGTTTTTTTTTTCTTTTTGAGCTTCCTCAAGACATTTTTGTTGATGAGGTCAGCAGGCTGCTATGTTCTTAATAAGAGTGACAGCTGGCCTCTGAATCAGAAAGACCTGGATTCAACTTTTATCTCCAACACACAATAAGAGCTATCATTTATGCATGCTTTTCATTTATTTATTTTTACCAAATTTGCAAAGAGATGTACATATGTTATCCCATTTGACAATTCTGTGAGTAGGTGTTGTTTTTATCCCCATTTTACAGATGAGTAAACCAAGACTCTGATAGGTTAAGTAATTTACCTGGGGTCGCACAATTAATAAGTGTCTGAGACAGAATTTGAGTTCGTCTTGCTGCAGTATCAAAATAACATAATGTACATTGAGTTTTTTTAATAAAAAACATAGACTTTGTTAATAAACATTAACTGCTGAAATCTTTTCTCCTCCTTCCTTCAACCCCAAGGATCTTGTGAGGTTCAAAGGAGATCATGGATGCACTTGGCAAACTCAAAGTACTTTATAAATGCTGATATTTTCATTATTATTGTTCATCTCCAGGCTGGTGCTTACCGCTCCCTAAGCCTTGCACTATACTCCCAATGAACTGAAGCGATGTTTATAGAACAAAACAGGGGGTGTGCTAGTAAATGCACCTGGTCCGGGGAGGGGTCTCAGGGAAGAGATGTTAGTATACAGACACTTTTAAGTTTAAACTGTATTACAAACACTTTAAAAAAAAAATGTTTTAGATCAATCAACAAAACAATGAACCAAGCCCAGATCTGTAGTGATTGCCATTTCTGAGGTGTTGATGCTCATAATGAAAATTTAATTGGCTTGATTAGAGCTGGCTCCAGCATAATCCAGTCAGACCCCAACCTCAGCCTCGTTAACTTGATAAAGTAGTCTCCATCTGAAAGCATGCCTACTAAGGATTGCTAGCACAGCTGTCACATGAGTTGGAGTTAGAACTAAGTTGAATAGAGAGGAATTGGAGTATTTCATTAACAGGTGGGCCCCATTCCAGTGCAGGAATCTCTCACAGAGGTTGAAATATCAAAGTTTGTACTCACAAAATCACAGAATGTGAGTTGAAAGGAAGCTCAGAATTTTGGTCCGACACAAGCCTTGTCAAGAATTTCCTCTATGAAATCCCCAACAGCTTTCATCATTGGATCTTTGTATGAAGACCTCCAGGGAAAGGAAATGCATTTTCTCAAATTAATCCATTCTACTTTGGGGTAGTTCTAGTTGGTAAATTTTTCATTGTATTGAACCTACATTGGCCTCTCAGAAACTTCTTATCCATTAACTACTTTTTTCATAAAAATCCATGGGTCCAAGTAGAACATTTCTAATTCTTTTGCTATCTGACAATCCTTAAAAAACAGTTTATATGAACCTAGGGTTTTGATGGACACTGTCTTGAAGCTGGAGAACAGCAGTAGATCCTGCTTCTGGGCACGTTGTATGCCAGAAATTGATGTAAGCAGTGGCAAAGCAGACTGGACTCAGAAAAAATAATTAAATTGAAATTAAAAAAAAAAAAGAGTCTCTCATCTGATACTCAATCATTGGTACTTTCAAGCCCTGTCTAGATTCCTAAACCTCTTTCTAGCAAAAGAAAACTCTTAAGTTTTTCCCCTTTTTGGCCAAGATCCCACCAATGACAGAAGTCTTGCTGGCAGGAAAGATGTTAGGAGCTTTACTTGGCTGAGCAAACATACCTGGAAACATCAGAAAACTATAAAAGGCATCTTGAGCCCAGAGAGAACCATTCCTGCTGCTGGACCCTGCTAGGAACAATGGGGAGCAGCATGCAGATATCAGATTGCCAGGAAAGCAGTGTCCAAAACATCTGCTGTCTAGTAAAGTCACAGAGGAACACATAGTCTCAGCTCTGTAAGTAACTGGATTGGGACAAATTGCTGCTCATTCATGTGTTTTCTGTTGTTTTTTCCTCCTCTAAACAGATAAAAACAATTTCCCCTGCAGTATTGCTTGGCAGGTGGCAATAACTGTCAAGTGGAAATTCATTCTCTAAATACTGGGAGGTAGGGTAGTATATATGGATTCCTCAGGTTTCCTGGATTAGGACTATGAGCTGAAAGAATGAGAAAATCTCCCAACGTACCCTTGGATCCTTCTTACCATGAGAATTTCTGACAAAAGAGTTATAACACTGGCCAAATGCCAAGTTGCTATTTACCTTAAAATAAAATAGACCAAATATGTCAGGTTGGCCCCAGAAAGATAAATTTTTCTAGCTGCAAAAACACTTAAAGACCATCTAAGGTTACAGAAGGGTTGCAATCTGTGTCAGTGGAAGGAATATCCACACCAACATTACAGATCCTTGAAGATGTATTGATGCAAAGACCAGTACAAATTTCCCCCAACAAATGCTATCTCCTCTACTCCTTGTCCATTTTTTCCTCTAGGAATCTATTACTGCTGGCTTTAATGTATGTATGCCACAAAATGTGCTTTCCTTATCTGTGAAATTGTCAGATAACATTAGGGCATGGCTGATTTATCAATATGTCTGCTGTTTAAAAGATTTATGTGAGTGCTGCTCTGACAGGACATATGTACTATTGATTTTGTAGCTGAATTTAGGTTAACTGGATCTGATTGGATAGTACTCTGTAGGTACCATCTGACCCTCCAGACAGATACTTTGAACTTGTGTTTGTTTCAAAATTTGGATCAAATTTCTTTTTGCAGTATTTTTTAGCTGCTTTGCTTTTCTGAATAGTTAGGATCATATGCCTTGATTTTCTTCTCCCCATATAAAAGTGCTTCATCCTTCCATTGGATGAAGGGCAAATTTGGGAAAAAAAATGCCCTTCAATATTGTCGTGGTTGAATGATTCTTAAAGGAACTTCAGTTGTACTGCAATAGAGACTTATAAAAATATCTTCCCTGGCATTTCAGAAGGTTAAGGAACTTAACGACAACTTTCAGATACAGTGAGGGATACTAAATGAGTGCCACTGAGTGGCTTTCCTCTTTCCACTGAATATATGAAGGGAAAAAATAGACTTAAATTTTTATTAGGGTGCATTCAGTGGGAAAAAATTTACTGATTGCTAGACCTTGGAATGTACTACCAAGGAAATGATAGAGAAATTCTTCACTGGTAATTTTAAAGAGGCTTAAACTGTGTCTATGTGGAACTACAAGATCAGTTATTTTGACTGAATGGTTTAGTCGGTGTGGATTGTTTTTACACTTAATAGTATTTTTTCCAATTACATGTGAAGATAGTTTTAAACATTCATTTTTGTAAGATTTTGAGTTCCAAATTTTTCTCCCTTTCTCTTTTCACTCCCCTCTCCCTAAGACAGTAAACTATCTGATATAGGTTATACATATACAATCATGTTAAATTTTTCTATATTAGTCATATTGTGAAAGAAAAATCAGAACAAAAGAAAAAAAACAAAAAAAGTAAAACTACTATGCCTTGAACTGCACTCAGTCTCTATAGTTCCCTTTCTGGATGTGGATAGTATTTTTCATCACAAGTCTCTTGGAATTGTCTTGCATTGCTATATTGCTGAGAAAAGTCTATCATAGTCAATCATCATGTTGCTCTTACTGTGTACAATGTTCTTGTTCTGCTCACCTCACTCAGCACCAGTTCATGCAAGTATTTCCAGGTGTTTTTGAAATCTTCCTGCTCATCATGTCTTATAGCATAGTATTCCATTACATCCATAAACCACAATTTGTTCAACCATTCCACAGTTAATGGGCATCCCCACCATTTCCAATCCTTTGTGCTGTGGAATTTAATAGACAAAACCATAGATGCCTTGTTTTCTGGAATGCCTTGAGTGAATTCCCTTGCCATAGGGAAAGAACCTCTTTAGGTCTCTTCTAGTCCTAAGGTTTTAGAATTCCAACATTGTCATTATTTACTTCTTTTTACAGTTCCTTTTTTTTGACCCAAACTCTTCATTAAGAATGTAGGTGGGGTGGAAGGATGATTCTTGCTTTACTCAGATATGTAATCAAAGTTAGGGGTAGATAACAGAGATATGCAGGTATTTGTGTGAGAGGAAGTGCAAGAATAAGTTTATGCCCAGGTGACCCTTTAAAAATTCTAAAGAAGTCTCCCTAATGGAATTAGGATATAAACTTTTACCCTTTGACTGGTTAGTCAAAGGCTGGCCCAACCTCTGGTGACTTTTGAAGAGCTAAGCTTTTTGGTTCTGCCAGCAGTCAAGAGAGTTCTACAAGAAGGCAAGCAAGAGAGAGGGATTTCACTCTCTTCCCCATCTCTACCTCCATCTGCCCTGTTATCTTGAAGTGGGGTTACTCACCCACTAGGAAAATGAATTTGGCAGGGATCAGAGAGGGACAGGTGGGGTAGAAAGTAGTTCCAAGAATCTTGATCCCTGACAGCACTGAAGAAAGTCAATTGTGAATTCAAGAACAATTAGTGCTTATATCTGGGAACAGCAGGCTTAGGGAACACATCTGGGTGACCTCTTCATCAGAGACAATGAGAGGTTATTCTGAGAGGCAAATGTATATCATAAAAGTGCTGCAGAATTAGAGTGATGTGTTATCATGGCCACTTGCATTCCCTACATGTATGCCTCACTCTAAAGTTTTGCCCATTTTCTCCTTAACCTTATCTATATTTATGGAAGAATATACCCTAGGTCTATGGGGGGAGTGTCATGTAGTGATTATCATTACTATACCATATTAGTAAATGCCTTTGAGTTAATGGTTTCTACTGGCTGATTTATTAAAGTAAGGGAATTGTTAGGGGCTCATGACCTATGGATTTTGTACAGTGGACTCACAAAGTTGTCCCTTTGTAAGGTGTGAAGTTTTCCTGATGGAGCTGGAAGAAAAGTTTGCTATTGACTGGGCAAAGATTGACCAAGATTCTATTTTGCTTTTAAAAAGCTAATCTTGCCATCCCTTTATGTGGCCAACAAAATTTAGGAAGGCAGGGCCTTTGTTGGAGAGTGATCCCTGAGCCTTTACCAGAGGGTGACAGTAAGGAGGAGGGTGAGGATTTCTGTCCCTTTCCCTTCAACTTGACCTTAATGGTATTATGAAAATAACTGCCTAGGAGGAAACATTTTATTCAGTCAGCAGAAGAAACAGAGAGATACATGGAATAAGAAGCAGCTTCCAAGTGTGGCCCTTGGGGAAAAAAAATGTGAATTTCACCAAATGTGAATTTTAAGGAGCAAATCAGCCAAGCATTTGGGAGCTGAGCTACAAGGAAGCGTAGGACCAGGAAACTCATTTGAGTGATCCAGCAGGAATATTATGGAGAATAGGGAGACAGTGTAAGGACATCATAAGGAGAAAGGACATCAGAACCCTGAAGAATTCAAGACATTAGTCTCTTTGGCCACAAATACTCCCTACCTGTTTGCCTCACTATAAGCAAATTCAGTTTATACCTACCTTTCTTGTTGACCCTTTGGAGAATGCATCTCATGTTTATGAAAGGAATGTTACATAGCTAAGGCTGTTACTATGCTATGTGCCCTTGCTTTGAACTAATCCCATCTACTGCTGATTAATAAAGAAGAGTCTGCCTATGAGGCTTCATGCAAGAATTTTTGCAGTAAAGCATATCTTTTGAAATTAAGTAATAGCTGTCCTCTGAAGGATCTAAACTCTGAGTATAAATTCAAGCTAAAGGTGAGGTAACCCCAAGAGGAGATATTATTGTATTAGAATATTCTTCCTAAATTTCCTCTTGCTTTTTGGGATTTCTTTCTCCTTTACAGAATTATAGAAATACCACAATTTAACAAGTATCCATGAGGTAAGTTATTATATGCATTCTATATTCTAAGGGATAAAGGAAAAGGTATCCATTTAAATAAATGGACACTGACTCTTTGATACCTCAATGCAGGTACTCACCCCGAAGGTGCCCTTTATCCCATCCATCCTTCATCATCTTGTGCTATTTTTCTTATCTATGTCCTCCTGTAAATCTTCTTCAAAGGGTCCATTCACACGCTGGATACATTTCTTTGTCTCCTCCCATTGCATGGGTACTCTAAGAGCACACATATTGTCCATTCATTATTCATTACTCTCATTATGAACGAATAAATGAAAAGCATGTATCAAATACAGGTGCCACTGTGCTAAGTGGCAATACAAATACAAAAAAAAGAGATAGCTTCTGCTCTCAAGAAGTTTACATTCTAACAGTATTCTACTTGATGAAAACTTTTAAGCCACTACTACTGTGTAGTTCTTCACTGGAAATGCATTATAGCCTCTTCATAGCCCTTATGTCCCTCCATTGACCTTTAGGTGACTTAAAAATTTAATTCATCAAAAAATATGGTCGTCTATGAATGGCAGTCACATAGTATCTTTGAAAGAATATTGGCATTGAAAGGGGTGTGCTTTGTTTCAGACGTAATCTTGGCATTTCCCAAATGCATTTCTTCCTACTATGTTTCTCCTATTCAGTTCTAGGCCCAGTTAATTGTTCATCTTTGGTATTCATTTTAGATGGTGTGTGCTAATGCATTAGCTTTATTATAAAGAATTCCACTGAACTACATATTCATACAGTATCCACTAGGCATTCTTGATCCACTTGTTTTTTTCCCTCATGGACTGTTAGGCAGAACCCTTTTGGAACTCTATATATCTCATTTAGGAGACTCTTGAATGATTCAGGATTTGGTATCACATGACAAAATTGCATGAAGTACCTCAGCATCTATGAGGGAGCTTTCTTCTATCTGGATTTTGTGTCATCAAAAGTTAAGCATCAGTCAGAAAAGTTGGTGGAATTTACTACCCTAGTCATTCTCACCTACAATGTATTATGTCTATTCAATTCCCTTGGTTTCTTTTTCCTATGTTTCCCAACAGAAATGGAAACAAAATCTTATGAAGTGTGGCAGGGAGTTCCCAGAGGGCAATCAACTGCTTCTTCTGAAAGCTCTGAACCCTTTGTCAAAAATGAAAGAGATCTTAGAGGTTGCCCGGTTCAACCTTTTGTTTTCTAGTTGAGGAAGCTACTTTATCAAAAGTCAGTAATTAAACACGGATCTTTACTCCAAGGTCAGTATTCTTCTTCTGCTTCTGAGTAAAGTGCTTAGTCTGTTATCTCAGATAAAGAATAAATTAGTATGGAGCCTGGAAATAGGAGCATGGTTGATGGTGAGACAGAAGTCATAGGCTTTGGATGGAAAGAAAATAAGAGTTAGCTTCTGACCCTTGCTGAGAAAAAAATAGGTTGAATAAGTATGATTATAGAGACCTAGGTCTCTTGTTTCTGAGGATGTGGCCTTTGGGAAAGATAAGGCCCAGATGTCAATCTGTGGCAATAAAGTAAGAAACTAAGCTTCACCCTAGAGTGTGTGGTCATGCTTGATAAATATCTAATGAATACGCTTTAGTCGGACCTAACAGTAGAGGGAAAAGCAATTAAGATTTTTCAGGGCACAGAATCACTGATAACTAGATAGGTAGTTTTCTTCATGTCATGGAAGAATATCTGAAGCCCAAGTGAGGAATTCTTGAAGGTCTAATAGGAAAGAGTAGTTTATAGCCCTTCTTGGCTGGGAAATCTTGACAAAAACTGGGATTTGAGGTCTGTGGACATTAAGATGAAGATCATATGACCCCAGATCCAGAGTCGGAACCTCGGAACACAATAGTTCATCACCCCCATTTCACAGATGACAAAACTGAGACCCAGTAAGACTAAGGGTCTTCTCTTTGTTCCTCCTAGAATAGACAGTACTTTGTCTTTCATCTCTGAGCCATTATCTGCATGAAGGTTATCTTGATCCACTTAACTGTCAGTGTGCTGCATCCAAAACTACCTTGTAATATTTTCTAACATGTATTTCTATTTATAATAGAATATATAATTCTATATTATATTCTGTTTATTATATTACATAATACATTTTATATTATATTATATATTATAACAGTTATATGCAACATCATATTTATCTTATGCTATGCATATTTTATTCTATAATTATATATCATTTTTCTTATATTTTACATTTATTCTGTATATATTATAATATATACCTGTCTTCTCTATTATTCTGTAAGGTCCTTTTGAGAAAGGACCATTTCATTATTTGTAATAATTTGCCAAGTCCTAGCGGAGTGCTCGGAACTTCGAAGGTACTGAATAGATACATTTTGATTGATTGTTGAGTGACTTGCCTAAGGTCATATAGGTAGTGAATATTAGGGGTGAAATTTGAACCCAGATCCTCTGATTCCAGAATCAGTCATCTAAGATGAGAGTCAGCAAATAGGGTAGGAAGCATACTGGCTGTTTTTGTAAGGAAGCAAAGAATAATTTTCCTATTTTTTAAATATAATAAAACTTTATTTAGAAATGTCTACAAAGGCAAGGAAGGTGATGGGGTAAGCCAATTTGGCCTACAGGCCTTAGTTTACCCACCCTTAGCTAGGAGATAGTTGCAAGACCCTTTCAGGATGATCTAAAATTCAGAAGAGGATTCTTGTAGCTTCCATAAGTCCATAGCCCTATACTCAGAGATAATACTGAAAAGCCAATTTTATGTTCTGAGTAACCTAACAGCCAAATTGAATCTGTCTGAGGTAGAAATTCAGATCTATACAGAAAACATTAATTATGTACATTATATGTGTGAGCATTGTGCTTAAGAGCTGGCAATACAAAGACAAATTTAAAGAAAAACAAAAACAAACAAAACACAGCACAACTCATTTCCTCTCAGAGCTTCTATTCTGTTGAGGGAGATACAACATATGCACAGATAAATACAAAATAATTGGAGAGTAGAAAGAACACTCACAACAGGGGAATTGGGAAAGTCATGTCTTAGATAGTGGTTCTTGAGTCGCGTCTGGAAGGATGCTGAAGATCCTCAGAGGATGAGCTAAGAGGGGAGTTATACTGGAGGCCTGACATGCAGCCCATGCAGAGTGATGATGGCAGGAGATAGAATGTCGACTTCAGGGAACTTTAGAAACATTCCTAGAAAACCCAGAGTGATCCAACAGCTGATTGGGACCAGGAGAATGAGCAATGCAAAGGGGAGTTCAGATAGGATTAAAAAGTGGTTCTAAGCAAATGACAAGGCTGAACTCTTGATACAGTTGATTGGATGACCAGAGTGCTAGAGGCAGCTAGGTGTGGCTAGAGCACCAGACCTGGAGTCAGGAAGCTTCAGATACTTACTGGCTGTGGAACTCTGGGCAAGTTACTTGACCTCTGTGTGCTTCAGTTTCCTCATCTGTAGAATGGGGATAATAATGGCAGCATTTACCTCACAGGGTTATTGTAAGGATCCAATGAGATAAACTTTGTAAAGCACTTAGCACAATGCCTGGCACAAAATAGGTGCTTAATAAATGCTTGTTTTCTTCTAGGGTACCCTTATTAATTCTGCAACTTTGTAAATTTTCCCTGTGTTATTTTCAACCCCAATTTCCCCTCCAATATCAGCCCTCAAAACCTCTTAAAAGTCCTAAAGGATGGAAATGTGCTCATTTCAAGACCAGCAGGGCAGGGGGCTAATTGAAATGCTACATCTATTCCTGCCGTGAATGAGATGCTTGTTTATACCTCCACATCTCAGTTGAGTTGCCTGCCTGAAGTAGTTGCTCAGTAAGTCTCTGGACTAACAGCTAGTTATTACTTCTGTGACCTAGGGTTAATCGTTCCATCTTTATGTGCCTTCTTTTCCCAGCAGTGTAAAATGAAGGGGTTGAACTTGATGGCTTTTCAGACTTCTTTCAAATCTTAATTCCATGATGATGATGGAATAAATAGCATTAAACAAGGGAGAAGGTAGAATTAATTAACAAGAAATTTATTCATCACCCTGTATCTGTCTGGCACTGTGCTAAGCAATAAAGGTACAAATGCAAAAAGGGATATGATAATGATGATGATAATAATAATAAGTATTAGCTAATATTTATATGCGCTTCTCCTGGGCCAGCCACTATGATAAGCATTTAACATTTATTTCACAGCTCTCAAAGAACTTAGATTTCACTGAGAAAACAGAACATGTTCACATGTATATGTGCAAGCTAGCTTAATTTTGGGAACTTGGGGCTGTAGACAAGGCCTCTTGAAGGAGCTGGAACTTGACTTACTGTTAAAAGAGCTAGGGATTTAAGAGAGGGAGGGCAAGGAAGGAGTGCATTCCAGGCCTGGGTGACAGCCTTTGAGAACGTGTGCAGATGAGGTAAAATGTCAGATATGAGGAAGAGCATGTAGTTCCCATTTAACTGGGGTGCATGAAGGAGAATAACGGGTCATCAGCCTTGAAAAATAGAATGGAACCAGACCTCTAAATACCAAAGATAGGACTCTATCCTAAAGGTTAACGGGAAGTCACTGAAATTTTCTGAGCAGTAAAGCAACATGGTTGAACCTGTACTTTAAGAATATCAGTGTGGGGGTAGAGGCAAGATGGCAGAGTAAAATCAGGGACTTCCCTGAGCTCTCCCTCAAAGCCCTCCAAATACATGTAAAAAAATGACCCTAAACAAATTCTAGAGCTACAGAACCCATAAAATGAGAGAATAAAACAAATCTCCAGCCCAAGACAACCCAGAAAGTTGACAGAAATGGTCTTTTCCACAGAGTAAAGAGTGGAGTGCAGTCTGGTGTGGGTCACACTGGTACAGACAGGCCAGAACAGGCTTTGGGGGCTGAATCATTGGCAACTGTGGCAGTTTTCAGACTTCTCAACCCACAAACACCAAAAAGATCAGTGGGAAAACTCTGTGGGACCTGGGTGAAAGGGGAGCATGTGGTCTAACTGGCTATGGCTACCAGGGTGGTGTGGGAGAAGGGGGTTGGCAACTGTGACTGGCTGTGGCAGCAGCAGCAGCAGTGACAGAGGCTGCTTCCTGAGGTCTGGGCCCACAGATGGTGGGGGATCAAGCATCTGATACAAAATCACTGAAGTCTTGTAGGGTAAAACCATCCCCCCACCCATACTGGAAGCAGAGTTCTACCTTAACAAAAAGTTAGAAAGTGAAGTGTTTGGCTAGGAGGGAGTGTAAACATAGTCAAAGAACTCAGACTATAGATAGAATCTTACTTTGGTGACAAGGAAGATCAATCTATGCAAGCAGAGGAGGACAGCAGAGTCAAACTCCTACATCAAAAGCCTCCAAGAGGAAAATGAATTGGTTTCAGGCAATGGGGGAGCTCAAAAAAGATTTTGAAAATCAAATGAGAGAAGTAGAGGAAAAATTGGGAAAATGAGAGTGATGCAAGAAAATCATAAAACTAGAGCCAACACCTTGCCAAAGGAGACCCAAAAAATACTGAAGAAAATAATATACTAAAAAATACACTCACCCAAATGGCAATAGAAGTCCAAAAAGCCAATGAGGAGAAGAATAACTTAAAAAGCAAAATTGGTCAAATGAAAAAGGAGGTCTAAAAGCTCACTGAAGAAAATAATTTTTTAAAAAAAATTAGAATGGAGCAAATAGAAGCTAATGACAATGAAAAATCAAGAAATTATAAAACAGATTCAAAAGAATGAAAGAAATAAAAGGTGGTGTGAAATATATCATTGGAAAAACCACTGACCTGGAAAATAGATCCAGGAGACAGTTTAAAACTTATTGAACTACCTGAAAGCTATCATCAAAAAAAGAGCCTACACATCATCTTTCAAGAAGTTATCCAGGAAAACTGCCCTGATATTCTAGAATCAGAGGGTAAAGTAGAAATTGAAAGAATCCACTGATTGCCTCTGGGAAGAGATACAAAAGGAAATTCCTAGGAATATTGTAGTCAAATTCAAGAGTTCCCAGGTAATGGAGAAAATATTGCAAGCAGCCAGAAAGAAACAGTTTGAGTATTGTGGAAATACAATCAGGATAACACAAGATCTGGCAGTTTCTACATTAAGGGATTGAAGGGTTTGGAATATGATGTTCTGGAGCTCAGAGAAGTTAGAACTAAAACCAAGAATCATCTACCCAGCAAAACTGAATATAATCCTTCTGGGGGAAAATAGATATTTAATGAAATAGAGGACTTTCAAGCATTCTTGCTGAAAAGACCAGAGCTGAATAGAAAATTTGACTTTCAAACACAAGAATCAAGAAAAGCACAAAAAGGTAAACAGGAAAGAGAAATCATAAGAGAAGTATTAAAGCTGAATTGTTTACATTCCTACATGGAAAGATGGTACTTGTGACTCAGCATTAGGGAAAACTTTCTCAGTATTAGGGAATTTGGAGGAGAAAGAGAGAGACAGAGACAGAGACAGAGAGGGAGGGAGATGGCACAGGGTAAGTTTAATATGAAGGGATGATATCTAAAAATAAAATTAAGAGGATAGAAAGGAATATATTGGGAGAAGAAGAAAGGGAGAAATAGAATGGGGTAACTTATCTCACATAAAAGAGACAAGATAAAGTTTTCACAATGGAGAGGAAGAGGGGGAAAGTGAGAAGGAATGAGTGAACCTTACTCTCATCGTATTTGGTCCAAGGAGGGAATAACATAAACATTCAACTGGGTATCTTACTCTACAGGAAAGTAGGGGGCAAGGGGATAAGAATGTAGGGGGATGGGAGAAGGAATGGCAGATTGGAGGAAGGGGGTAGTCATTTAGAAATATTTGGAAATGTTTTAGAAAAGCAACAAGGTCAAAGGACAAAGTAGAATAATGGGGGAATGGGATAGGATGAAGGGAAATATAGTTTTCACAACATGACTATTATGAAAATGTTTTACATAACTACACATGTACAACCTATATCGAAATGCTTCCTCCTCAATGGGGGTGCATGGGAAGGGAAGAAGGGGAGAATTTGGAACTCAAAATTTTAAAAACAAATGTTAAAAATTGTTTTTATATGCAACTGGGAAATAAGATATACAGGCAATGGGGTATAGAAACCTTATCTTGCCCTTCAAGAAAGTAAAAGGGTAGGGGATAAGAGGGAGGGAATAATAAAAGGGAGGGCATAATGGGGGAAGGGTTAATCAGAATACCATCTCAGGGTAGTGGGGAGGTGAAAAGGGGGAAGAAAATTTGAAATTCAGAATCTTGTGGAAATAAATGTTGAAAACTAAAAATAAATAAGCAAATTTAAATCTTAGAAAAGAATATCAGTGTGTCAGTTATGGGAAGATTGGATTAAAGAAAGGAAAGATTTGAGGAAATGAGATCAATTGGGAACCTATTGGAACAGTACAGACCAGAGGTGATAAAGGGCTGTTCTGGGGTGACTGGGGAATGAGCACAAAGAAAAGAGTGCAACAACATGGCACAATGGACCTGGAATTAGGAAGTTTTGTTATTTAAACTTAAAATAAATTAATGTTTTAATGAAATTAAAAATAAGGAAGACATAAATTATTGTCTGTATTTGGGAACAGAGTGAGGCCTCAGAGGCAAAGTAATTTATCTAAGGGAGCAAGCACAAAACTGGGATTTGAATCCAAATATTCAGAGGTCATTTTCCATAACAGCATGTTGATTCTGCAAGATGGTGGCCAGAAATACATGGGTCCTGAGATTATTTAGACCCTTTGTATGTTTAATCACCCCAAAGTTTTCGCAGAAGGAATAGTTCTATTGCTAGTGGAATCTAACAAATAGATTTCATATCCTTTGAGCTTTATTTCTGAGTTTTTTTCATTTAATGCTATGTTTCATTTCAGAAGAGATAATGCTAGCAACCTTCCATGTCAGAGGCAAAATTCGAATTGTTTTCTCCATATTGATGATAGATTTGTACTGTTTCTTCCACATTTTTTTTCATTCAGACCCCCATAGAGACAACAGCAAATATCTGTGAGACAACCGGTCAGGGTAAAGGGTGTATAATCTGTGACTGTGAAAATAAAATAGAAATCATTTGCCCATATGTATATTGGCTCCAGGACTTTAGCTGACTGAATCCTAACAATCTGATTTAAATGGTAATATGACTTTAATTCAGTAATTCAATATGAATGTATTAATCCCCCAGTATGTGCAAAGCACCATGTAAGATGCTGCAAATACAAAGATGAGAATTAGCACAGTACATGTGCACAAATAATTTACAATCCAATACTGGTGTGTGTGTGCATATATATAATAAATATATATATGTTCACAAATAAGTATGAACAAAGCGAAATGTAATGAGGGCAAAAGAGACCTTCTTTAGTTCTTTGTCTTGCCTTACTTATGTGTTCATCCTTAATTTTCTTTTTATATATATACATTTATTTATTTAACTTTTTACATTGATTTTCACAAAATTTTGGGTTCCAAATTTTCTCCCCATTTATCCCCTCCCCCACCCCAATACACAGAGCATTCTAATTTCCCCTATCATCAATCTGCCCTCTCTTCTATCATCCCTCCCTTCTCTTGTCCCCATCTTCTCTTTTGTCCTGTAGGGTCAGATGACTTTCTATCCCCCATTAACTGTATTTCTTATTTCCTAGTAGCAAGAACAATACTAAACAGTTGTTCCTAAAACTTTGAGTTCCAAATTCTCCCCATCCCTCCCTCCTCACCCGTTCCCTTTGGGAAGGCAGGCAATTCAATATAGGCCATATCTGTGTAGTTTTGCAAATGACTTCCCTGATAGTCGTGTTGTGTAAGACTAACTGTATTTCCCTCCATCCTATCCTGCCGCCCATTGTTTCTATTCCCTCTTTTGATCCTGTCCCTCCCCAAGTGTTGACTTCAAATTTCTCCCTCCTCCCATTGCCCTCCCTTCCATCATCCCCCCCACCCTGCTTATCTCCTGCTCCCCCACTTTCCTTTATGGTAAGATAGGTTTTCATACCAAAAAGAGTGTGCATTTTATTCCTTCCTTTAGTCGAATGTGATGAGGGTAAACTTCATGTTTTTTTCCTAGCTCTCCTCTTTTTCCCTCCACTAAAAAGTCTCCTGCTTGTCTCTTGAATGAGATATAATTTCCCCCATTCCATTTCACCCTCTCTCCTGCCAATACATTTCTCTCTCACTGTTTACCTTAATTTCTTTTAAGATATGGTCCCATCCTATACAATTCAGTCTGTGCTCTCTGTCTCTGTATGTGCATGCATGTGTGTATGTGTGTGCATGCACACGTGTACATGTGTGTGTGCGTGTGTGTGTGTGTGTGTATGTGTGTGTGTGGTCCCACCAAATACCCAGATACTGAAAAGTTTTAAGAGTTACAAATATTGTCTTTCCATGTAGGAATGTAAACAGTTCACCTTTGGTAAGTCCCTTATGACTTCTCTTTGCTGTTTACTTTTTCATGCTTCTTCTCCTTTTTGTGTTTGAAAGTAAATTTTCTTTTCAGCTCTGGTCTTTTCATCAAGAATGCTTGAAAGTCCTCTGTTTCATTGAAAGACCATATTTTCCCCTGAAGTATTATACTCAGTTTTGCTGGGTAGGTGATTCTTGGTTTGAGTCCTAGTTCTTTTGACTTCTGGAATATCCTATTCCACGCCCTTCGATCCCTTAATGTAGAAGCTGCTAGATCTTGAGTTATCCTGATTGTATTTCCACAATACTGGAATTGTTTCTTTCTAGCTGCTTGCAAGATTTTCTCCTTGACCTGGGAGTTCTGGAATTTGGCCACAATGTTCCTAGGAGTTTCTCTTTTTGGATCTCTTTCAGGTGGTGATCGATGGATTCCTTCAATACTTATTTTGCCCTCTGGTTCTAGAATATCAGGGCAGTTTTCCTTGATAATTTCACAAAAGATGATGTCTAGGCCCTTTTTTGATCATGGCTTTCAGGTAGTCCCATAATTTTTAAATTGTCTCTCCTTGATCTATTTTCCAAGTCAGTTGTTTTTCCAATGAGATATTTCACATTCTCTTCCATTTTTTCATTCTTTTGGTTTTGTTTGGTGATTTCTTGGTTTCTCAGAAAGTCATTAGCCTCCATCTGTTCCATTCTAATTTTGAGAGAACTATTTTCTTCAGTGAGCTTTTGAACCTCTTTTTCCATTTGGCTAATTCTGCTTTGAAAGTATTCTTCTCCTCATTGGCTTTTTGAACCTCTTTTGCCAATTGAGTGAGCCTATTTTTCAAGGTGTTATTTTCTTCAGCATTTTTTTGGGTCTCCTTTACCAAGGTATTGACCTGTTTTTCATGCTTTTCTCACATCTCTCTCATTTCTCTTCCCAGTTTTTCCTCCGCCTGTCTCACTTGATTTTCCAAATCCTTTCTGAGCTCTTCCTTGGCCTGATCCCACCAGACATCCATCTCAGATGTCTGGGATACAGAGGCCCCAACCTCCATGTCTTTCCCTGATGGCAAGCATTATACTTCCTCATCAGAAATGAAAGGAGGAAGTAACATCTGTCCCCCAAGAAAGTAGCTTTCTAATGGTCTTATTTTTCTTCCCTTTTCTGGGCATTTTCCCAGTCAGTTACTTGCCTTCTGAGATTTCTCTGCACCCCTGCCTAGATCTGCCCAGCTAGTGCTTGGGGTCTGAGATTCAAACGCTGCTTCCCAGCCTCAGGGCTTTCAGTGGCAGGCGGGGCTGGTATTCAATGTGAGCTTAAGTTCTGGTGCTCAGGTGGGGGCAGGGCCATCTCCCAGGCTCAGTTCCCTCCGGGGGTTTATGCACTGACCTTTGGTAATGGCCCTGAGCTCCTGCCTGTGCCGGGAGTCCTGGGCCACCACTGCCTCTGCTGCTGCCTCTGCCTCTGCCTTCCGAAGGGGCCTGAGTCACGGAGACACACTGCTCCCCTCTTGGCCAACCCAGAAGTCTCTCTCACTGACCTGTAGTGCCTGTGGGCAGAGGGACCTTCGTGGCCGCCGGAGGTTCCGTCCTTGAAGCCTGCTCAGATCTGCTCCTCTGGGGCTGTGTGTCCAGGGCAGCACAAGGATGGGCTCTGCTGTCTGCAGCGTGATGGACCCCTGGGGATGGCTTTCCAGGGCTCTCTGGAATGGAAATCTTTTCCACTGTGTTTCTGTGTGGCTTGAACTGCTCCAGAATTTGTGGGGAGTTCTTTTTACAAGAAATTTATGGGCTGTGGGTTCGGAGCTAGCATACAGTGAGTCTTTCTACTCCGCCATCTTGGCTCCTCCCCCCAATCCTTCATTTTCGAAGAAGACCATGACATTAGGGAAATGACAACATGACATATAGTTGACTGTTTTGAGTGAGGGAGGGCTGTGCAAGGTCACCAGCCTGACTTTCTACTCTTGAGCCATCTGGATCCAATGACAGGAAGGAAGGAAGGAAGGAAGGAAGGAAGGAAGGAAGGAAGAAAGAAAGAAAGAAAGAAAGAAAGAAAGAAAGAAAGAAAGAAAGAAAGAAAGAAAGAAAGAAAGAGAGGGAGGGAGGGAGGGAGGAAGGAAGGAAGGAAGGAAGGAAGGAAGGAAGGAAGGAAGGAAGGAAGGAAGGAAGGAAGGAAGGAAGGAAGGAAGGAAGGAAGGAAGGAAGGAAGGAAGGAAGGAAGGAAGGAAGACCTAGCCATTAAACCACAAGTTAAATTAGCAGCTTCTGGCCATCAAAAATTACCTTCCTTTGGAGAGGAGAAAGAGAGTGAGAGAGAAAGGGAAAGGACACTTGGAAGGAGAGTTAATCAGGCCAGGCATGGGCCACAGTTTGGAGGAGTCTAAGGGGCACTCTCCCAGGGAATGTGATCATGATCATTGCTACCCTGCTGATAGGAGAAAAGAAGCTCAAGATGACTGAGTAATGGAGATTTAGGGAGTGTAGACTCTCATTTGAGGAGTGATACCTCATCATAATATATAAAAGCAAGCCATGAGAGCAGCCTGTCCCTGCCTATCTCCCCTCTTTGTCTCTGTCTCTCATCTCTCCCTCTGTTCTTTTCTCCCTCTCTGTTTCTCTCCCTGCTATAGCTTCTCTGCTGTATCTTCAGAGATCTTTAATGAAGATCATCTTATTGTTGCAAGCAAATGGCTTAAGAATGAAGTCTTCAGTGATTTGTGCAGTGACATATCACTTTTCTCAGCTGATTAATTAAAATAGCTCATGAAAGCCAGCTGATTTACTGAGAGCTCACCAGCACCAGTGAATCCAAGAGCCTATCATATTGATGTTCACTAATATTAGAGTTAAATCACCGAGCAGTGAATCTTTTGATCTGTGGATAGTCACAGGCTTCTAGGAAGGTTCAGAGCTTTCAAAAGAAGCACACGCGTGCCCTTTGGGAACCTCCTGACTTCACAGGATTTGTTTCTATTTCTATTGGGAAACACAGGGAAAAGAAACCAAGGGAATTGAAGAGACACAAAACCTTATAATCCTAATGACATCTATTTGGATGAAAGATTTATTTCAACCATTCAACAATTTAAACAGCTTTTTTTCATTATTATTTAGCTATTACTCAGCACTTTATGAAATCATACTGTCCTTCTATGGCTCCCTAGAGACAAGGGAAATGCTGTTATGAGTAGACTTTCATAACACACAGATCTTTTTTTTTGCTCTCCATTTCTTGGACCTCATCCATGGTGAGGTCTAATTAGGCTACTTAGTACCCGGTCATTATATAATCATAAAATACCACAAAGTGTGGGGAAGCAGAAGTAGAAAAGAGAAAGTAGGAAGGTACAAACCTAAAGTAATATAAAACCACAGGTAGGATTAGATTTGGCACAGATTCACAGTATTTCACATCAGGTACCTTAAAATGAAAGAAAAGGAGTGTTCTTTAGGGGAAGCAGGGAGAAGGGAGTGGACACTGCATTGTCAGCTGGAGTACAGGAGAGAGAAACAGAGAAATTTTGTCACCTTAAGGATACACCTACATGCAGAAAATGTTCAACCATTTTCATCAAAATGACAGCTCAATTCAAATAGCTACTAAATAAAGGGACAAAATTCATTTAGGTTCATTGTTAAGATAATTAAAATGGCTAATTCATTAATTCTATTTAGAGATAAGAAATGGCATCTTTTTTTTCCTTCCTTGTTTTCTTCTTTCCCTTCCTCCCTCCCCACCCAAAATGCCTACTTCTATAGGGTCCATTACACTTGCTGTTGAGATGTCATCACTAAATCAAAGACCCTCACACCTCAAGGAACTTATAGGCATCTTCTCTTTCTCACTTCCATCCTTTTCTCAAGGATGCTGCCATTCTTCCAGTAACATAGATGTATTCCCTAGGATTTATCTTTAACTCTCCCCTCTCACTTACCTTTCCCTGCATCCTGTGGTGCTGCGACACTAAGCAACATAAGTAGACCTCAACATGGATGAGGTCCAAGATAGTGGATGTTAAGACACTGTGGTAAGTTTAAAGTGCTATATAAATGCTAGTATTATTATGATTACTGTTAGCTTCCAGTATGACAATGACTTCATCATTTGTGCTTTCTTCCACTCCTGCTGAGCTCAAAAAAAAATGTTTCTGCATGCAAAGGTATGCTGGTAAATGTTCAACAACCAGACTCTCTGGGAAAGTGTATGTACCCTTATAAGTTTTATTCGTATTATTAACCCTTTTTAAAGTCAAAATAATCAATAAGAAATCAAGCCCTGATTTGAAGCGATTGCTGATTTGGGGAGTATAAATGCTCATGCTGCAGATTTAACAATCTGCTCTCTCAAACCAGTTAGAGATTTTGCCAGAATACCCCAGGATTCTAATGAGCTGTCACATCTCCGTGATTTCACCTAACATCTCTTTCTTCTGTCCTCTTCTCTGTGTTGTTATTCAGTTGTTTTTCAGTCTTGTCTGACACTTGTGACCCCATTTGGGGTTTTCAAGGCAGAAATATTGGCGTGGTTGGCCATTTCCTCCTGTAGCTCATTTTATAGATGAGGAAACTGAGGCAAACAGGGTTAAGTGACTTATCCAGGGTCAAACAGCTATTAAATGTCTGAGGCCTGATTTGAACTCAATTTGAACACATTAAGAAAAGAAAAAGAAACATTATAAATTTAAATATTTTAACTTAAATACAAAATAAGAACAGGAAAAGTATCATCATGTGAGCAGTAGAATGTAAGAGAGGATTCAAAATATATAGCAATGAATTTTCATTTCAAGAAAGGCTGTCTAGTAAATACTACATATTGAGTTCAGAACTGTCCATCTTTTATTTTCTTCCTTGTAAATTTTCTTTTGTTCTTTGCTGGGCACTTTTTACTTTGTTCATTGCTTCCTCTTCTCCCCCAAGAAGATATAATTAAGCATGGACACATGTGTGTATGTATGTACATGCATGTTTATACATGTGTATATATACATGCATATATGCACATGAATGCATATATACATATACACCCAAATATGTATGCATGTACACTTATATATACACATATATACTTAGATATCTATCATCATACTCATATATAGACATATACATTTATATGCTTCTACATAAGATTCATTTGTCCCAATTTCATTTGTTTTTAATGACACAACCACATTTTATCTCCCTCCTACTCCATCTCTTCTAATTGAGAAAATGAACAAAGAGAAAAAAATAAAAAGAGAACCCCATTACAAACATGCATGGTCAAGTGAAATAACTTTCCACACTGGTTATGTCTAAAAAAAAGTCCCATTCTGCACCCTACCTCTATCGCTTCTTTGTCATTGTCATGGGTGGCAAGCATGTTTCATCATGAGGCTTCTGGAGCTGGAGCTGGCCATTGCATCAATCAGTGTTCTTAGAGTTCTTAGATCTTTTTGTTTCCATATGTATGAGTCCCTTCCCCATACTTTGATGTCTTTAGGGTACAGTTTGATAGTGGCATTTCTGGGTCAATGGGCATGCACAATTTAGTAATATGGGAGGTATAATTCCAAACTGCTTTCCAGAATGGCACTTAATATCTCCACCAATAGTACAATAGTTTATCTGTTTTCTCACATAGTCCCTCCAACTTTTGTCATTTTACTTTTTTTGGAGAGGGTGTCTATTTGCCAATCTAGTGGAACCTCAATTTTCTTTAATTTTTGTTTCTCTGATCATTAGAATGATAAGGAACATTCTTTCATGTGGTTATTGATAACTTTGAAATCTTCCCCTGAAAATGATCTAGGTTTACCCTCAAGCCATTTATCATTTGGGGAATGGTTCTTATTCTTATCATTGTGTTATTTATTTATGAAAGTACAATAAATGACATGTCCATCTATGATTAATTCTAGCAATGGTAGCAAAACAAAAGTCCCTCTGTCTTTGTCCTTGACATTTGTGTATTAGCTAAACGCATCAAGGAGCAGAATGGATTTATGGTTGTTGGGTCATTTCAGTTGTGTCTGACTCTTCATGATGCCATTTGGGATTTTCTTGGCAGACATACAGAACTGGTTTGCCATTTCCTTCTCCTATCATTATATAGATGAGGAATTGAGGCAAGTAGAGTTAAATGACTTACCCAGGGTCACACAGCTGGTAAAGATCTGAGTCCAGATTTAATCTCAGGCCTTCTTGACTCTAGATCTTATGCTCTATCCACGGTGCCCCCTAGCTGTCCCGGGATGGATTTATGATATAATTTTAAACTAAAACTATTACATTTTCATAATTCTATTAAAAACTTTCCTATAATTAATTGGTCACATGCTTATGGTTTTCTCCCTACTCCAACGTGGATTTTTGTATACTTTAATAATAAGTCTCACATGAGCCTTGGATTCAAATTTTAATTGCCACTCACTATTTACATGACTTTGGCAAAGGCAAATCTTTTAACATGTCTAGACCTCAAGGGACTTTCTCAACCATAAAATAAAGTTGGGCTAGATAACGTTAGAAAGCCCCTTTCAACTCTAAATCTATGTTTCCATGACCTCCCTCTAAAAAGTCCCCACCCCCCAAAATAGAATTGTCTCAATCAAGGGTCATCCAATGAATTTTTTTTTCCATACTCTAGTTCAAATAATACTGTATTTCTGTGTAGCAATACATTGTCCACTCTTTGGCACTTAGTTAGATAGGTATCTTTTATCTTCTCTTTCTAAAACAAAACCCACTGCCATATCTAATACTTATTGTTAGATTTGAATGTTGATTTTTTAAAATTGGTTTTAAATTAGAAAAACTTTCTATTTAAAAGAAATCAAAGAACGTATGAAACTCCAGGAAAACAAAATAAAGGTGGGTGAAATGTTTAATCTTCTCAGCAAAGGCACTTATAACTTGAAGGCAGAGTAGTGTAAGGGGAGCACCTTAGACTTGGAATCAGTAGAGTTGGATTCTTGCTCCAGTTCTCCCTCTCTTTATACAATTGTGCACAATGCATTTAGCTTGTCTCAGCTACACTTCATTATTTGCAAAATAAGGTGATTGGGTGACCTGTAAAATTCCTTTTCTCTCTACAAAAACAATTAGGCTTTGGGCAATTATATGTACCTAAAGTTTTAAAATGTCCTTTGTCCAAAATCTTGTAGGTAGATTGTAGAAATATTATTATCCACATTTTAAATATGAGGAAGTTGAGACTCAGAGAGTTTAAGTGACTTGTCCAAAGAACTGCAAATTCATAACCTTAGAAATCAGTCCAGCCTTTTCATTTTACATATGAGGAAAGTGAGGCCTAGAGATAATTGATTTATCCATGTTCCCCATGTATAGCTAGAATTCAAACACAGATCTTCTGACTTTAGCTTTAGTGCTCTTTCAGCTATACTACAGCCAAAGCAGACAAAATATGGAATCAGGAAGGCAGAACCAAGGACAATATGGGATTGGCATAGATCTATGAAAATAGTGTCAAGAGGCTAACTGCCCTCTATTACCCTACCCCAAAGGAGCTTGTAAAAAATGCCAAGCTCAAAAAACAGGTTTTTGTCTTATTTTGATTTTTTTTTTTAATATATCTGTGTTTAGGGCCAGAAGAACAAGAAATAGACACATATCTTGAGGTAGATGGTGTCATGTTAATAGATGATAGAGAGAAGCAATTCCATTTTCTCATCATAGAGAAGCTCTTCAGAGAGAAAAGGGTAGAAAATACATAAAAGAAAGTTGCTGTCAGTCATTGGTATCGGACCTGAAGTTCTTACTAATAGGGATTGCTAAATCTGATGGATTCCTTAAGTTCAGGAGTTCTGAGCTATAATGGGCTATGATGATCAAGTGTCTCATTAAGTTTGTTACTAAGTAGAATAGGGGGTAGGAAGAGGGGATTGTCCACCAGCCTGCTGAAGGAGAAGCAAAGTGTTCCAGGTGAGAAACAGAGAGGGAAGATCAGCAGTGGGAACCGGCCCTAAGTGACTATGGCACCTCCAACCTAGGAAATATAGGGAGAGAGAAATAAAGAGACACAGACAGAGAGAGAGTGGGAGGGAGGGAAGAAGAGAGAGAGAGAGAGAGAGAGAGAGAGAGAGAGAGAGAGCGCCCTGAGGACAGGAGAGGATTGAGAAAAGTGGACCAGATTTAGTCATTAAGAGATCATTGGTATCTCCAAACTCGCTTTATTTTTTTCTTTTCTTTTTAGCAGGGTTTCCAGTCTAATAGATCAGAGGAATGTCATAAACATAATATCCATGGATCTCCACAAGGCACTTGACAAATTCTTTCATGATGTCCCTGTGGACAAGACAGATAAATGTCTGTAAGATGATAGTACAGTTAGGTGGATTAGTAATTAGAGTGTTGAATAATGGATTAATGTCAGCCTGAAATATTTCTAGCAGGATGCTATAGGTTTCTGTTCCTGGCACTCTTCTTTTCCGTTTTTATCAGTGACTTGGTTGAACGCACGCATGACATGTTTATCAAGGCTGAATATAACAAGAAGCTGGGAGGGATAGCTAATATTTTGAATAACATGGAGTTCAGAAAGAGCTCACAGGCTCCAATAATAAGCCCAATAAAAAAATATAAAATAAGTATTACTGAAAAGTTTGGCACTCGCATTAAAAAACATGCCACCATTAAAGGATGAAAAAACCTTTGCTAAAGCATAGCACATGTGAAAAAGATGGAAGTTTTATGTTAATGTAAGCCCAACGTCAAGCAAGCTGCTTCAAATAAAAACCAGCATTAATTAATCACCAACTGTGCAGCAGATCTTTCTAGATACTCAAGTTAACAAAGTGAAATGGAAGCACAAAAATCTAGTGTGACCTGAAGCTGTTGAGAACATCATGGTCCATAAGTGTAGGGAGGTAACATTCCCACTCTGCACTATTTATCAAGCCACATCTATATTAGTATGCTAATTTTTTGGCATCATATTTTAAGAGTGATAGTGACAAGGAGGAATGTATACAAAATAGGGAAACCAATTTGTGTGTGTTAGAGGAGAGGGATGGGATGGAATGTGACATATTATAGAAGAATGGAATGAATGAAATGAGGATATTCCTTATGAAAATTAAAAGACAGAATCAGAGAATTTCATAGCTGAAAGGAATCATACCCATTAACATACCCATTAGATCATTCAACCTTTGCTGGAAGAGCTCCCCTATTGGGAAGTCTGTTTCTTCACAAGGTAGTGTGGTCTGCTTTGGGTTTATCACTAATAGTTAGGAAAGATTTCCTAACATCAAACCTAAATTTATCTTTTCGCAACTTCTATCCATTTGTCTTCCTTTTGCCCTCTGAGCCAAAACAAAAAAAGTCTAATCCATGGTCATTGTATAATCCTTCGAATATCTGAATACAGCTCAAATCTCTCAAGTCTTTTTCAGTCTAAATATTACCAGCTACTTTGACCAATCCTTACCATGCACTGTGAAACCTTTCGCTATTCTGGTTGCCCTGTGGAAGTTTTCATGCTTGTCAAAGTTCTTCCTAAACTCTGGAGACCAGAAATGAACATTGTATTCCAGTTTTGGTCTGGCCAGTGGACTACTACTGGAAACTATGCCTTTCATTGCAATTCAAGATCCTATTAACTTTATATTCCATTCCAAATTTCCACCATTCATAAATATTAAGGTTACAATTTGCTAAATTTTTCCCCTAAAGATATCTCTTCTATATCTCTTACATATGTATATGCCTGTGAAGTTTTTTTTTTTTTTTAACCCAATACCTGACACTAATTCCAATCTTATTGTATTTAGATCAGTGTTTTTTTAAGTCTCATCTTTTGGGATACCAGCTATGTCATCCTTTTTATTAGCTTTCCCTCCCAGTTTTGTATTACCTGAAAATTTGATGAGCATGATATTGATGGTAAAAATGTTAATCAACCCAGGACATAGCAAAGAAACTCTCTTAGAGACCTTCTTACAAGTTGATATTGAAGCATTGGAGATTTCTCTCTGAATCCAGTCCTTTAACCAGCTCTAATTATATCCAGGTATGCTGTGATCTACATTTCTTCATCTTTCTAGCAAGAGTAGTATCGAATACTTTATGTAACACTTTGCTAAAATCTAGTTAGATAATACTCCCTTGACTAAGCAATGTGTTAACTCTGTCCAAAAAAGAAAAAAGGAGTGTTTGTCAGCATGGTGGGTGTTTACAGAAACCATCTTTATTCTCTGGGATCCCTACTTCCTTTTGCAAATGATCACTAGCCATCTATTTAATAATAAAGTCTTACAATTTCACCAGAAACTGAAGTCAAATTCACTGACCTACAGTTTGCAGAAACTGTCTTCCCCTTTTGAGAAAATTAGGATAACGTTTGTTTTTCTGCAGTCTTGAAATACTTCTCAGATTTAGCATCAGTCATCTGAATGGCCATCACATGGAAAGGACGTGATAAATATTTTGTGCTGGTTCAAATAAAAACTACCTTAGAAAGTTCTTTCTGATGAGAAACAGTATGTTCCTCTGTATCTTTGGCCCAATTAAAAAATATTCTAGAATGAAATAGATTTCTTAATTAAGTAGTGATCTCTCTATTGGTATAATTGTCAGTGATAGAGTAGGAGGGATTTGCGTAAACTGGATGACCTCTAAGGGCCACTGATGCTGGCATTCTAGGATTCTGTGGTCCGTAAGAAATGAAAAGGGGAATTGTTTATTACTCTTCTTACTCTTTGGTGTAGCAAGATTTAAACTAGCTTCATAAAGTAGCATATTAGTGACAGTCTTGATAATGGTTATTTTCAGTGCAGATTGAAGCTACAGCACATGTAATTATAGCATATGCTACCCCCAAAACCTCTGAGAAAATACATATCTATAGTAAGGTTACACTCTAGATTGCTGCAGATGCTTCTAGGGCCAAAAAAATATTTTTTATGAAAAATTGTCAGATTTGGAATTGAATAAAGCTGGGCTTCAGCAGATTCTTAGGTTAAATAAAGAGTCACAAAACCAAATATAGATATGGTATTCATTATGTAATTTGATTAGCACAGTTAAAAGCCTTAACCTTTGCATTCTCATTTCATATTAATCCCTTTCATGCACACCCTAATCCAGTAAAATTGATCTGCCAGCAGTTTCCTGTAAATGACATTCTTTCTCCTGTTTTCATGCCTTTGAAAAATGGACCCCCATATCTGGAATGTTCTCCCTTCCCTTCCCATCTCTACTTCCCAACATCCCTAGCTTCCTTTAAAGTAGAACTTAGATGATCCCGTCTATATAAGCCTCTCCTTATTCCCCTTTTTAGTAGCACCCTCTTCCTCATGAACTTTACAATATGCTGTATATATTTTATATTTGCTTATTTGTGTGCATGTATCCTCTCTCCCTCTCCTCCTACCCCCAACATAGAACATAAGCCTTTTGAGGATAAGGGCTGCTGCACAATAGTTTTTTTATTACCATCACCTAGCACAATACTTGCGTACTCACAACATTGTATTATTCTCAAGAATTAAGGGATATTAAGGGAGTTGGTAGACTCCTGCATGCATATACATGTACATATATATATATACATGTACATGCACATGTACATGTTTGCATATGTATGTATATATTGCAAGTGTAAGTTACATACAATTCACCAAAGACTTAGGTATGTTCATGTGATTTTAAATACAACATATTAGGAGGCTTATAGCATGCTATCATAGTAGGAAATTCATAAATGTTTGCTGAATTTAATTAAATTGAATCTTAACAAATTTGTACCATCATAAGACGTAGGGCAATAAAGAACCTCAGAAGTCATCTAGGCCAACTCTTACTTTTTTACAGAGGAGGAAATGAGAGATCCAGGGAAGCAGTGTCCAGGATCACACAGGGATTAAGTATTAGAGGCAGGCTTTGAACTGCAGTCCTCTGATTCTAAGGCTAGTACTGTTTCCACTGTAACACCTTTTTGTGGGAATTGTTGAATCTGGTTGAAATGATTACATTAGAAAAAAGCATATTCTAAATCCACAGGCTCTAGAGACAGAATTGGATGCCGATATCCTCTAAAGGGTAATAGTTTCTGAAGTGGTATGTCAGGAACATACCACACCTATCTACACTTAAGCCCCTCGTTGCTGTATCTCTAAGGTATTATTGCTATTTTGCTGGATGATTTGGGTAATAGAGGAGCTGGGTGAGAAGTCAAAGGAAATAAAAGATAATTATTCCCTGATATCAAGACTAATAAACTGAGAGGCAGAACATTAGAGAACAAAAAAAAGGGGCCATGAGTAGGAAAGCCAAGTTCCAGGCCCAGGTCACCTTAAGCATATCGCTTAATCTCTCTGTGTCTCATTTCCTTCATTTATATAAAATGAGAATCAAACTTCGGTTAATGAGCTTCTTTCCAGAATTTATACTCATCACACAGCCTTTAAGAAGATAGAGCCACAAGAAAGAGCTTTTACAATGGAGGGGAAGCGGGAGGGGCGATGAAAGGGAATGAGTGAGTCTCATTCTCCTAGAATTTGACTTGAGAGAATAACACACACACAGTTGTGTATGGAAATCTATTACAGCCTGCAGGAAGGTGGGGGTGGGGGAAAGAGAATGGGGAAGGGAATAGGAGAAGGAGGATAATGGAAGGGATGATAGATTGGGGTAAGGGGTAATCAGAAGTCAACGCTGTTGTGGGGGAACAGGTCAAGGGAGAGAATGGTAAGTGGAGGTCAGGGTGGGTCAGGGAAATGTGGTTAGTCTTTCACAACATAACTATTATGGAAGCGTTTTGCATGGCTATACATGTATGACCTATATTGAATTATTTACTTTCTCAAGGATTGTGGAGTGAGAAGGAAGGAAGGGAGATAATGTGGAACTCAAAGCTTTAAAACTGAATGTTAAAAATTGTTTTTGCATGCAACTGGGAAAAAAGATGTATAGATAATAGGGTATAGAAATCTTTTTTGCCCTGCAGAATGGGAGATTCTGTGAGATGGAAGCAGGGGGAATGATAGAAGAAAGGAAAGACTGGAAGAAGGGATAGGATGGGGTACACACTATCCTGGGGTGGGGGTGGGAGAGATGGGAAGAAAATTTGGAATTTTAATTCTTGTGGAAGTCAATGTTGAAAACTGAAAAATAAATAAATTAAATATTTTTAAAAATTAAAATAAAAAGAAATCCAGAAAAAAGAATATGAAGCCTCTACTGTGCTATGCCAAGAATTTGTGAATTTAACAATGTTAATTTAACACAAAAATCCTATTGATAATGTCTAATTTCTATTTTTTCTTATCCTATATTCACTAACAAATTTTTTGATTCATAATTTGGTGGAGTTGGTTTTGTGCTTATTTTAGTAAATCAAATTAGCATTCTCTTTGACTTAAGTTGATTGTGTAAAGCCCAGAGCGCTGAAAAATGTCTCTTAAATAGATGACTTGAGAGAGACATTGTAGCATAATGTGTTAATGCCTACCTGGTCTCAGGGTTAGCAAGATCTAGATTCATGTCCCAGTTCTGACATAGACTTACTATGTGACCTTGGACAAGTTACTTAACCTGTCACTGTTCCAGGTTATCCTAAGACATTAAGTTGCAGCAAAGATACTGGCTGAGGGAAATAACTTATTCAGGATTTCTCTAAAATTCTGATACTATCAGTCAATAACTATTCATTGAAGGATGAAAAGATCTCCTGCTTTGCTTGCTTTCCTTTTCTAATAATTCTCCTCAACCTGATCTATGTATGTATCTATTTATGACAATATGGAAGATTATTCCCATGAATACGCAGGGGTTGTCATAGTATGGTCCAAGGGCCAGATTTGGCCTGCCACCTGTTTTTGTGTGGTTTGAGAACTTGAGTGGTGAAATATCATTATCATCATATATAAGTATACATATATACATATATTCTATTATATAATTTATAGTGATAATAATATATAATCATATATCACATAATTAGTTTATTAGAGAGATACAGTTCAAAGTTCCACAAAAGGTTAAAGAGAAAAAATCTACCTATCTACATGTATATGTAATATTTGTTTGCATACTGTATGTGTTCATATTATATATATATATGTTTGTGTATTATATTTTCCATACATATACAACATATTGTATATGTTTACATGTCTATAGTATATGTATATGTGGATAGGTTTTTTTCATATTTACATAGAACTTTGAATTACATCTCTCTAATCCACCTATTATGTAAAATTGTATATAGTTTTGTGTGGTTATGTCATAGTCTTCTGGAGGCATATATTATATCTAAACTAAACTTTTTATCTTCTCTAATATCTAGTATTCAGAGGGCACTTAATAGATGCCTATTTGTTGAATGGACATTGAACTATAGTGGCAGTACAAAAAACAAATGGATGCTGAAACAAAATTCATTCCTGTCACTTTGCAAAGTTATCTTGGTTCTCCTTTAGCCTGGGGGAAAGTAGCATCATCCTAACAGTACAGACCCCAGTTATTCATAAAGTCTAGGGGCATTCTTCCTCCTTTAAAAATGCAAGACTTATTTATCATCATTCCGTATTATTGTGCTGTAAGAAAGGACACATAGGAGGAATTTAGAGAAATATATTATATGAATTGCTGCTGAGTGCACCAAGCAGAAATAGGAAAGCAGTATTTATAGCGACTACAAAAATATGCTTGATAAGTACACTCACCAAAAAACAAAACAAAGGAAACCAAAAGCACCATGCTCTGTGTAACTCCATCAGTCTTAGCCTCAGAGAAGAGATGAGAGAACACATCTCCCTCCTTTTGGTAGAGAGGTGAATGAAAAATGTCAGACAGATTTACTGTCTTCTAGTTTTACCTACTCTTTTTCTATTAACAAAAGAAAACTAATTGGGTATAGGAGGAGAGTTTAAAGGGAAGGAATTGTATATCCTGAAAAGATTATATTAAACAAACAAGCATCAACAAAACTACCTATTAAAAATAAAAAGTGAAAATGAGACTGTAAGACCAGAAAAGGGACAGCTAGGTGGGATGGTGAGTAGTGTCGGACTTGGAGTCAGGAAGACTCACCTTTCTGAGTTCACATCCAGTCTCAGACCCTTAATAAGCTGTGCGATGCTGTGTTTAACCTTGTTTGCCTCAGCTTCCACATATATAAAATGAACTAGAGGTGGCTGCGAAGGTTCCTCCACCCACAGGCGCTACAGGTCAGTGAGAGAGACTACTGGGCAGGCCGAGAGGGGAGCGGGGTGTCTCCATAACTCAGGCCCCCTCGGGAGGCAGCGGCAGAGGCAGCAGCAGAGGCAGTGGTGGCCCGGGACTCCTGGAGCAGACAGGAGCATAGGGCCATTACCATAAGGGCTCTGCATAAACCCTGTGAGGGAACTGAGCCTGGGAGGCAGCCCTGCCCTACCTGAGCACGAGAACTTAAGCTCACATTGAATAGCAGCCATGCCCACCACTGAAAGCCCTGAGGTTGGGGAGCAGCATTTGAATGTCAGACCCCAAGCACTAGCTGGGTAGATCTAGGTGGGGTGGAAGTGGGGGGAGGAATCTCAGAAGTCAAGTAACTGGCTGGGAAAATGCCCAGAAAAGGGAAGAAAAATAAGACCATAGAAGTCTACTTTCTTGGTGAACAGATGTTTCCTCCTTTCATTTCTGATGAGGAGGAACAATGCTTACCATCAGGGAAAGACATAGAAGTCAAGACCTCTGTACCCCAAACATCCGAAATAGATATCCAATGGACTCAGGCCATGGAAGAGCTCAGAAAGGATTATGAAAATCAAGTTAGACAGGTGGAGGAAAAACTGGGAAGAGAAATGAGAGAGATGTGAGAAAACCATGAAAAATGGGTCAATACCTTGCTAAAGGAGACCCAAAAAGTGCTGAAGAAAATAACACCTTGAAAAATAGGATCATTCAATTGGCAAAAGAGGTTCAAAAAGCCAATGAGGAGAAGAATGCTTTCAAAAGCAGAATTATCCAAATGGAAAAAGAGGTTCAAAAGCTCACTGAAGAAAATTAGAATGGAGCAGATGGAGGCTAATGACTTTCTGAGAAACCAAGAAATCACCAAACAAAACCAAAAGAATGAAAAAATGGAAGAGCATGTGAAATATCTCATGGGAAAAACAACTGACCTGGAAAATAGACCCAGGAGAGACAATTTAAAAATTATGGGACTACCTGAAAGCCATGATCAAAAAAAGAGCCTAGACATCATCTTTCATGAAATTATCAAGGAAAACTGCCCTGAGATTCTAGAACCAGAGGGAAAAATAAGTATTGAAGGAATCCATTGATCACCACCTGAAAGAGATCTAAAAAGAGAAACTCCTAGGAACATTGTGGCCAAATTCCAGAATTCCCAGGTCAAGGAGAAAATCTTGCAAGCAGCTAGAAAGAAACAATTCCAGCATTGTGGAAATAAAATCAGGATAACACAAGATCTAGCAGCTTCTACATTAAGGGATCGAAGGGTGTGGAACAGGATATTCCAGAAGTCAAAGGAACTAGGACTAAAGCCAAGAATCACCTACCCAGCAAAACTGAGTATAATACTTCAGGGGAAAAACTGGTCTTTCAATGAAACAGAGGACGTTCAAGCATTCTTGATGAAAAGACCAGAACTGAATAGAAAATTTGACTTTCAAACACAAGAATGAGAAGAAGCATGAAAAAGTAAACAGCAAAGAGAAGTCATAAGGGACTTACCAAAGGTGAACTGTTTACATTCCTACATGGAAAGACAATATTTGTAACTCTTAAAACTTTTCAGTATCTGGGTAGTTGGTAGGACCACACACACACATACACACACACGTACACGTGTGCATGCACACACATACAGAGACAGAGAGCACAGAGTGAATTGAATAGGATGGGACCATATCTTAAAAGAAATTAAGGTAAATGGTGAGAGAGAAATGTATTGGGAGGAGAGAGGGTGAAATGGAATGGGGTAAATTATATCTCATTCAATAGGTGCGCAGGAGATTTTTAGTGGAGGGAAAAAGAGGAGAGCTGAGAAAAAAACATGAAGTTTACTCTCATCACATTCCACTAAAGGAAGGAATAAAATGCACACTCATTTTGGTAGGAAAACCTATCTTAAAATACAGGAAAGTGGGGGAGAAGGAGATAAGCAGGGTGGGGGGGGATGATGGAAGGGAGGGCAATGGGAGGAGGGAGCAATTTGAAGTCAACACTTGGGGAGGGACAGGATCAAAAGACAGAATAGAAACAATGGGGGGCAGGATAGGATGGAGGGAAATACAGTTAGTCTTATACAACACGAGTATTTTGGAAGTCATTTGCAAAACTACACAGATATGGCCTATATTGAATTGCCTGCCTTTCCAATGGGAAAAGGTGCGGAGGGAGGGATGGGGAGAATTTGGAACTCAAAGTTTTAGGAACAACTGTTTAGTATTGTTGTTGCTACTAGGAAATAAGAAATACAGTTAATGAGGAATAGAAAGTCATCTGGCCCTACAGGACAAAAGAGAAGATGGGGACAAGAGAAGGGAGGGATGATAGAAGAGAGGGCAGATTGGTGATGGGGAAATTAGAATGTTCGATGTATTGGGGTGGGGGAGGGGACAAATGGAGAGAAAATTTGGAACCCAAAATTTGTGAAAATGAATGTAAAATGTTAAATAAATAAATTTATATTATATTAATCAAAAATAAATAAATAAATAAATGATGAGCTAGAGAAGAAAACGGTGCACCATTGCCGTATCTTTGCCAAGAAAGCCCTAAACAGGGTCATGAAGAGCCGGACATAATTGAAACACCTGAATAATAACAAAGACCAGAAAATTTTAGGTATTTGAAGATTCTTAAAGAATCGTGAAACCATAGATTTAGAGCTAGAAAGGAGTTTAGAAGCCCACAATTCAAACCCCTTATTTCATAGACTTTGAAACTGAGACCCAAAGGGAATGAAATAATTTGCCCAAGCCAAACAACTTATAATTGTCAAATGTTAGATTTTAACCTAGTTCTTTGTCGATTTTACCATACTTCCACTTGTAATTCACTATCTGCTGCAATATTGGAAATTACTTTGAATGACTGAATTCATAATCAAGGAGAGGAAATATGGCCCCATAGACAGAGTGTTGGCCTTGGTTTCAGGAAAACATGGATTTAGTTCCTACTTCTGACATATTTACAAGAGTGGCAGTGGTTGAGTTACCAGACTTCTCAGTGATCTAACAATTTCGAAAGAACAAATGTTGTGAGGAGTTGTAGGTTTCTCAGTGAGTGGAATTTCTACACAGTGAATTCCCTACATTGATAAAATCATGTATCTGAATCCCTTCCCCCAAAGCACTATAGTATGAGAACCATTCTCTATCAGTAGCAAATATTATTTCATGACTTCCAAGGAACTCAAAGGAAATCATGTTTATCTCACTGACAGGCCAACTGGTAGATCAGGTATTTCTTGGTTCATATCTATAATTTTAAAATTCTATAGCTGTTTACATGTTCACTTGCAAATTGTTAAATCATAGCGTGTATCCCAATGACTAGAATCACTTTGCCAAAGAACGTAAAAAAATCCAATAAGGTTTTTGGCAGAAAATACCAGTAGATTGCCAAAATGTTGAGAAAATGACTGTTTTTATAGCAATGAAAACAGCAAATCAGAGTAAATACAAACCCTAAAGAATGTTCTTTTCACTGTAATATTTTAAGTATAAAATGGGCATTGTTGTTTTTTCGGTTTCTAAGACATGTGGAAAATGCTCAGCAAGTTCAAGGGAAAATCACATCAATTTACTACTATAAAATTTGCAATTTCCATGTCCCCAGAAACAATGACATGATGATGATATTTACTCTTTTGCAGAGAGTGTACTAAGAAAGTTGAGAGAAAAAAGCAACACAGTTTCCATGATTCGTGTGTAAAAATATCTACTACCAAAGAATAGAAGTCCTGTAAATTGTGAATTTGATGAATTCTTGAAATGTATGCACCTAAAACTTAGTATTTAGACTCAATGTACAAGTAACCTGTTAGGTCTTTATGTTAATTCAAAGAATCATAGCTCTAGGGTTGGAAGGGACCTCAAAAGCTAACTGCTCCAGTCCCATTATTTTAAAAATAGGAAAACTGACGCCCATGGAGGTTAAACAATTTGCCAAAAGTTACACAGGTAGTAAGAATTAGGGGAAGGATTTAAACTCTTCTGGCTCCAAAATCAGTGCCTTGTCCCCATTATATCATTAAATGTCATGGGAATTTTTCCCACTGCAATAGATGATTCATGGGAGCTGACAAAATCACCATGTGAGATAGTATGGAGGAAAAATATAAAAATGCAAAAAAATAGAGCTTGGGGGACATCAAATGTTAGTGAACATAGTATGGACAAAGATACAGAAAAGGAAAGTGAGAAGGAACAGTCAGATAGGTAAGGGGAAAATCAGGAGGGAACAGTGTCACTAAAACCTAGAGAGGAGAGAATAACAATATTGAACACTATAGAGAATTGAGCAAGTTGAAGGCCGAGAAAAGTCCATTAGATCTGGCAATAAAGAAATTCTTGGTAACTTTGGAGGAGGTACTCTCAGTTGAATAATAAACTTAAAAGCCAGATTGCAGAATGTGAAGGAAAAAAAAGCTCCTTTCTCAAGGAGTTTCACCATCTAAGAGAGGAAAGATATAGGATAATAACCTTCAGGGATGGTTGAATCAAGTGATTTTTTTTAAGGATAAGGAAAACAAGAGTGTGTTTGTGGGGAAAGGGGCAGTGGTAAGATAAAAACCGAATATTAAAGAGTATGGATTATTGGAGGGATTCTACTAAAGAAGATAGGTGGACATGGGATCAAGGGTTCATTCAGAGAGATTTACTTTGACAAGTAAAATGACCACCTCTTCATATGTGGCACAGATAAAGTAGGAGATAGTGAGGGAAAATATGGGAGTAATGATAGTAACAGCTATTATGTCATTTTCCCATACCACTAGACTGCCTTCACCACCCCCAGCCCTGCTCCCTCCAAGTTTCCTATCAGCGAAGCATCTCTATTTTCTTCAGCCTATTCTCCTGAGGTATAATAGGAGAGAGATATGGTATTCAAGCTCTTGATTTCTCTCCTGTACTCTCTCCAAATTACAACGTCCTTCCTTCAGTGTGGTGCCCAGGACTGAACACTCTGCTCCACATGTAGTTTGGATAGGATAGACCCCAGTAGGATTTAATTACTGAGCTATTGTCTATGACATCAGAAAAACACTGAACAGTATGAAGGATACCACAGGACTAGGGATGGGCAAGTTCTGTCCATTATTAAAAGTGTAAGTATGGGTATTCTTCATACTATAGGTCAGTGAATTTTTGTTTGTTTTCAAGGAACTAGTTATTTTACTGGTTGTATATCATCAGTAAGGTATCACAGGTAAGAGACTGGGAACAATTACTTAGTACATGTCTCTACCTTTAGATAGAACTTAAACTAAAGTATCTCAGATAAATGGGTATCTCTACTATTTTATTTTTCTAGTTTTTAAAAGCATTTTTACTTAGTGCTTTGAGTTCCAAGTTGTATTCCTCCCTTTCTCTCTCTGTCCTTGCTCTCCTCCTTCTCTTAGATGGCAAGCAATCAGATATAGGTTATACTTGTGAAATTATGTAAAACATTTCCATGTAAGTCATTTTGTATAAGAAGTCTAGAATAAAAGAAAAAATGAAAGAAAATGAAAAATAGCATGCTTCCATCTGTATTCAATCAACATCAGTTCTTTTTCTGGAAGAAGATGGCATGCTTCATCATTAGTCCTTTGGGATTATCTTGGATCACTGTAGAGCTGAGAATAACTAAGTCATTCACAGTTCTTCATCAATCAATATTGCTTTGTACAACATTCTCCTGATTTTGTTTACGTCACTCTGCATCAGTTCGTGGAAGTTTTTTCAGGTTTTTCTAAAATCATTCAGCTTGTCCTTTCTTACAACAAAATAATATTCCATTACAATCATATACTATAGCTTGTTTAATCATTCCCCAATTGATGGGCATCCCCATTGATTTCCAATTCTTAGTCACCACAAAAAGAGTGACTATAAATATTTTTATACAAATAGGTTCTTTTCTCTTTTTTTAGGTCAGTGAATTTGACTGTGATCCCTGACAAAATTTCACAGCCTAGTCCTTTTTTTTCCAAATTTATTTAATTTTTTCATTTATGGAATAAAATAAACATTTCCATGACAGAATATAATAAAAAGATGATTGAACATGAAACTGCAAATATATTATGTATGACTTATTATTCCTTTTAAATATAAAACAATGTTATCATGTAAATTTCTTTTTTCCCTTTTTTTCTTCCCTTTCCCTCCTCAACCTAAAGATAGCACCATTAGACATAAATAGCTATATATATATATATATATATATATATATATATATATATATATGTGTGTGTGTGTGTGTGTGTGTGTGTGTGTGTGTGTGTGTATCTGTGTGTGTGAAATTATTCTATACATGTTTCTATTTATCAGTTCTCTGGATTCAGATAGCATCTTCATATGTCCTTTATTTTTAATTTGTGTATTTTTAATAGTCAAAATAGCTTATTTGTTCAAAATCAGTCTTAAAAAAATACTGCTGTATACAGTGTTCTGCTCACTTCACTCTTCATTATTTTGTGCAAGTCTTTCCATGTTTTTCTGAGATCACTGAGCTCATCATTTCCCACAGTCATAGACCACAACTTGTTCAGTCATTCCCCAATGGATGGGCATCTCCTCAGCTTCTAGTTCTTTGCCACCACGAAGACAGCTGCTTTAAACATTTTTGAATATATAGATTCTTTTCCTTTTTTCATTAATCATCTTTGGAAATCGATCTAGTAGTGATAGAATATAACCTAATCTTAAAAAGAACCAAGATTTAAAGGAACAGTCTTTGAATATTTAGAATGTTGAGAGGTGGACCCTGAGTAAGTAGGATGGCCTTATCAAGATTTTTGTTCTTTAGTTGTGTCCAACTCTTTGTGACCCCATTTGGGGTTTTCTTGGCAAAGTTACTGGAGTGGTTTGCTATGTCCTTCTCCAGCTCATTTTACAGATGAGGAGACTGAGGAAAACAAGATTAAGTGACTTGTCCAGGGTCACACAGTTAGTATGTGTTGAAAGCCTGATTCTAACTCAGGAAGATGAATCTTCCTGACTACTGGCCCAGCACTCTGTTCATTGCACCAACTGCCTGTTCTTTATCAAGAATAGGCAGTGCCAAACTCAGTTCATTTCACTTTTCCCAGGTTTAGTAGTGCCATACCTCTCCTGTTGTAAGTTCATATTCCTGCTGCTTCCATTTGGGCCCAGAAACCTCTTACCACTTAACCACTCCTTTAATGACTGCTAAACCTGTGTTCCCGTGGTTCTCTAGAAGGGTTCAGTGACCCTCCTGTCTTTCTGCTCACTTCTTTAAAAGCTAAGTCCAAGGTGTAGCTTTAGTGTATGAACTATCTGCAAATAAATGCATCATATGAGTGTTGTATAGTTCGCCTTTCCCCTTCATTCCCCAGGCTACCTTATTCACCCCAAACTGCAATACTGCTTGAAGTATTTTTTGCCTCAGAGCTGGGGTTGCTGCCATTCCACAGGGTCCTAAGGGTAACTCTTGTGTGTTGGAGAGATTTACTTCTACTCACCTCTGTAGCTACTGATATGATCCCCTATCTTGTGCTTTCCATTTATATGAAAGCAATCACAGTGACACCATGAACTCTTTTTGCTCTCTCTCTCTCTCTCTCTCTCTCTCTCTCTCTCTCTCTCTCTCTCTCTCTCTCTCTCTCACTCATTTAAGATGTTTATGGTTTTTTTTATATCACCACAGTTTTCCCCAGTATCCCTCTTCCTTCCTCTCCCAGAGAGTCATCTTATACAACAAATAGCATACTAAAAGACAAAAAAGGGGAAAATTCACATTTGATGAATGTTTTAATTATGATATAATTTTTATAATTAATTCATATAATGAATACATTATAATTATGAATTTAAAAGATATAAAAATATGAAAATATGTCAAATGATCAGTATGTGTATACCTCCCACATCTGGAAGGCGTTGGGTTGGAAATACCTTCTCATCTCTTTTTCAGAGCTATATTTGTTCTTTATAAGTTTACTATATTCACTTTTGACCTTCGTGTGTGTCCTTGTAGTTGTTCTTTATGTTTTTGTAATCACTGTGTAAATTATTTTCTTGGTTCTCCTTGTTTCACTCTGTGTTAGATTATGTAGATCTTTCCATGCTTCTCTGTGTTCATCACATTTATCATTTCTTACAGCGCAGTAATATTTCATTATTGGCATGTACCAGAGTTGGTTAGCCATTCCTCGGTTGGTAGGCATCAACTTGGTTTCTACTTCTTTGCTATCACAATAAGTGCTGCTGTAAATATTTTGATATACATGGGGACTTGCTTCTTTCTCATCAATGGTCTTGATAACTGTGAACCATTAATGGAATTTCTAGCTTAAAGATACACTTTGATACCAAATATTTGTCCACCATATTTGCACAATTCCAAATTACTGTTCAAGGTAGTTGTACCTGCACCACCAATAATGTACCAGCGTGCATTGTTCTCACAAGCCTTCCAACATTAACTATTTCCATCTATGTTAAAATTGTATATTGTTCTACCTCTAATCTATAGTTACATGATTCCCCTAACCAACTGTTCAAATAGAATGGCCTTCTGTTTTATCCAAAAAACTTTAAGCAAAGCTAACCTTCTCTTACAGCAAAGCAGATGCAAACCTTGTCTTTCCTGACCATTCCCTCTGCTTTTCTACTCAACAAGTTTATAAGTAACTAGTATAAAGTGGCAATAGTAGTAAGTAGGATTGCATAAGGGAACTTAGAAGTTATGTACAAACTATTCCAAAGAGCAAATGAGCATAATTTACAACCTGTATTATATATCAACCAAAAATCTCATCCTGGTAATATGTGCTGAATCGGGGGAAGTCATCTAGACTTTGCCATAGGCGCCATTTTGTCCATGTGCGTCCATGCTACTGAGTGCTCCTACCTCTAATCCATGGTTACATGATTCCCTGTCCTTTCCTCATAGTGCCTGCCTTCCTTCACCACCCCTTCTCCAGTCCCCACCCTATATGCCTCTGTACTCTTTCTCTACTTGTCTCTGTACTATTTGCCCCTCAACCTCCTGTGCCTTATTAAAGTGTGATTACTGCCTTACTTCTTGCCACCATCATGGTCTTTCCTGGCAAGCACCCAAAGAACTAGGCAAGACTGTCCCATTTCATAATCTCATAAATTATTAATTCCCCATCTTTTGTCATCTTTCTAATTTGCAAGGTATGAAATGACACCATTGAATCTTAAACACGAAATATTTGGTAAATGATAAGGAAAGTACAAAAATAACCATAATTTTTAACTATCTAAAGATAAAAGCTATCTGTTTACCTCTGATCCTACTAGCTCTCCCACTTAGCAAAACTGCTTCTACTATTGTGCAGAACTGAAGCAATGACAAACTTTTACATAGCCAACCTTGTCAGGATACTGAAAAAGTGACTCTTTTTGTGACAAGCAGTTCTCCTAAGTTAGGGAACTGTCAGACTCTGTCAGACATGCTCTGGGGCTCTGAGAAATTTTACTTTCTCAAGCTGAACAGAAGAAATAGAACCATATAGCTTTTCCCCTAACCAACTGTTCAAATAGAAGGGTCTTCTGTTTTATCCAAAAAGCTTTAAGCAAAGCCAACCTTCTCTTATAGCACAGCAGATGCAAAACCTGTCTTTCCCCACTCCCATTGCCTCTTTTTTACCCCTTCACAACAAAGAGGTTAGTAGAGGGTTACAAAAGCACACTTGATGTGATTTCTCTCCCTGAGGATATAGATGGTGCTAGAGATCAATAAACTCAAATAGTTACAAAGCAGTAGAATTTAACCCTCCTCTAATCAGCTGCCAATGGCTGCAGAGCCTATCAAGATCCAGTTAACTATCTCAGCCAACTTAGCCTCTGTCAGTTCTATTTCAGGGGTTGGTAAACTCTTTCTATATAGGATCAGATAGCAAATATTTTAGTTTGCAAATCAAGAGATGAAATCAAGGGTGTGATATAAGTACTTCTATAACAAATGAGAAAACAAATTTCCACATCTGTTATTGATAAAATTCAAACTATAATAATAATTGAGTATTTTTTGTAATAAAGGTCTATTAATAAGGAGGGATCACATTTCACTTAATTGGAAAGTGTTAGGATTCCCTCATCAAAATCAGTTGCTTGTATTTGTGGTAATGCTAGTCTGTAATGAGATTTTACATATTTCATCCTTAAAAATATCTTTTCATATAGTTAGATACTATCAAATGCTGATGTCAGTCCATGGACATATGATTTTAATCAAGCTTATTAACCACTGGGAAGTCATTTATAGAACTCCACTAGGTTGTCCTCTTGATATTTGTTTGTTAGCCTGTCATTAAATTTCATATTAGTCACTTCCACTTGAAGGTCAGGTGAAAGAAAACTCCTCAATTGCACAGTTAAATGGACTTTGAAATAAGGAAATTTCTTTTCCATTTACACTGAGGTCTGAAAAACAATTCTGGAACTGTAGTTTGAGCTCAGAAATGTATCTGCTGCAAATCTGTGGGCGAAAGGAGATCTCACTTCTTGTTTTAACTTTTGAAAATACAGGAAGCACATAAAGCAGTTTACTATTACTCATAATTCAAATATTAGTTTTCATAAAATTGATTTTGCCCCACAGTATGTTTCATATGTAAGCATTGTTTGGCCTTGTAATTTTAGGTTGAATTAAGAAACATTATTAAGTCTATAGCAAAAGCTAACTTCCAAGACCATTCAGTGCTCTACAATAGTGACTGAGGGCAGTTCTCATTCAGAAAAAAGTCAATCTCAGTCCTAAGCTGAAAAAAAATCATAATTTTTTTCTTTTTTTTTTGTTAGGATGTAATGAAAATGCACTGGTAATATTTTTAAAAAATAGTGTTCCACTATTGCACATGGCATTCAAAATGCTGGGAGCTATAACTGCCTCACTGAGATTTTTAGTTTATGGAGCAGCCATGCAAAAGATAGGAGGATCATATATAATCTCTGTTAGAATTACTCCACTTTACCTTTATAGCGTGAAAGCAGTCACAGACAACAAATGGACGACTGAGTATGACTGTTCCAATAAAATTTTAATTACTTATCCTGAAATTTGAATTTTATACAATTTGCATGTGTCACAAAATATTCTTCTTTTGCTTTTTTTCAATCATTTAAAAATATAAAAACAATGCTTAGTCCAGGGGCCATACAATGGCAGTCAGTGGGTTGGAACTGGCTTGTAAGAAGTGATTTGCTGGCCCCTACACGGTTCTGTCTTCTGTACACAGCAGCTCTTGTTTCCTATGCTTCTTCTCCCAAACCCCACTGAGCTCAGTTTTTCTCCTATATCTGTATTTATCTCCTATATCTCCTATATCTTAAGAGGCAGCTAGGTGTCACACTGGAAAGAGGTCCGGGCTTGGCCTCAGAAAGACCCTCCCTTCTTTTCTTTCCTCTTCCCTTTATCTCACTCCTTCTTTCTCTTTTCCTATCTTCCTTCCTCCTTCCTTTCCTATCTCCTTCCTTGTTTCCCTCCCTCCTTCCCTATCTCTCTTTCTCTCTTGCTTATTTATCTCCCTTAATCTTTCCCTCCTGCCTTTCTTTTCTTCCTTCCCTCTCTCCTTTCTTCCTTCTTCCCTTCATTCTTTCCTTCCTTCCCCATCTCATTATCTCACTGTCCTCTTCTTCTATATTCAATTTTTCATCTAATGCCTCAAATCAGGGTTTTCTCTAAGAAGTGACTCATCTATAATTTATGAGTTGAAAATCAAAAATTCAATTTTTCTGTCAGGTCTACCCCCAATAATCCTTATACAAATTTCCCAAAGTCCCCAAGCTGTTATTTGTTTTTACAGCTTCTCATTTTTACCTTTAAAAACCTCTGTAAAAGGAGTTACATGAAAATGTACTGCTGGACCACAATGTTCTGTAGCTCTGTACCCCATTCAATGGTCTCTCTCCAAACAGATCCTCTTAGGGTATTTATATGGTAGGGAGCAGCATAGTTCTCTCTGTTCCTGAGAATAATCTGGGTCTCTCTTCTGTAGGACTGTATTTTTCCTCTAGTTGATTTTGATCAGTTTTTCTTCACTGACTCTTTTACTTTCCCAAACATGCTTTGGCATCCCCAATTCTACAGTGGACTTCTCTTCAAGCTTCTGCCCCATTCAACTGGTTTCTCATTTTGCCTCTTTTTCCTTAAGTTAATGCTTTCTCATTCATTAAATCACTCCATCTCCCCTCTCCTTGTCTTCATACTGACTATTCCTCATGCTTGGCATATGGCTTCATCTCACCTCCATCTTTCAGAATCTCCTGTTGCCTCCAAGACAAATTCCATGTACCACATCCACACTTTCCTCTTACCCCCACCATCACTAAAAATGCCAACTCTTCCAAAACTCTTCTCTTCATTTATAGTTATTATGTATATATTTACATGAGTATATGTTGTCTATCTCATGAGAATGTATTTGAGGGTATAGATTATTTCATTTCTGGCTCTTAGTAGAGGGCCTGGTTCAAAACATTTATTGATTGGCTTTTCCTTTCTTTCTTCATCACATTTTTGGATAAATTTGTCTAAACTTGCTTATTAATTATCAGCTCTCTCTTCAACCCTTTGTAATGTGGCTTCTGAAAACTCACCAGGGACTCTCTGATCACCAAATACTGTGAGATGCTTTTCAGTTGTCAGCGTCCATAAACACTGCAGAAAACTACCCTGTTGGCTATCTATTAGTAATTATTAACTTGGAAGATGTAAACTTGACAAGAGGTCTCTAACAGAATGTCCCTGGGTTCTAGGTTTAGCCCTGGGCTAGTTGACATTTTTATCAATGACTTAGATAAAGGTATTGATGACATATTTATAAAATTTGCAGATATTATAAAACCAGAAGGGATAGCTAGCATATAAAATGGCCACGTTAGCCTAATCTTGACAGGCTGGACCAAACAGTGTAAATTTAATAGGGGTGAATAAAAGTGTTATATCAGGATGTTCTCCATGATTAATCTAAGAAGCAGAAGATTAGAGAGTCATAGCTAGATAGCAGTCCTCTGAAAATAATATATAGGAGTTTTAAATAAAATAAATAAATTGAGATTATATGGCAGATCAAAAAGAAAGCAACCCAAATGTGCCATTTTAAGAGGAGAAAAATAATATAATTTGAGGCAACTAGGTGGCATAGTGGATAGAACCCTGGCCTGCAGTTAGGAAGTCATGAGTTCAGATGTGACCTCAGACGTTTAACTAGGGATGTGACCCTGAGCAAGTCATTTAGCCTCTCTCTCTCAATTTCCTCATTAATAAAATGGGGATACTAACAACACCAACCATCCAAGGATGTTGTGAGGTTCGATTGCGCAATAACTGAGAAGCACGTAGCACAATACTGATACATAGTAGGTGTTACATAAATGCCAGCTGCTGCTATTGCTGTTGTCACTTTCTAGCCATTTTCAGAGAAGAGTATTCTCACTGTATTCTGATCTCATCGCACCACATCTGAAGCATTCTGGCTGCTTATGGGTATTCATTTTATGATAAGCTGGAGAGTGACCAGAGAAGGTCAACCAGGATGGTAAAAGAACTCAAGACCTTTGTCTATGAAAATTAGACCATTCATCAAGCACTGCCTCTTCTATCCCTCTACCCCATTTCACATCACTCAGTCTCCCCAATAACTTTTCATTTACTCATGGATTAGATGAAGACTCAGCCCTTCTCCTTGACAAAGAAAATATTTTTCCTCTACATGCACCCTTGATCTTATATGCTACATCGTCCCTAACCTCAAATATTTAATTTCTACCTATTTACTTGCTCCTTTCCTAATGCCAAGAAGCATACCTGTAACTTTCCAATCCTTTAAAAAAAAAAAACCTCATTTGCTTAAACCAGGCCTGCACAACCTGCAGCCAAACAAAGGATTTCAAGTAGCCCACAAAAAATGTAGGAGGTTTTCCTTGCAGTTTTCACAGGCTGCCTGAAATCCTTTGCTGGGCCGCAGGTTGTGCAGGCCATCCCGACAAGCTATCACTCTATATCTCTCCCCATCTTGACATCTAAACTCCTTGAAACCATCTATACTAGGTGCCTCTAATTTTTGTCTCACCTTCACACTCTGCAGTGAACTTCATCATTCAGCTCAAACTACCTCTTCCAAAGTTGCAAAGGGTCTCTTCACTGAAAGGCCTAATGTAGTTTTCTCAAATTCCTTCTGAAATTTTCAGTCATGTTTAACACTAATGATCATCTCACCCTAAATATTCTCTCTTCTCTATTTTTTTTTTGCAGGATGGGGATTATTTTATTTATTTGAAGAAAGATTACTTTTTTAATGTTTTATTTATTTTAAACATTTTTTAAAATTGAATTTCAAATTCTCACCTTCCTTCCTTTCTCTCCCCAACCCATTAAGAAGGCAAGCAATATGCTATTAATCATATATGCAATCATACAAAATATTTTTATATCAGTCATGTTACAAAAAACAGTAAAAAGCAAAAAACATTAAAAAGTATGCTTAAAATCAGTACTCACAGTACATCAGTGATCTCTCTGGAAGTAGACAGCATTTTGTATCATGGCTCCTTAAGAATTGTCTTGCATTATTGTATTGATAAAGTAGTGAAGTCTTTTATAATTGTTCATCATTACAATATTACTAATATAGCACATAATATTCTCCTGGTTCTGTTCATTTCAATTTTCATATAAGCCTTTGCAGGTTTGTCATTACTTATAGCACAATAGTATTCCATCAAAATCATATACCACAAATTGTTTAGCCATTCCCTAGTCAATGAGAATCCCCTCAATTTCTAATTATTTGCCACCACAAAAAGAGCTGCTATAAATATTTTTTGTACATAAAGTTCCTTTTCACTTTTCTTTGATCTTTTTGGGATATATCCCTTTGAGAGACAGTTTCAAATCATTCCCCAGAAAGATTGGACCAGTTCACAACTCTATCAGCAATGTATTAGTGTTCCTATTTTTCCACATCTCCTGCAGTTCTTGTTATTTTCTTTTCTTTCATGTTAGCCAATCAGATAGGTGTGAGGAAGGACCTCAGAATTCTTTTAATTTACATTGCTCCAGTTAGTAATTTAGAACATTTTTTTAATGTGGCTATTGATAATTTTGATTTCTTCTTCTGAAAATTGTTCATTTCTTTTGACCATTTATCCATTAGGGAATGGGTCTTTTGTTCAGAAATTTGTCTCAGTTCACAATATATTTGAGAAATGAGGCTTTATCAAAGAAACTTGCTGTAAACACTTTTGCAATTTCTAGTTTTCCTTCTAATTTTTGTTGTATTGGTTTTATTTGTGCAAATTCTTCCTAATTTCATGAAATCAAAACTATCCATTTTATGCCCCATGATCCTCTCTATCTCTTGTTTGGTCACAAGCTCTTCCGTTATCCATAGAACTGATATAAATTTTTTCTATACTTTCCTATTTTACTTATGGTATCACCCCTTTGGTCTAAATCATTTACCTATTTTGACCTTACTTTTAGTATATGGTGTGAAATGTAGGTCTATGCCCAATTTCTGTCAAATTGCTTTCCAGTCTTCTAAGCAATTTTTGTCAAATGGTGAGTTCTTGCCCCCAAAACTTGAGTCTTGGGCTTATTAAACACTAGATTACTAGGTTATTTACTACTGTGTATTGTGTACCTAATCTATTCCACTGATCTACCATGTAGAGAAAAACCTACTTTTTTTGCAGGTCACTCGAAATCCTTTGTCAAGCCAGAGGTTGTTCAGGCTGGTTTAAGCAAATGAGTTGTTTGGGTTTTTTAAAGGATTGGAGAGTCACAGGTATGCTTCTAGGCATTAGTGAAGGAGCTAGCAAATTGGTAGAAATTAAATATTAGAGATTAGGGAAGATGTAGCAGATAATATCAAGGGTACATGTAGAGGAAAAAGATTTTCTTTATCAAGGAGAAGGGCTTCCTCTTCATCTAATCCATGAGTAAATGAAAAGTTATTGGGGGAGACCAAGTGATGTTAAATGGGGCAAGTGGATAGAATCAATACCAGATTGTTTTGATGATTGCTGCTTTGTAATATAGTTTGAAATCTGGAACTCCTAGCCTGGCTTTTTTCACATTTTTTTCACCGATTCCTTTGATATTTATGATCTTTTGTTGTTCCAGAAATATTTGTTTTTTTTTCTAGATCTATAAAATAATTTTGTGTTGGTTTGATTGGAATTACACTGAATAAGGAAATCAATTTAATTTAGATGAATTCTCATTTTTATTATGTCAGTGTCACCCACCATAAGCAATTAATATTTTTATGGTTGTTTAGATCTATCTTTATTTATGTGAAAAGTCTCCCTGGGTTTTAATGATGTTTTCCTCTCCTCATTCTCTCTGTATCTTTCTGATTGCTGCTTCTCGGTTGCCTTTTCTGGAGCTTCATCCATAGCAAACTCACTAATATTTGATGTCTCCTAAGTCTCCATCTTTAGCCCTCTCATCTTTTTCCTCTATACTGTCTAAGCTCAATGGTTTTATCAGCACCCCTTGAGTTCAGTTATCATTTGTATACATCTTATTCCCAGATCCACTCAACCTTGGTCTTTCTCCTAAACCACAGCTATCACCAATAGCTTTTTGAGATATTTTGAACTGGTTATCTCGTTAGCATCCCAAATTCAATTCCAAAATTAAAATCATCATCTTTCCCTCAAAACTTTTCCCTCTTTCAAACTTCCAAATTTTTGTCAACTATCCTCACCACCACTTAAGCTCTCAACCTCAGCCTCATCTTTGACTCATCTTCCTTACCTTCTATATAAAACACGTACCCGTATTTTATTGTTTTAACCTTTACAGCAGCCCTCATATGAGTCTCCTTTTGTCAAGTGACATACCTCTCATCTTATCTTGCCTAGACTACTATAATACTCTATTTCTGATTTGTTTCTTTTTTCCATTCTCTTCCCATTCCATTCCATCTTCCATTTATCTGCCAAAGTGATTTTCCTAAAGTATATATCTAACTGTGATATTCCACTACTCATTAAATTCCAGTGGCTCCCTATTACCTCTAAAATAAAATATTAAATCATCTCTTTGGTTTTTAAAACCCTTCATGACCTAGCCCATTCCTTTCATTCCAATCTTCTCACATTTTACCCTCCTTCACAGGCTCTGTGATCCAAACAAACTAGTCTATTTCCTGTTTTTCTCTGAGAGCATTCCCAAGACATTTGTCCTGACTATCCCTCATGCCTTGAATGCTCCCTCCTTACCTCAGCTTCCTGGCTTCCTACAAGTCTCAGCTCAAAAATCTCATTTTGAATCAAAAAGTTCATCCTTCCTCTAATGGCGCACCACCCCCCAATGTCAGCACCATCTTCCAAAGGTTACCTATTTATACTGGATGTATCTTGGCATACCTAGTTATTTGCATGTTATTTATCTCATTAGAATGCGAGTTCCTTGATGGCAGGGATTCTTTTTTTCCCTTGGTTTTGCTTTAAATCCACAGAACTTAGAACATTGTTTGATGTGAAGTAAGAGCTCAATCAAAGTTTGTTGACTTATTAATTGATAGTCCTGGTTCTAGTTCTGTTATTACAGACATTGTCTAGTCTTTCTCTATGAAGAAATGCCCAGAACAGTGGCTGGTGTAAACCCATACAAGTAGGAGGAATCACCACAAGTTGAGGTCCTGAGGATCTCCCTGAGATTGCTTTTACCTTTTTATGTAATTTTGTTGGGTCAGCCTGGCAAGATTCCTCAAAGAATTGTTAGAAACAAGGTATGTATGGCTTGTAATTGAATATCACTAAATCCAGCCCTCCTCCCTGTTTTTCTGGACTTTTCTACCTTCCCCCCTTGTTTTCCTACTTCCAGCTAGTTAAATTCTTGTTACATCCACTACCTTTGGGATCCATACTAATTCAGCTATTACCATGTAAAGCAATCAGCTCTTAGTAATGGTGGTAGCAGAGCCTGAACAAAGCCTGTAACAGGGAGGGTTAGCCAACAGAACAGACGAATTGAAGCAGGCATGATAGTTGTTTTAAATATTTGAAAGGCTACCGCAGGAATGAAGGATTAGATTTGTTCTATTTAGCTCAGAGGATAGAATTAGGAGCAATGGGAAATGACTGAAAAGCTGATTTTGTTTCCTTGTAAGAAAACCTTCCTAACAGAGGTATCCAAAATTAGAATCAGCTGCCTTGAGAAATAGTGCCAAGCAAAGTCATGGCAACCTTTTGGGAGCTATGTATAATGAAAGGGATTCCCTTAAAGGTATAGAGGATCCACTAGATGGCTTCTGAAGTCCCTTCCCACCCTCAGATTCCGTGATTGAATGACCCTTGTATTTTCTCTCCTTTCTTCGTTTCAGAGATAATTACACTCTCCTGGTTTTCTCCTATCTCTCCCACCTCTTTTCATTTCCTTCAGTGGCTCATTGACACTTTTCCCACGTATTTAAACAGGCATTACCAAAACCTCTGGCCTTGGTTTTCTTCTATTCTCTACACTCTCTTCCTTGGTATATCCACTCTTATGGTTTCAGCCATAATTTCTAGGTAGATGATGGCCAAATGTACATCTGTAGTCATGACTTCTGAACATTGCATACCTATATCTCCAAATGCTGACCACCTTTTACTGGATATAGTCCAACCCCTGAAGCTCAGTGTCTCCAAAATGGAATTTTTGTTTTAATCTTTTCCTCTCAAACCTGCTCCTCATCCTGAAATTATGATTTCTGTTATTGACACCATCATTTGTTAAGTCCCCTGGGTTTGAAACCTAAGTGTAGTCTTTAACTACACCTTCTTTTTCACTTCTTATAGGCCATCAGTTGCCATATCATAGAAATTCCAGTTTCACAATATCTCTTACATCAGCTCATGATGTTATGAGTACAAGTAGATGAAAGCTATGTGAAAGGAAGAGCTCTAAATTAGAAAGTAAGTTTTCACAGTACCTACATTTCCCATCCTATCCATCCCTTTAACTCCCCACCCTCCAGGAAAAAATACCTTATAATAAAGAATTCTAAAAGGAAGAAAAAAATGCAGCAAAACTAATTAATATATCAAAAAGTCCCGTTTACTGCCTCATACTCATTCTCCCTTACATCTTTAAAGATGCAGAGAGATGTTTTTCATATCTCCTTTTTTATGGACAATTTTTGTCATAATTTCTCAACATTGTTTTTGTTGGGTTTTTTGTTGCCCTTTCAAAGAAACATTTTTTAAAAGCTAGAACAGGAACTCCAGGTCTTTCCTATTTCTTTTTGACTGCTGCCATCCTAGTCTAGGTCTTCATTTCACAGAGATGGTGTTGGTTACCTATTTAATAACTTTCCCAATTCTACATCTAGTCATCATTCATATCACAGTCAGTGTAATCCATGGAATGACTTTGAGATTCTGGAAATACATTATTCAAGAATAGTATTGAGAGTCCCAGTCTTTAGGGACAGCTCATTGCTGTAGGCATCAGTGCCTTTATTTCTTCTTCTACTTTTCCTCTTCTGCTTATTCAAGGTTCTGATACAGAAGGAGAGTGGAGCAGTGGTGGGGAATCTAGTGACTTTGTCACCCTCCAGCAAAGGACCCTCTTCCATACTCTTTTTAGCTCTCCGATCTTGCTTCCTATGGTAGTGCTTTCACCTGGCAGATCTAAGTTGTAGTCAAGTTCAGGTGGGCTGTCTGTCCTCCTCTCCCATCTACCTCCCACTCAGCTACATCTTGGTCAATAAATAATCTAGATAATTTCTTTTTACTTCCTTTGTTTCCTCTGGTCACTTAATTTGCTTTCTGGTGGCTTAGCCTACCCCATACAACCATAGGGCTCTTGTTGGTATTGGCAAGGAAAGCAAAAAAAAAAAATCGAAATTTTAATCTTAAGAGAATATGTCCCTGGTCAACAGTTCATAGACTCCAATATCAGACCTTCATGGGAATGAGCAGGATGTGAGGAGTGGGGTACAATTTGACAGATATTTCAGTCAAGAAGATAAGGTATATGAGATTATTCTGTATCATAAGGAAAGAAGAAGGGTTTAATTTTTTAAAAATTCCCTGAGTGTACACTCTAATAAAGTGTGCTGGGCTCAGCTATAAATGTCTGCCATTGCAACTTCCATTCATACCCATTTATATTCTACAGGAGGCAAATCTCTTGAACTTGGGTTAACTTCTCCCCCAGGCAAAGCACAAGCTCTTGCACCCAGAGTCAGCTGAATAAGAATGCCCCAATCTGTCATTTTGTACTTTTCATTTGATATATTATCACTGTTCCACAATTCCTACTCTATACTTTAAAATATTCTCATGTTTTAGTTAGTTGGAGAAGGGTGATCTTAGCTATGGTTCATTCTTTGGTGATTTTTATATTTATTGTGTACAACATGTATATCTCTTCCCTTCAAGTGCTTTCATGTGTCTCTCTCACACATGCAGCTCTGTAGGAAGAGTCATATATCTCTCTCCTCTCTTTCACACACCCATATACAACTCCATGGGAAGAGCTTTGTACACTGAGGATTCTCCTGAACTTCAAACATATATCAGGCAAGCAGAGGTTTTTATAGTATGTTTTACTTTATACTTTATATATACTTTTCTTTTCATGGAGTTTTCCCATAAGAGGCTTTGCATTAATGGTTATATCCAAAGGTCTTGCTGTGACATGGGTTTGAACCTGACAGTTGCTCCCCTGAGTCTTAATTGTAATGGTGCTATCAGGCCACCATCCTTTCAAGTCTAGCTCAATAGCTACCACTTCAATGAATCTTCCCCAGTAGTGTTAGTCATGACCTTTTCCCCCGGATCCTTCCCCTAACCTCACTAACAATTGTCACCTGTCTGATGCACTTAGCAAGTATCATTTTGTAATGTATATATTTATATAGTAATATATCCCCTTATTATAATTTTAAATTTGATGACATTGGTAATTATGTGTTATAACAATTGATATTCATATAACAATAACAACAGTACCTAGTATTTATATAGTGCTTTAACTTTTGTAAATACTTTATGTATTTTTCCTCATTTGGCACTAATAGGATTACAGGTTTAGAGATGGAAGCCACCTCAGAAGCCATGAAGGTCCAACCCCTGCATTTTACTATGGAGGAAATAACTAGCAGGGATCTGAGACAGGATTTGAAACCACCTCTTCAGGTGCAGCTACCTCTTCTCAGTAAGCTAAGCTCAAGAACCTTATAGGAACAACTCTGGCCCCTGGCCTTTGTGTTGAAGCAGGACTATCTTTGCTTCTAGAGTGACCTTGGCTCTCACAGACAGACATCATTGAGGGGAGCAGCTCTATCCCCATCAATTACCAACTGCCATCCATGGGCAAGTAAGTGCTAGGGTGTTGGATAGCAGTGCCCCTCTCTTCATTCCTGCTTCTCCTACTTTAGCTTCCAAAATTGCAATCCAGGGAATCAGCCTTTGTGGAAATGGAACTAGTCACTGCCTCTGCAGGTGCTATAGATCTCATCTCCTCAGGAGCTGAAGACTCAGAAAGCAAAGTTCTCTTCATCAGAGTCCTTGACACAGCCAAGCGACTTAAGGCTAGAAACCAAGATGGGTTTGTACTGGAAATAAGATAAAAGATGCTTAGCCACTGTGTCTGAAACATAGTGAGGCCTTTCCATCTGACTGTCAACAGAAACACTTTCTGAACAGAAGTTTTGTCTCTGCTTGCTAGGATGTGAAGTCTTTGGGTGCGGTGATCATTAAGCTTTTTGAAAAACTTGTAGATAATTTGTACATTGTAAAGGCTTAGAAGCCTTTTTCATCCATTCACTCTGCTATGGATGAATTTAAGGTCTGTAAAGTACTTTACACACATGATCTTACAACAATAAACAAGTGCTGTAGTTATTATTATCCCTATTTGACAGATTGGGAAACTAAGGCTAAGAGAGATCAAGTGCTTTTTCAGAGTCCCACAGCTAGTAAGGATCTGAGGTGCATTTTAACGTGGGTCTTCTTGACTACAAAGACCAGTCTTCTTATCAATACTTCCATATTGTCTATCAATTTCCTATTTCCCTCAAGTCTTAACATAGTGCTCTACATGTAGTAGGTGCATAACAAATGCTTGTTGTTGTTTTTTCTAATACTCCCTCTGTTCAAACAGAAATATAAACAAAATGCAATTGGAGTTCAGCAGGGGGAGAGACAGCTAATGGTTGGAGGGTGGAGGAGCACCTTTCTGGAAGACAAAGAGAGCACAGAAGTCATCAAGTCCAACCTACATACGAGAAGACCCCTCATAACATACCTGAGAAGTGGTCATCTGGCCTTTCCTATGCCCTCCAAAAAGGCAAGAAGCCACCACCTTATCTGAACTGGGACTTAAGAATAGATAGGATATTGACAGAAGAGGAGTTACAGATAAAGTGAAAATACCAACAGAAGCCGGAACGTACCAAGGACTTTCAAGGATTAATAAATAGCAGAGTAGATAAGACTAAAAAGAGATTAGGATGCTATTGTTGAGGGTTTAGAATGTGAGGTTGAGAAGTTTGGGACTTCTCCTGTAGTCAGCTGGGGACCACTGAATATTTGAATTTGATTGGAGTAGAGAGAGACTGGTGGAGAGAGGGGACACCTATTAAGGTGGCTATTGCAGAAGTGGGCTGAGAGTCAGGGGAGACTTTATGAAGAAATGCATCCCACTAATTATTAATACTAACTAGTAAATACTTTATATACCAATTAAATACTTAATCATGCCAATGATTGAATGTGAAATACCAATTATTAAAGATAACCATACCATCTTTATCAATACATTTATAAACATCATGTCTATTCCCAATTTATCCTGCATATAACTTGTTGGGACAAAATTATTTTCATTTTGTCTTGCCTATCAGATGGAGGTTCTTGAGAATAGGTTCTATCTTTCGCCTTTCTTTGTATGCTAGCACTTACTTAGCACAGCAGCTGGAATGTAGTAGGTGCTTAATAAATGCTAGATCACTGACTATCTGTATCTATTCTTTCCCCATCTTATCCATCAAGTGGATTGGTGCCACCACCACACATCAGCAAGAACTAAGGCAGTAACTTGCAAAATTAAAAATGGTCTTTTTGGTGGGTTTTGTTTTTTTTTTTTTTTTTTTGCCACATTAGCACATGGGTTGTTCCACGTGAATATCTTCCTGGAAACTCTCTGCCAATTGGATAACTGAAAGAAAAGAAAACTTCGTTTTGGTCTATTTCATTTATGGATCTGCTACAAGCTCTGTCTTAACTAAATTGGGCAGTGTTCAGCCTTATATTCTTCAACAACTCTGCACTTTTTTATTAAATAATAAAAATGAGATGTAGTTATTCATAATAGGACCTGTCAAACTCAGTTTGGTGGAGCGTCAAACACATTCTACTTAAGAGTGCCTGGGGGGAAACTTTAAGTATCTAATGCCTGCCTGGAATAAAAACCTCAGTTAAATCCATTGACCTAAGTTGAACATCAAGGATTTCCAGGCATGTGATAGAGTGTTTTCTTCTCCTGCAGAAGAAATGATAAGTCAAGTAATAAAATTTGATTATTTTATTAGACATCAGTGTTCAGGTTTTGTCTGGATTCACTGCTCTAGTGATCTGCTGTTTGTTACTCTGACAACTATAGAGATTTCTTTTGTGGCCTGGAAAAATCACCCATTTCCAATTTGAAAATATGAGCTACATTCTCTCCAAGTATAATTTTGCTCAATCTATAAATCTCAATGGGTCAAATCTGGTAAATATGAAATTTGGGAAAAACTCAACAGAAATTAATATGCTGTAAAAAGTAAAAGTTGCTAATTTACTACCACGCACAACTTTTTCATGTGACTCAGAATTGAAAAAGGGTAGATATAAAGGTCCAGTAAAAAGTTATTTTCTATAAATGCAGCAGCAAATCAATGCATTCAGACTATGAGTATTCTCAAAGCAGCATTTTATTTATCAAGGAATTTAGATCATTATCTTAAGACGAAATTGAAAACTCATCATATAAATTCTTACTCACCTCCAGTCAAATTTATTTGGTATTCACCCCCAAACATCATTAATACAGAAAATTCACATTAGTTTCTTGCATACACATTCCAGTGAAAGGAACCTTGATAATATTCAATGTACACAGCATTGCATCTCCTATCTCTATACCTTTGCATAGACTGTCCCCCCATTTTTGGAATTCTTTCCCTCCTTGCCTGAAAACCTTGGGACTCTTAGCTTCATTCAAAGTTCACCTGATGTACTTCTTCATGAAGCTTTTCCTGATTCCCCCAGTGGTAGGTGCTTACTGTCATTCACTCCTGAATAGGAATTACATTGATTGTGCATATATTTTGTATTCCTTTATGTATATACTTACATACTTATATATGTCCTTGCCCTCTCTTTCCCCCAGTAGAATTCAACTCTCTGCAGGTAAAAGCTATTTTTTCTTTGTATCCTTAGCATCCTTAGTGCTAGCATGAAGTAGGCAATAGCTAATAAATGCCTATTGAAATGAATTACTTCAATGGTACTCAAAGAATTTGCAAACTTATTCATGTGGGTTCTCCCTCCCTTCAGTGATACACACTGTGTATCTTTCTACCTTTGTTCATGTCTTTCTATAAATTATCTGCAGGAAGTCCACTCAATATTCTGGGAACTTTCTTCTAGCAAGTGGGAGCTATTGCATGAATCACAGAACCTTCAGTCAGACATTGAATAATAATAGGCTATTCTTGAGTCTGACTACATCACTGGCTCATGTCCTTGTTTGGCTAAAAAATCTCTCTGATGATGTCACTTACATCATTTCTCCGGTGAAATTCCTTTTTGGCAATATGTTTAAACTGTTGCTCATTTATTTTAGTTGCGTCCAACTCTTTGTGTCCCCATTTGGACTTTTCTTGAAAAAATACTGTAGGGGTTTGTCATTTCCTTCTCCAGTTTGTTTTACAAATGAAGAAAATGAGACAAACAGGGCTGAGTGACTTGTCCGGGGCTATACAGCTGACTAGTAAGTATCTGAGGCTGGATTTTAACTCAGGTGTTCCTGACTCCAGGTCCAGTCCTCTGTCTACATACCACCTTGCTATTGAAGCCTACTCATGCACTAAGCAGTATTTATCAGTGTCAATTAAACTAGCATTTGATTAAATAATCAAATGTGCACTTTCTTTCAAGTATTGTACGAAGCACAAGGGATATCACAAGCAACTTCTATTCTCATAAGGGAAATAAGAAGTAGAAATACAGCTATATATTGACTAAACATTAGAAGAATGCATTCAAATTCAAACAAAGTAGTTAAATACAAGGTAGTTTGGTAGGAAGGACACTAACAGTTAAGGACATCAGGGAAGTCTTCACTGGGAGCAGGGGTTCTGTGATAGAGAAAACTTTGCCCTGATATTTCTTTCCTAATCATGCATAACAAAGGGAGGCTTTTCCTAAAAAAGAAGCAAAGTTGTAAAGTCCTCGTCAACTGAAAACATAAAAATTCTCAAACTTGGTGGAATTCTGAAGACTCATGTGGGTTACATGTGGGTTACATGTCCTTGCCCACATCCTATCCCATTACCAGATAACTATATGGAGATGGGGTGGGTGAGGATACCTCCAGAAAACCTAAATGTCACTATATCCTTGTTCCATATCCCTACTCCTTAAGAAGAAAGTGAACCTTTTGTTAACTAACTGTTCAGTGTCTTGTGAATACTTCAATTTTTTCTAAAAATTGAATATGAACTAAGACAGTGTTAATATGAGAGCCATTTCAAACAGGTTCTTAATCTTTTTTGTGTGTCATGAACCCTTTGACAGTTGAGTAAGACTGCTTCTAATATTTATTTTTGGTGCTACATTCACAATTAAAGTGCTAATTTTCAGTTAGTGCAAATAGAGATATATATTTTTCCATCCACCTTCATAGACCCCCTGAAAACTATCCACAGAACCCTTGGGAGTCTGTGGATCCCTGGGTTAAGAGCCCTTGATGTAGCAGCCTGCAGCATTTTGTGATATAGCCATATAACATCTTTAGAAGAATAGTGATGTTTAAAAGATGAAAATCCTTTCAGGTGAAAAGCTTGTGGTCATTAGTACCACTTTACATTTTCCCAATATGAATACAGCCTGCTATTCCTCTCCAGTTTGATTCTGGGCTCATTTCATTGTCCAGCTACTCTATCTTTTCAAGGTTTTTATATTCACAGACCAACTCTGGGGGGTTGTCCGTCAAACTGGCATCAGAATCTGGACAACAGGCAGTTCAGGAAACTAGGGAGAGTTAATTCAATGTCTTTGGTGTACACAGCTAGATCCCTTTTAAGTTCCTGGCAAACTCTCATTTCCATATTTCAATCCAATTTGATTCAGCTCAACAAATGTGTATTGAAAACCTACTCTATATAAAGTATCAAATGATTTAAAACTGAAAATAGGAGCTCTTCCCTCCTCCTCCTCTCACTTCTCCTTCTCTTCAGTCTTCGCTGCTATGGCCTCTCAAGGGCCCGGGTTCACTGCCACTTTCTGCTGTCTCCCCGCCCTCTGCCCTGAGATGGCAAACATGTCCTATATGAAGCTCTACAACATCCTCGGGGTCCTTCCAGGCACCAGTGAGAATGAGCTGAAGAAGGCTTATAGAAAGATGGCCAGGGAATACTATCCTGATAAGAATCCAAATTCAGGGGACAAATTCAAAGAAATAAGTTTTGCATATGAAGTTTTATCAAACCCTGAGAAATGGGAGTTATGTGATCAATATGGAGAGCAAGGCCTTCAAGAAGGCAGTGGTGGAGGTAGTGGCATTGATGATATTTTTTTCTCACATTTTTGGTGGAGGATCGTCCAGTTTTGTGGGTAATCAGAATAGAAGCCAAAATGGTAGAAGAAGAGGTGAGGACATGATGCATCCACTCAAGGTGTCTTTAGAAGATCTTTATAATGGCAAGACCACCAAACTGCTACTTAGCAAAAACGTTCTTTGTAGTGCATTCAGTAGCCAAGGTGTCAAGACAGGAGCTGTTCAGAAATGTAGTGCATGTTGGGGTCAAGGTGTATGAATAATGATAAGACAGCTGGCTCCTGGGATGGTACACCAGATGCAGTCTGTGTGTTCTGATTGTAATGGAGAAGGAGAAGTAATTAATGAGAAAGATTGTTGTAAAAAATGTGAAAGAAAGAAAGTGATAAAAGAAGTGAAGATTCTTGAAGTCCATGTAGATAAAAGCATGAAACATGGACAGAGAATTACATTTACTGGAGAAGCAGACCAGGTCCCAGGAGTAGAGCCAGGAGACATTTTTCTTTTGCTGCAAGAGAAGGAGCATGAGGTGTTCTAGAGAGAGGGAAATGATTTACATATGACACACAAAATAGGACTTGTTGAAGCACTATGTGAATTTCAGTTCACATTTAAGCACCTAGATGCCCATTAAATTGTGGTAAAATATCCACCTGGCAAAGTAATTGAACCAGGCTATGTCCATGTAGTTCAAGTAGAAGGAATGCCACAGTATCGTAATCCCTTTGAAAAAGGTGATCTTTACATAAAGTTTGATGTACAGTTTCCTGAAAACAACTGGATTAGCCTAGAGAAACTTTCTGAACTTGAAGACCTTTTTCCAGCTAGACCTGAAGTTCCTAGTATGATTGGTGATACAGAAGGGGTAGATCTTCAGGATTCTGATAGCACTCAAGGCTCTTCAGGTGGTCTGAGGAGGGAAGCTTAAAAGACAGCTCTGATGAGGAAGGTAGCCATCATGGACCTGGAGTACAGTGTGCCCACCAGTAAACATTGCTTTAAAAAAGAAGAAAAACAAAAGTTGCCCAAGAGGAAATACTTTCCAGTTTTGCCTGATTTGTTGTCAGTGATCTTGCTGGATTGTCTAAGCAATCCAGATGAACTGATGGACATCGATTGCTGTATGCGTAAATTTTAAATTGGTTATAGTATCTCCAGAGAGTGTATAATTTACACTAACCACAAAGCTTTACATCTTCATTGTGACTGCTCTGTAGCAGAATAGAGCATTTGAAAGGAAAAGAGCCCCTTTCACATGGCTTCTAAGTTTCAGTACTCATATCTGTGCTTGATTTTTACAGGTTTTGTAGATTTTGGTTTCCCTTTTTAAATTCAACTCCTACATTGTAAAGTTTGTGTACAATTTGTCCTGAGGCTTTGTATTTGGCTGCACTTGCATAAGCTGCTACAAATAGAATAAAGAATTTCCTAGTCTGTAAAAAAAATTAAAAATAAGAATAATTGCCCTGATTTATCACCTAAAACTACTTCCTCATGTAATAAGCCAATTTTATACATATAAAATAAGTATCATATGTACTATATTTTATATAACACAAATCTATACAATAAATATGTAATAAATTTTATATATATGATACATAAAACTTCACATATTGAGTCATATGTGAGCCTCAAATTTTGCATTTGGGGGATAGAGTTAGTAAGGACAGAAGGGGAATGGCAGTAGGGGATCTGACCATTGTCCTTTGACAAGTAATCTGAGGATTCTGGTCTATAAATTTTACTCTTCAGCATATAGTAGAAGGCACAGAAGATATAGTTTTCAGTTTAAAAACTAAGGCCCTAGATCTAACTAAATCAGAAGTGTGGACATAAAAGAATCTGTAAGTCCTCTTTCCTAGACTTCTCCAGGTTTCTAAGTACTTCATTTTTTTTCCTGTAAAAAAAAAATTGCATGACTATAGCATTATAGATATAATGTTTTAATCTCTAGAAATGACCCTGCTATGAAGAATTTTCAGACCCATAAATTACCCATCGAAAAAAGTGAGGTGATTGGATTAGATGAATCCTAAGGTCCTTTTTGGATCTAAAATTCTGTAATCCTTAGTTGTGTATTTTCTCAACATTTTTAACAATCTGTTTTTAAGGAGATTAAAAAACAAACAAACAAAAAACTTGTGGTCACTATCAGAAAACCCCTTCTGGCTAGTACTTCTTTTAATTATTTGTTAACACTATGACATTAGGTTCATCTGTTGAGTGAATAAAAGAGGGTTTCACATGCAATCCTTAGTGGTCAATAAAAGTAACAGAGTTCATTGACCAAACAGAGTATTTAGTACTTTATCAAACCAGTGTAATGTTCCAAATAAGATGTCATTTTTTTTTAAAGCAATGCTTTAAAATAAATGTATCCTGTATGCATCTTGCTTTGTAATTGCATTTTTGCTTCCTTGCAAATGGTGCATTAGTGCATGTATACAAAATAGTTCCACTCAGTAGAGCATATAGCTCAGAGAATTCTGTCTTGTTTTCAGTGACCTGGAAAGTACAGAGTTCCATGTCGCATAATGAGAGAGGGAGAGAGGAGAGAGAGAGAGAGAGAGAGAGAGAGAGAGAGAGAGAGAGAGAGAGGAGAGAGAGAGAGAGGAGAGAGAGAGAGAGAGAGAGAGAGAGAGAGAGAGAAAGGAGGGAGGGAGAGAAAGGGGGGGAAGAGAGAAATGACAAAGAAAGAAAAAGAAAAAGAGAGATAAAGAAAGAAAAAGAAAGAGAGAAGGAAAGGAAAGAAAAAGGAAGAAAGAAAGAAAGAAAGAAGAAAGAAAGAAAGAAAAGAAAGAAAGAAAGAAAGAAAGAAAGAAAGAAAGAAAGAAAGAAAGAAAGAAAGAAAGAAAGAAAGAAAGAAAGAAAGAAAGAAAGAACTAAAGTCTTTACTGGAATATTTGTGTACCTTCATTATCAACATAAATTTAAGACCTATCTATTTCTTGAGAGAAAGCTATTACAAGGAAAAATAGGAGCACTGAGTCCTATCACCCTGCTCTTTCATTTGGGAAATTGTAAAAAAGTAATGACGATAATGAAAAGAGAGTATCTCAATCCATGGAATGAATAATAATAAATTAAGTTTAAAATAAGGTTTGAAGAAATTGCTATCATGGTGGCTCACTAAAAGAAACTCTTATCAGTGCCACAGTGCCATATTACTTTTGTAAACAATATTTTACTTGCTTGACACACCTACAAATTGCTTTTCTGTTCTAAAACTATTTAATCACTGACATTGGTGTCATTAGTTATTCAGTATAAAAAAGCTAATCTAGAACCAACAATTCACTTCCTAAATAGAAAATGGGAGAAAATTACTTTTACTGAAAAATATTCATTTTTATGAGTTGCTTCATTTCAAGAGTTTGTGGGGAATTCACATTTTGTTTAAAACTGTACCTGGACAAGAATTCCCTTTAAAACACCCCTGAAATGTCTCCAGGCAGGTGGTGCAGTGGACAGAGTGCAAGACCTATAAAGTCAGGAAGATTCATCTTCCTAAATTCAAATCTGGCCTTTGGCACTTAGTGACTTTGTGACCCTGGACAACTTACTTAACCCTATTTATCTCAGTTTCCCCATCTGCCAAAATGAGCTGGAGAAGAAATGGCAAACCCACTCCAGTATTTTTGCCGAGAAAACCTCAAATGAGGTCATGAAGAGTTGGACCCAACTATGACCAACAACAACGTTGTCATAATACATTTCTTTCAGATAGACTGGGACTTGTGTGTTTTTATTTAAGTAGTAGATGCATTTTTCCTCTGGAAACTTATCTTTGAACATGTTCATGACAAATGAAACATTGATTTCTACTTAAGTGTTAGATGGCATAGTGTATAGAGTTCTGGACTTGAAGATGGAAAGACCTGAATTCAAATCCTACCTGAGACATTTATTAGCTGTGTGACTAAGTCACTTAATCTCTCTCAGTCTCAGTTTCCTCATCTATAAAATGAGAGGAGTTTGTATTCCATGACCCCCAAGGTCCCTTGCAACTCTAAACCTGTTATCATTTGATTTTATCAATAATAAACTAGATTCCTTAACTATGACTGCAGAAAAATCTCAGGTTGTGATGGTACATCAGAACAACTTCCCTTATTTGCTTATTTAACCACAAGAAAGCAACTGTCGTTATGTAAGGTAGTAAAATAACCATTTGCCCCCAAAAGAGTCTTAGTTAGAAAGCTGACTAATTCTCTAACAGCCAAAATGTTGCTATAGTGCTTCATTTTTCAAAAGTTCACATCATTTACCTAATGCTGTAATTAATTCCTTACTCTTGAGGGTTATAGGAACATTTCATGCCTTTGGTGTAAATTTTCCATATTCTGCAAACATTAAAAATTGTACCATATGTTTTGAATTTATATATACAAGATAATATCTGATTCTTCCTAGGGTAATAAAATAGACTCTATGTATTGCATCATTTCAGGAATCCTTATACCTAGCCTCTAGGTTACTCAACCATTATTAATTATTTTACTTGCCACTTTCTTAAAATGATGAGTTTTCTTTATATTAAGAGATTTTTTTCATTCCCTAGAATAATTACCCTTCTGTATTTTTCATGTTTAAGACAGATACTAAAATCTGTGTTTACTTCAATTAATGTGAAGCAGTTCATATCCCTCATCAGGTTAGTAGTTCTTTTGGCCTTGTTCTTTCTCTTTTATTATATTTAATGTTTAGCATCTTGTTCTTAAGTGAATCTAGTTGTGTTCTCAAGTGAAAGTCTCAGTATGGCCCAGAAATATATTTAAAACTTCTCTTCCCTCCCACACCTTATTCAGTCCATCCCACTAGATTCAGACTTCCCTCCCTTGCACTCCACCCGCCCCCCTTTACCCTACCAAAAATTCTATAAATATTTATCTCTTCCCTTTAAAATATACTTGGGTATCATCATGGTTAGTCTATTTAGCAAGTCAATCAGTGCAGGCATAATGCTCATTTTCATTGTATTAAATCGCCTCCTCAGAGAAAGAAGGCGAAGCTTCCATCTGGCTCTGCCAGTTTTGTTCTTCCCAAGGAGAAGAAGACAATGACATTTTATACCACATAGGTGTGAAAGTGCACCATATTCCTCAATTTTGCTCCCACCCCTCACTCCGATTCCATGAAATATTCCAGTCAAAAAGAATATAGCTTTGGGGGAGAAAAGCAGCACAAGTAAGGTTACAGTCACTAATTTTTAGCAGCTGCTTACTTCTTCCTTTTTAATCTAAACCCCAAGCTAGAAAAGCTCCACTAAGTCCTATTCTTTCCCCATGGTTATAGACCTTTAAGTGATGACCTGGTCCATTGGGATATTGCATAGGCCTTTCATGCATGAAATTAATTCCATTCTATAGCCAAAATAATGTACAGTGAAACCCCCCTCTCAGTGATTTTAAAAGAGCTTAAGACAGGAAACATTTTAAGGGAGAGAAAATTTTTTTGTATGAGGTACATCTCATATGTATGCAGATTTATCTGGTCATTAAAAAAAAAGTTAAGGGAAATGTTTTATATAGGCTTCTAAATAGCATGTTTATATGAATAACTCCCGGACAGTATGTTTTTTCCTCTTTAGAAAAAGTAGAAACATTTAATGAGGGATTGTCCCCTCTGTGGCTCAGCAGGGCATAATAACCCTTCCCAGTTGGGGTATAACTGAAAAAAAAATCTTTCTTTCTAGATATCTAATTATAAGGGAATCAGAAGTAGTTTATTCTATACCTAAAAGTGTAAGTAGCCCAAGGGTGATGGCTGATCCAGATCAGGTCTGTTGTCCTTAGATGCCTTGATGTGGTTATAATCCTGCTTATATCCAACTACTAGACTTTCCTCAAGGGGCCAAAATATGGGTCTCACTGTTGCCTACAAAAGCAATGTGTTGGTTATCATAGCTCTGATACCAGCAACATGGCAGCCAACTAAGGTTTCTAAGTGACCTTAAAATCTCTAAGTGGAAAAACTATCCCTAATGGAACATACCGAGGAGGGTTATACTCAAAGCAAATTCTTTGCTTACTGGCATGTAGCAACCCTAAAAGGAAGGATTGATCTCCACCCTCCCAGAGCCACACAAACATAGCAGCCTGAGGAAATTTGGGTAACTCTCATACTTTGGGTTCTAAAAGGAACCAGCTTCCTCCACCACTCGTCCTCAAACTCCAACAA